>OX638303.1:8921497-9267920 GCA_951812265.1 Taphrorychus bicolor | reverse complement strand
ACAAAAGAAGTAATGTAATTTATCAGATTAATTGTAACGATTGCCCAGGTGCATATATCGGCCAAACTTCTCAACTTTTAGAGAATCGCATCAAGTCCCATAAATACGATAAGAAGAACGCTACTGCACTTACCAACCACGAAAAACGCAAAAAACATAATTTCGATTTTAACAATGTAAAAATTTTAAAGCAAGAATCAAATAAAAGAAATAGGGAATTACATGAAATGTTACAGATACAAAAAAATCTTAATTCGGTTAATGACAGGAAGGATGTAAATCATGTAGGGAAGCTATATTCCAATCTCATAGGATAAACATTAATAAAATTGGCAAAATTTGGCACAAAAAAGTGCACAAGGTCAAGCGCATGAAGGTTTGGTCCCCAAGTTGCTCAGTGTGTCACACAAAGTTGGCCTAAGTTGTCGTACCGTTGTAAAATAGTAACGATATGCTGTGATCTGTGATAAGTGATATGTGATCCATCACGTCCGAAACATTTTAAGCTAATGCCCAGCATCTACGTTTGATGGTAAGTCTTTTAGGAAACAATTTTAATTGTGTGTTCATTGTATGTTTGTTTCTATGTAGCGGATTGATAAAGGACAAAAAATGTCCGAAACGTCTCCACATGTTTTTTAAAATTTTAATAATACATTGTTTCTTCTGAAACAAGTATTTTTATTAACGACCAAACACCAAGAAACCCAAGCCAACTATATATATATATATATATGAGAGAATGACACAGCACTTTTAGCCTGTGTCTGGTGTATAAAAGGCCCAAAAACTACTGTTACAGAGGTTAATCCTCTATAACTCAGCAAAAGAAATTCTGCAATACTGTCACTTCCCACAGACAATTGGCCGAGATTTCGAACCCATATTGTCTGGGGGCGACGCATCCTTATATATATATATATATATATACCATGTTAGTACAGATCACAATACAACAATCACAATCTGCGGCCATCGACCAAAGTCCTTCAGCCTTGGAAATCAATTATTACATTATAAAAAATAAAAAAAAAAAATATTTATATATGTCTACCTAAATTAAAATAAGCTTTCTATTCTAGTGCATATTTCTGATAATATGGAAAATTGCTTGTTGAGGAAAAATTGGTTGGTCTGGAGGGCCCTGTCCACATAAAGATTCCAGTGCATGGAGGTCATCCTTTATAATTATTGCAGGTTGTGACTTAAGTTTATTAGTCTTATTTCTAAATATATTCCAAGCAGATTTTGACTTGTTTTTAGAATTTACAATTTGATTGTCATTAAATGATTTTCTGAAAGAATTTAGATACTTTCTGTATTTACCTCCTTCTGCTTTGTATTTCAAATAACACTGTTTACTTCCTGTTAGTTGATACCAGACATAGATATCTTTTATATACTGAGAATACTGCCTAATCTCCGCATTGACCCAGCCCTGTTATAGTTGTTTGTTTCTAAGCACCTGCATCGGAAAAGCCTTGTCAAACCAATAAAAGAACACTCTGTAAAAGGTCTCATACTTTGCATCCACACTGCTAGCACTGGCAACATCTTCCCAGTCATCGTCAAGCAAGTATTGTATAAACAAAACTATGTTTTGATCGCTAAAAGTGCGTTTTCTGGCAAATGATGGCTTACCATCGCTCCGCTCAGGGGCTCTAAATGTGAGAAGCTGACCATAGACTTGCACAAGGGCAATACATCACACCTCACCAACCCGCTCTTAAAGTCTTAAAGTTAGGACACCCATCATGACGTCGTAATTAACAAAATATTGATCCATTCCACAAAGAATATTTTGCCGTTCTTGTGCAACATGGAATAGAAATGTTTTATTAACCTTGCATCTACGCCACTGATTTGTCAATCATATACTCGGAATTTGACTAAATTCCGATTTTAAACTCGGAATTTAACTAAATTCCAACTTTGAACTAGGAATTTAACTAAATTCCGACTTTGAACTTGGAATTTAGCTAAATTCCAACTTTGAACTCGGAATTTAACCAAATTCCGACTTTAAACTCAGAATTTAACTAAATTCTGACTTTAAACTAGGAATTTAACTAAATTCCGACATTAAACTAGGAATGTAAGAAAAAAAAATCTTATTGGCCCTTCTACGCCTTCATACAAATGTAGACTTAACAACAAACAATTCTCTTCAAGTTTTTCAATTTGTGTGTTTGTGTTCTTTACAAAACAAAATGTTCCATGTAATTCTGAATAGAAGCTTGAGCAGAATCAACAAAAAATTATTTAAATCTCAAGGGCCAAATCTAATCTATCAGGGCCAAAGAAAAAACTTTAAATGTGAATATGTCAGTTTGCCCCCTCATGACCTTACCCCATTTATTATTGTCAGGGCATTGTAGGTGTAAGCTGTAGGTACTTGAATTTATACTTACCATATTTATAACTGGAAATTTGGTATTGTACTAGTTAGTGGGTAGTAATTTTCTATCACAGTGCAGTGTAAGTTTTAATATAATATCCTACCATGGCTACCACAGGGTTCTAGCTGAAAAGCCGATTTCGGAAATTACGACTAGTAAACCAAAGTTATATTATTTTGTATATCTATATAGATATCTATACAAATATATCTATATATATATATATAATATATAACTTTATTATAGCGCGCACAATTATAAAAATTAATAAAACTCTCTGAAGAAATTGGAAATTATACTGTTTTGTTTACTAATATCAAAATACAAATAAAATTAAAAAATATAATTGACAATGTCGACAATGACATTGACATTATTGACAATTGGCCTTTGCTCAATTACGTCATTTGACATGTAAGAAAAATCCTCCAAGGCACTATGGCGGACCGACTTATTTAAATGTCAGACTAGAACTACTAATTGATGCCGATCATTATATTTCATGCTTAGAAAAGGTAAACCAGAGGAAGTAGGATACGACGCCGGCGTCTGTTACCAGTTTGCTCCAATCTGTCAAGTGTGAAAATGCCAGTGACGGAGCATTGGTATTGTAGCTTGTAGCACATAAGAAAATATTTTATTAAAAATAATAATGGAACTAAAATACTATTTGTAACATTAGTAATATTATACGTAAACGTAATATTATTAGCAAACATTGACGTACTATTAAATAAATAAAAATAATTGTGACTTAATACTTTAATAGTCGTTGACAACCCTGGGATTACATCTCCTGCGCCACTGGAAAAACTGCTCAAAAATGTAAATAAAAAATCTGTCTACAAGTTACAGGATTAGAAAAATATTTCCCAAAATAGCATTATTGACTTCACAGCGGTATATACTAAATCATATTTCGAAGATTTGGATGTAAAATAACTGGTTTTAGTTATTTAAAATAATTTACTTGTTGCTGAAAAACGCCATTATCTGTTTACCTGTGAAACGTAACTCCAGGTTCCTTTCTATAGCCGCTGCTTTTACAACCGTAATCTGCACATCCCACCATTGTAAACACAATTATTTATAATATTATTAAGTTTGCAAAATGCAATTTATTGCAGAAAAATACATAGCCAACGAAATGTTTGGTTTTCGCCTTAGACATGGCGCCTCATCATTTTTGGTAACACCTGTCAATATAGCGGAGAAATGCGCGAGTGGATTCCATTAGTTTACATATTCTGAGGCTCTGAGGATCAAATTACGTCATGGCATTAAAAATGGCGGACTTTCGGTAAACATTTATTGACTTTCTCCATATCTCCTAGGTCATTGCTCTATACAGTGATTTAATTCGAAAGTCTAAGGCGCGTCATTGTGTAAGTTCCGCCCGACGGCAGCAGCTGAGAAGTTTAGTCAGCGATCCCTGAAATTGGCCAATCAGGTGCCGATTTTCAACGTTCGCTGACTAAACTTCTCAGCTGCTGCCATCGGCGGAACCTACTCATTGTCAAAATGCCGATTATTCGAACACGCGCCTACTCGATGTGCAACGCGCCGCAGCGCAGCTATGCATTCGCCAATCGCCAATTACTCTCTCAGCTATTATTCGATAATTGGTTTGTTTACTTGCCTTAGGCTATATAATAGTAAATTTACATAATTTGATGTCAAATCACAGTTTTAAATTTGGCTTTTCAAATTAAATATTTGAAAACTTGAGGCGCGTTGAAGCGGACAACCCGTTATTACCGATAATTACCAAATGTATTCAAGCAAAATGGATATAAACGGTTACACAAACGTGACGTCATGACTTGGTCCTTTAATTAGGCGAAGTAATGCGATCTACCAAACGTAAAAAATTCGAATTGGTTCTTACCCCGGTGTTAAATCGACTTTCCTAATTTGCTTTGGTTATTCTATAAAATCAGTTGTTTTCTGTCAAACTTGTCACCAAAGCTTTTGGTTTTAACCTTGCTGTCTACCTGTTTTACTTGCGCGGTTATCTGCGCGCAGGACAAGCAAAGGAACGGAGAGAAAATGGTGTTATTTGGAGGTTTTTATTTCACGTTCACGGTTCTATTCAATAATATGTACCTAATTATAAGAAATGGAAAAACAAATTGTTAAATACATGTTATCAATAAATCACGAAGGAAACGACTACCAGGTTGAAGTGGAGGGCCAGGAAACAGCAAATTTGCTTACAAATGGTAAATACACTTGTATGTAGGCGCGCAACATGAACAAATAAAACCACGATATAACGCGGTAATTACCAAATTCTACTTGGTAGATCGCATTAATCCGCTTTAGTGAAGTAAAAGTGTATAATACAAATGTATTATACATTGTATTATACCGTTTAATACGGTATGTATTTAACCTCTTCATTTTATACAAATTAGTGGCAACACTGTGAAGAGTAGACAACGCTGTAGGAGAATGACATATGACTTGAATGACATATAACTGACTTCATTTTTTAATTTTCGTCCATTTGTTTTTATTTTTTTTTATGAAAAAAAAATTGTTATTTTATCATTAGTACTAGTAGTGAGTGAAGTAAACGTGTATGATATAGTAATAATGGGGAGGCCTGGGAAATTTGGGCAATAATACAAAAATATTTTGTCGTTCAACCAAGTATTAACAATTCCGAGAAAAAGTGCAAATTCTGCTCAAAGCAATTTGCAAAAAATTACTATGACCATATAAATGCTGGATTCAATAGCATGCGTGCATTATTTTATATAGGTATTTATTTGGGACAAAAGTCACGTCATGTAGAAGGCTTTGAACTAGAACTACACTTTGAAAATAATGGCTATTGAATCCTGCGTTGAGAGTGGGCTAAGTGGGCCACTCTGGTTTCTCTTAATCTAAAGGAAAAATTGGATTTGAATTATAAAAATAACACCTTAATTTGTACTACTAATATCATACATTCTCTAAATAAAATTAATCATTTTGTTAATTTTTAAATGCAATAAGATCTCGCTTTTACGCTCTTATCCTAATCCCAATCCAGTAGTGAAAAAAATCCCGCCATTTTTTTGAATTTAATACTGTATAATACAATGTATTTTACTTTGTATAATACAATGAAAAATAAAATACCGTATTTTCTCATCTCTAATCCGCTTATTGTAATGTGTTATTTACGTCATAGTTTGACCGGTTTGACATTTAGAACCGCAAATTCAACCCAAGGACGTTAGACTTGGGACGGCCCAGTTCCCTTTTTTTTTCTGTACCCACAGCGTGACGTCACTTTAGTGCTCTGGTGGGATATATCATTAAGGGCGACGTCACATACAGCGGAATTTACACTCTTTAACGTGGCGTTAAAGGAGGAATACGGGATACAGAATGAATTTTTTGTTTGTCTGATATATGATTACCCATGATTAAAAAAATATCTATATCCTAGGGGAGTATAGCATTTTATATCCGAAAACGCACATTCAGTGTTTAAAACTAATGCAAAATCTGATTTCTATAGCATATAGGACAAGTGGACAAACCCACTTCATTATATATCCACAGCATATGCTATAGATTTATAAGCGTATCTTAAGGAGGTGCTATAAATATATTTTTGCTATGTGGGTATGGATACAAGCGAACCACAGTGCACGTCCCCAAATTGCAGTTGTTCCAACCAGCCAGGGATACGGGACAGTGCGTTTTAATAATCTTTCCCATAAAAAATATTTGAACCCGAAATAAGCACTGCGCTTGATCAGAGGGAGAGTGCCTGTAATGAGACAGGCCATAAGGTGCTATCGTTTTTTATTGGTGCCGACACGTTTTTTTAAAACTCCAGTTATATATATATAGCATTTTTGAATTGCGGCCGTACGACGCTCTGAGAGTACTGTCATCCATCAATTCTGATTGAGAAATCAAAGAATGGGAATACACGCAGTCGACACACGAAAACGTTGTATTTCTTGAGGCGATCCCCGTCATTTGAAAGTTAAATACAAAACTGACGGGTTATTCAAAAAAAGCGACTTTAAAAGCGGGATTGAGAAATTTAAGAATTCTCGCGAAATTCTTATATTGCTCACAATGTATTGTTAAGAATTGGCGCTAGGCAGCTTCGAATTTTCTAGATTGTAAGCTTTAGGGAGGATAGCGCTGCCGCTCGAGTTAGTCTAATTCTTTATTGAATCTAAGAAAGCTTATAGAATAGATCGGTTGTACTTGTGATTGTTACTTAAGTGTTTTAATTAAAAATTGGTACACTGGAATTATTCGGACCCCAAGTTAGAAACAGTTTGGTGTCAGAAGTGCGATTCCAGTGTGAGAATAATAGTATCGAACTGTGTATGCATAGTACAGATAGTGCAGGGGACATTGCGTGTTTATGCTAGGGACTAGGAGCCAGCATAAAGTAAGGATCAACTTGCTCCTCTGCTTACCCTTAGCAGGATAGACGACATCAAGAAGAAAAGAACTTAGAAAATAGCAGGGACGTCGTCGTCAAGAGCAAAAGGAAGAACAAAAACAGCTCAGAGAAGAACAGGAAAGACGTCATCAAGAGGCAAAAGAATAACAGAAAAGACGGTATCAAGAGGCAAAAGAAGAACATTGGGAGTTAATAAGAATAAGGTCTCTAACAATAAGAGAGAAGCAGTTAGAGAAAAGAATAATGCAGACTGTTAACAAAGGACTACATTTCGTTAACGGAGGACTACAATCTTCCAGTAACAACGTACGAAGTGTTAACCGGGACCTAGATGCTGTCAACAAGAAAGTTCTTGAGCTGGAAGGAAAATTCCAGGAACAACAAATTGTGGATGTCACGAATTGACAACATCTTACGGAGAGTTTTGGCACTAAATGAAAATAAGGAATCCGTGATGCAGGCCCAGCTAAGTATGAGGCAGCAAAAGTCTGTTCCTGCACCTGGCATACTCTTCAGCTAGGCTCCGACTTTTTTCAGGAGCAGTTGGCAGGCGAAAGCTTCATTGAACAAGTTCGGGATAACGATATGAGACACTTATATGTCGTAAGACACAGGGATATCAATGAGGCACTAAGTCGGGACCTTGAATTCGAGGCGTCGCCGCACGAATTTATTTTGGGAATGGATCTCATCAGGAAACTACTATGATCATGAACGAGATGAAAGATACATCCCTCTAATGAAGAAGAGTATCCCGTCCCATCTCAGAGGCGGAAGCTTCTCTCGATGGAGAAACCTATTGCACACTCCCAGAAAGTGGTATGACGACTCTTCTCCTGCTCCACAATGGGTGCAGAATGAACTGTCCAGGAACCCATCCCAGAGTTACCCTTTTTGTTTCTGTCAGTAACTCTAGAGCATCCCTGAAGTCCTGAATGAGCTTTGAACTCGTCCTGTTTCTGCAGATGGCTCGCAGGGCCGCCTGATTGTTGGAGTCGGTGTAGATGAAGATGTTTTGTTCTGCTCCTTGTTTGACTTCTGGTCGCGTGGCTTCACAAGGGAAAGCCTTCGCCCTCTTCATGGCCTGCTTTGTATATTCCGGCTCCTGACGAGTATGAATCAGCCATTCTTGATCCGTCTGTACACCATACCTGATTAATCTCAGAAAGTTGCTAATGCAGCTCTTCTTTGAATTCTTCTCATGTTGGGATGTTTATCCCAAACGGCTGTTTTAGTTTCAACCGATCGCAACCCAAACAGCACAATGATATACAATGGACATACAAATGAAGTCCATACATTGGATGTACATTTTGGGTCCATACTTAGTCCAGGTGAAGTCCATTGGACGTCCAATCAGTTATACATTTTCAAATGCCAATGGACATCCACAACCGGATATCCATTGGACATCTGGAACTGAAACATACTTTGGACGCCCATACCTATACTCCTAAATTATACAACGTATAAAATTTAGGGGTAAACGCTTATCTTTAATATAAACACGCAAATTAAAAATTAGAGTCATTTTATATTTGTAAAATGTAAATATAATGTATAATTAAATAAAAAAGCACACGTTACGTACTCCACACTTCTCTTCACTTCCGCTCTTTGGCCCTTCTAAAGAATTTTACTATGGCCTTTTCGGTGTCCCTTCTATTCCAACCACCACATTTTTCTGATGCCACTAACTATGAAACATTTGTTAAAATTCATATTATACAAGTGATCAATAACTTTTTTTATAGTTAACGAATATAGAAATATCAAGTAAAGCAAAAAAACCAACGGCACTAAAATCTAAAAGTATGCAAATGAAAAAATAAGTTGAATTTATTGTTTCCATAAAACAATTTATACAAAATTTTCTACTAGAAATTCTTCATTAAAAGTTTTGGATTAATATTCAGTGTTGGGAATTTAAATTGACAGAAATAAGCAGCTAACTCACCTCAGTGCCAGTAGAACACTCTATAAACAAGCATGTTGCTGAGCTTACCATAGGCATACACCACATTAAGAGGCGAAAACATGTACAGGCCATTTCACATCAACTTGTTAAGACATTGTGAAATGGCCCGTATAATACTACTTTACCTGGTAAGTGTACAGTAAGCTCGCCGTGTAACATGATACATATTTGAGAGATGAAGTGCTCAATGAAACGTGTACGTATACGTAAACATTGACAGCTGGGCGCATTTTTTTCACGTTAGCGGTATGAGGATTACGTATAAAGCTTTTCATTATATTTTTCGGAAAAGTAGGTCATGGAAATTTGACAGATTGCCCCTCGTATAATATTTGAACTGTGCCAGTTTTATTGGTTATACTGACATAATTTAAAGGTTATAAAATGCTGCCATTACAAAAAATGTTGTTGCCAGAACTTACCGAAAATAATAGTTGTAAGTGAAAATAATAAATCCATGTAATAGAGCTGCTACTACGTTTTTCAGGCAGGTCAAATACTTGGCAGAAGTAATTCTGAGGACAACAAATTTTCTTATACTAGAGCTGGGACATCGACTTTTGCTCACCCTGTGCAACATAAGGTCATCATATATTAAGAGAAGGTTTGTTAAAACTGAACCACTAAAAGGTCTTACGTTATTCCTGGAACCATAAAATCTTTCTATTAAAAGTATCTTTGCAGTTATCTACTCGCTGTAGATTAGCTCTTTTACAAAACGTTAACATTTCTTCACTGTAGAAATCTACAAAAAGGGAGGGACATACTAATGCCATCAAACAAGGTACACATAAAATGCATTCATATCGCCCTCAAAATTTGACCAGGAACGGTGTTTATCTGCACTTCGGATATGGTCGGTACAACGCTCTGCCTCAGAACACTAGGCTTCTTCTCACCTCCTCTCTCTTCACCTCCTCTCTCTCCAAGGGGTGGTTTGGCAGATAAATTAAAACCGTTCTTTATTATAGCCGATAAAAACTTTTTTTAATATAATGCGAGCAACGTCGAGGAAATTAATTTGATTTACTCAAAGTCAAACTGATGGCAGATATTAAAGTTAAACTACATTAACCATCATAACAACTTGTAGGGAAGTTGTTATTGGCATTTACCTTCACCTGCTTTTAATTTACTGGTTAAAATCTTGTCAATCACATTTTTTGGCAAATCAATTTATGGATAACTAGAATGTCGCGTTTTTGGCGGAATCTTTCCTTTACGGTTTTTATAACATAACCATTAACATTGACACAGTTCAAAAATTATATTGGGGGCATTCAAATAATAGCCTTTCGAAAAACTTTATGGAACGGTTTATAAGCTTGCGGGTTTCTGCGGACGCCGTTAACGTATCCCCCTGCTGTCAGTAGTTCGTCTGTCCCTTGACTTGTCAAAATTTGTTACAATTTGTGTGTTGGAGAATATTCTGATTAAGAATCCTAGATTCAGGTTTAACCAGGCAACTGATCTATTGTTACTACAAGAAGTGTACGGACGAAACCCGTAGGAGGATCCTAAGAGGTGGAATATATAGCTAGATTTGGGTGAGAAGCTGTTTTAACTCTGTACGCTCCTTGTTTTTTATATGTGCAAAAATGGGACAATATGCTGCTATTTGTCAGATTTCATAGTATTTAGGGTGGGTTTCTTACCTCCATAAGCTTTATTTATCAAGGTGAAGCTGCAAAGTTAACTCTATTCACTTTTAATAACATCAAATCAGACAAATACCAGCATCTTGTCCCATTCTTGCCCATATAAAAAAAAACAATGGAGCATATGGAGATAAAAGAGCTTTCCTCCCGAACCCAGCTTAAGATGATATACAAAATACACGAATCCCTGTGTTCAATGAGAATTCTGAAATGACTAATTTATAACAAACCTGAAATAGTTATATGATCATTCCCAAGCACAATGCCAGCCTTGGTATGTGTTGTTTTTCAAAGGGAAACATGTTTCTGGACTCAGTGTTGGAGATATTTTCAAGAATAAATCGTCCATATAATTGTCGCCTATTGCCCAACAGCACATTATTAAAGAAAAGAGGTGCATCATCTAAATCGTCATCCTCTTCTTCAGAGTCTGAATCCCTTAGAGCTTCCACATTGAGAATTTTTTCCATTCTTTCTCCAATTACCTACTTCTTACTTGTACTACTATGAATACTCTGATGTATTGTAGGTAATGCACCCTATATATACCGTATACAAAACTTTTCACTTGTAGTAAAAACTAAAAACAATTAATAAAAAACCTAATTATGTCTAACTATAGACAACAACAAATAGACGTTTCACGTCACCCACCTGGATACGTACTTCTAATCAAAAAAAATAGTCGAGAAAATGCGCTAAAGTGAAATACCTCGCGTTAACGTTTATATGTTGCGTTTACGTCCATATCTACTTCATATGTCTATTAACTATTAAGGGTTAAAAGATGATCATTGAATTATATCAGGAGTTGCAAGCAATTCAGCTTTCGACTCCTCACATTTTTGTAGTAGATGCATATCTGCCACATTTTGATGAGATATTTGCCTATTAGCCATTGGAAATTTTATAGTAAGTACTTGCTTTGAAGCTCGGGCATTTCTAGTTTAGATCAAAAAACGGGTTTTTCAAGCTAAAATTAAATGATGCAGATTACTGTAAAATACAGAAATCGATTTTTAGCCGTCGGTACTATGAAAACGCTGTTTTCGACCTTTTAAACGACTGATAAAAATCATTTCGCAAGCTCTAATTGTGTTCATCTACAGACTAGTTTCGCCGTTTACGGCTCATCAGTCCATCAGTGAGGCTTTGACACAACCAGAGCTCCCGAAATCTGTTCTACTCAAGACACGTTTCATGGCAGTACCGAGAAAAGGTTCCCAGTGGCGCCATCCGTGCCCGTTTGTTGAACTAACGAGATTACACCCGTCCAGTATCAACGTCAATGCCCGGTCTAAGGAGAAATGATGCAGATTACTGTAAAATACAGAAATCGAATTTTAGCCGTCGGTACTATGAAAACGCTGTTTTCGACCTTTTAAACGACTGATAAACATCATTTCGCAAGCTCTAATTGTGTCCATCCACAGACTAGTTTCGTTTCGATTAAAAATCGATTTCTGTATTTTACAGTAATCTGCATCATTTCTCTTTAGACCGGGCATTGACGTTGATACTGGACGGGTGTAATCTCGTTAGTTCAACAAACGGGCACGGATGGTGCCACTGGGAACCTTTTCTCGGTACTGCCATGAAACATGTCTTGAGTAGAACAGATTTCGGGAGCTCTGGTTGTGCCAGTTCTGTGCGGGCATCGGTGGCGAACGGTTGAGTTGGCAAGTCGGTCAGTCGGTAGTAGGTGTCGTTCGAAATCGTGTGCGTTCGGGAGTGTCAGGCTAAGGTGCTTGCGCTAAAGCTTGAGAAGTGCGTGTCGGGATCGTTCGGGTCAGTTCGGTAGTGGCGAGGCCGAGTCCATTTGCACAAAGTCTCTCGAAAACCGAAGTGATGGAGGCGTCAATCTCAATGGAGGTTTTCCTGAAAAGCATGTCGGAGAAGGATGCGTTGATTCGCACCCTTACCGACACGGTGGAAAAGCTCCGTGCCGAATTGGCCGCTTTCCGCGCCGAAGTGCGAGGCCGCGAAGACACAAATGCCGCGAAAGCGGACATAAGTGCGGGCGGCGGCAAAAAGTGCTCGGTAGTGCCGAGTGTAGTGGCCAAACCATGTAAGTCTGGAAAAAGTAGCGGTGGCGGTATTGGTGGTGGTAGCGCAAGCGGAAAGCCGGCAGGCTACTCTGGCGCGGTGAAGAAGGCTGCCTCGGTGAAACCTGCGGAGGAGAAGAAAACGGCAGCGGTAGCGGCAGGGGGCAAAAGGAAGGCCACCGAACTATCCGCGGAGACGGGGCCGAGTTGCGAGAAGCCTAAAAGGCGGACCGTACTTGACCCTGTCACTGGGATGGAGGTGGACGATCCTCTACCGCAGGAGTCAAAGCCTAGGTCTTTTGCGGAGGCAGCAAAGGCCCAGAGGATTCCTCCTGTGGTGGTAGAAGGCCGGCACAAGTGGGCTAACAGCTCAGCTCAAAGCTGCCGGCGCCAACGTCAAGAAGGCCACCCTCACCAAAGAGGGCTTCAGGTTGGCGCCTGACACGGTAGAGGACTACCGCAAGGTGGTACGCGTGCTGGCCTCCGTAGAGCGTAAGTTCCACACATACACTCTGCCGGAGGACAAGTGCACCTACGCGGTGATCAGAGGTCTACCGGAAGATGTGGACCTAAAAGCGGTGGAGGCGGAGCTCCTCGAAAAGAACGTCGCGGCAGACCTGTACCGCATGAGTAACAGGAAAACCAAGCAGCAGTTGACCCTAGTTTTGGCCAAGAGTTCAGACAACCAGATTTTCAAGGTAGAAAAGCTGATTGGTCTTTCTGTGAAAGTCGAAGTGCAGAAAAAGAAAAAGATGCCAACCCAATGCTACCGCTGCCAGCGATAAGGCCATGGGCAATCACAGTGCCACCATGAAGAGCGCTGTGTTAAGTGCGCGGGTTCCCACCCGGGACGCGAGTGCACGCTCGTGAAACCCACGGACGGGACCCGCAACGCTAAGTGTGTCCTTTGCGGGACTGAAGGCCACCCTGCCAACTGGTTGGGGTGCCCCAAGGCCCCAAAAAACGCGCAAGCGAAGCCCAAAACTCCCCAGCAGGGAAAGAAGGAGGAGAGTAAGGGCCAAAAGCCGGGCGCAAACCCGACAGCCAAAAAGGGCAAAAGCCCGAAGAAGGACGATAGCCTCATCAAGGCCATCGAGGCCAAGTTGAAAAACTGCTTGGGAGGATGGATTCGCGAGGCACTTCGCTCAAGTGATGGATGCTAGACACCCCGAGTCCCTCACCATTATGTCCTGGAACGTAAACGGGCTGCGAGCCAGGAAGTACGAAGTGGAGCTCCTCTTGGCGGAAAGGGAGCCGGAAATTCTGGCTCTACAGGAAATCAAGATTGGTAGCCACATTCGTGTAAACTTCCGAGGGTACCGCACGTACCGCTACGACAAAAGAAACCCCAATAATGGCGGGGTGGCCATTCTGGTGAGAGACGACATCATACACCATTGCCTGGGGGTCCAGGACACGGAAATTGATGCAATCTCCGTCGTCGTGGGCACCAGCCTTGGTCAGATGAGGGTCACGTCGGCGTACAAGCCTCCGCAGGACAAACTGCAGCAGGAAGATCTCGACATTCTTCTGGGTGGCCAACAAGCACTAGTGCTGGTTGGCGACTTCAATTGCAAGCACCGCTCGTGGAACTCTGCAATTGATAACAGGGAAGGTGTTAGGTTATTGGAAATGACGACCGTTGCCAGGGCAGTGGTAATGGGGCCCGCGGAACCGACATGCCTACCCAACGGAGGCGGGAGACCGGACGTACTTGACATTGCGGTGTTGAAGAACGTCCGCTTCTGGCCGGAGTTGGTGACGGTGAATGAAGGTACCTCGGATCACAATCCAATAAAACTGACCCTTGAAGCGAATGCCGAAATCAAAACGACTCGCTCTAGGCACACTAATTGGAAACGGTTTCAAGAGCATTTTAACGCACTTGCGACCGTCCCAATTATTGCTGATGTGGCCCAACTGGAGGATGCCGTGCAAACGTTCGAGGAGGACGTGCTGCAGGCTCTAAGGTTATCCACAATTGAACGCGAGGTGCAAAAACCACGCGGTCAATATGGAGAAACCCCCGAACATATACGGGTGCTCGTTCAGGAACAGAGACGGCTGCGTAGATTGTACCGCAACGGCCCCTCAGAGGACAATCGCAGGTTGCTTGTGATCGAAGTGCCGTGGCAAGGCTCAGCCGTTTATCTGAGGGTAACCTTGGATAAAGGGCTGACCTGGGCCCCCATGTCAGGGTCGCCGCTGCTAAGGCTAGGGGGGCTATGGCCTCACTATACCCCCTGCTCAACCGAAGAAGCCATCTGCCCGTGAGAGGAAAACTCCTGCTCCTGAAAGCCATCATGCGACCGATCTTAACATATAGATCGGCATCATGGGGGAGCGCGGCGGAGGCCCACCTTTCAAGGATAGAAGCTGTTGAAAACATTCACCTCCGTATGGCGGTGAATGTTCCATTGTACATTGGTAACGAAGAAATTCGTGCTAATCTGCAATGGCAAACAGTGCGCGACTTCATGAGAGTCAAAGCTGAGAAGACATTCCGGCGAGCCGAAGCACATCCAGACGACCTGCTGCGGGCTTTGGTTCACTACGAGTCGGATCCCGCATCAGGGCTACCCTGGAAGCGGCCACGGCACCAGCTGTAATATCAAACTGCAGAGTAGAGCGACAGCAGAGACGCAAAAACCGCCCGAGAAGAAGGGCCACATCTCCCGCAAGATATGTCATGCCAAACCAGCCAAGCTGGGGAGGCAATGAGATATGAAAAGAGGAAAGAGCGTAAACCAGAGAAGTCTGCCGGCAGCAGATCGGGGATTTATAGGCAATCGGCCCGGAATCCCCAAGAGCAAAAACATGGGGTTTTTTAGTGGGTAAGAATCCCACACTACCGGACAACGTCGCGCGGTAGTTGTCCGGTGTCTTGAGAAGATTTTTTAATGCCCAGGGGTCGCTCCCCCAAAAAAAAAAACGGCGAAACTAGTCTGTGGATGGACACAATTAGAGCTTGCGAAATGATGTTTATCAGTCGTTTAAAAGGTCGAAAACAGCGTTTTCTTAAAATTAAATGTTTTGCTCAAATAATACTTACTGAGTAGCACCTGTCTTCGCCTTATTTCACTGAACAGTCAACACAAAACACAACACAATATAGTATAGAAAGAGTTTCAGGGAAGGGTCTGATTTATGGTGATTATAGTTCTGATTAATAAACATATTTTGCAACTGTCATGTACAGGTAATCAAAACGTATGCTTGTGGCCACCTTTTGAGACAGCTTGTGACAATCTGTTAAGGAATTTTTGGGATAAAATAAGTTACATGTTTAAATGAAAACACCTACATATTTTCACAATTAATATGCTATTCCGATCGCACAATCATGTCTACTTAAAATCCAGCGACGGCTATTATTGATAGCCAATTCCCGAGATGGGCTATTAAATGGACATCCATTGGATAGGTTGCCATGGATGTCCGTTTAATTATATTTTGTGGACGTCCATATAGTGTCCTTCAATGGATTTATTCTGGACCTTAGTTAAAATGTTAAACAAATCGCAGGATCGGCATCGGTTTTCTACAAATCCCTTACATAACAAATTGCATATTTTTCTTACAAATTACAGAAAAAACATATTCCTATACACAGCCAAAATAAAAAAAAAAAAAATAAAAAATTAAAAAATTAAAATTGCGTTATGCAAGTGAAAGTTAATACAAAAACAGAATAAGCATATCGTACATTAAGGAAATAACCGGCCTCTTCCAATTTGGGCGACTTCTCTTAATTCGCTCATCAGTCATCAAACATTGTCGTGAACAGGTATACTGTCCTTACTCTTTTTAATACTTATACTACTACATTTTGTTTTAACTTTCAGTTGAACAACCCAATTTAAATTGTTATTTTTTTTTTTAATTTTGTCTGTTGTAGGATTTTTTTTTCTGTAATTAGTAGAAAAAATATGCAATTTGTTATGTAAGGGCATATGATTTGTACAATTAAAACAAAACCGATGCCGATCCTGCGATATGTGTTTAACATTTTAACTAAGATCCAGAACAAGTCCATTGAAGGACATTATATGGACGTCCACAAAATATAATTAAACGAACATCCATGGCAACCTATCGAATGGATGTCTATTTAATACCCCATCACGGGAATTGGCTATCAATAGCTGTCGCTGGATTATAAATGGACATCCACTGGAATTTATGTGTTGTTTGGGAAAGGCGCCTCTCCTGCGACAGGACAATTGGGATGGCGATCTAAGTGTGACCGCTTCCCATGAGTTTCCTTAGATTGGTCGCAGCAATCCATCCTCCTGCAGTAAGCGCCATCGCCTCCCTCTTCATCCACATTGAAAGCTCTGACAGACCCAGTAAGGCGTTGAGAGCTGCTCCCGGTGTTCTTCTGAAAGCACCCGTTATGGCGGGTGGTAACGAGGCTGGTGTTGCAGTCCGGCTGCAAACACCAGTCTCTGCTTTCTTTCCACTGTTTTACTGCGGTCCGCTGGCGTACACGTGACAATATGCCCGGCCACCCCAGCACGCTCCCGTAAGCCCTGTGGTGTTGCAATTTGAGTGCAATCAAAACAGTGCGCGGGCGACGTTTGTAGGGACCGGACGCGGAGTTGCAACAATTTAAACCATGAATTCGGTGGAAGATTTAATTGCAATGAACTTTTTGTTCAAATAAAAGCTACGTGATTATTTATTACTATTTAATAACCAGAATTTCATTAAAATAAATAGTTTTATTTTTGTAGAAACGAGAAACCGCCAACATTTAAGGGCCATACTCGTAGTCATCGACCCAAAAGGAAGGTCCCCATTTTTTTTTATTTTATTATGTGTTATTTGTATTTATTTATATAGATATTTAACTATTAAATAATGTTGCCGCTTGTCGTACGCTAATTACCAAAACTGGGCGTGACACCTTAAAAAATTTTTGCAAGCGGCTCATTTCCTTCTATGTGCAACCCCCTACTTTTTATACCACGAGCCGCCACTGCCATTGTTCTATTATTCTGCATTCTCTTTGCATTCGACCACAAACGCTGCCGAACTTTCCTGGTATTATGACCAGTCCGTTATCCGCATACGCCTGCGCACTGAACCCCTCGGCCTGTATGTAGTCTCTCCAAAAGACCGTCCATTAAGAGACATAGTCGAAGCAAAGAAGGTAACTTCTAATCGCAAAATCGACTAGTAAAGCCAGAATCATTCAATTTACGTTTAGTAAATTAACACAAGGTACATTTTAGTAGATACTAGCAGGCAACCTACAAATCCTCTCGAAAACCAGTGCATGAAACAGAAAGAGTAAGTGAAGTCTCGACAAGGCATATAACGGAACGATGAGCAAGGTACTGAAAGACCTCAATAATAGCAAAATGTAGTATTAATTCATAAGAAATATAAGGAAACGCGTAGTGAGAAAAATAACCGTGACAACTTATTTCACAGCACACTTTACCAATGTCCCAGTCAGTGTCATAATAAAAGGCGTAATACTTTTCTTTCATGTCAGTGTGTTCAACAAGATTTGTAGTACTGGAGCTTGGTGTTGCCATTTCTTGATTTTTAGCTTTTCCCAGATATTTTTCTTTTGATTCATTTAATCCTCTTTACCTCAACCAACATCATGCCACACTCTGATTACAGTCACTCTATCAGAGGGATTCTGATTAGAAAATACTACTTTTTTTAATTTTTAACAAAGAAATTTAACCAAACATTTATTTTTAACTCTTTCGACTGGCAGCCCAATGGAGGAAACATGACAGCTACACAAAAGAAAAAGTAGTTGTTCATTGTTAAGACAGTACTAAAGCAAAAGTACATGCATTCCAGAACCAAAAAGCATTTAAAAAATATCGAATTAATTAATAAAATGATTGATATTTTGAATTTATTACAAAAAAAACACTATTGCTGTTTACTAACATATTTACATGCGAGGCCGTCCGATGTGGACCCGTTCAATTATCCAGTCGAAGGGGCAGTGCTCGTATTCCGCAGATATCATGCGACAGCTGAACTTGATGGCAAGACCTATTAATAATGCCAAACACGCCACTGCGAATACGCAGGCTCCTCCTTTCAAACAGGTGATAAGCGGTCTCCTAAAAATAAAAAGAACATCGAGTGGGTCGCCCGGAGCTCTAAAAATGCCACCAGAGCTTTCTCTGTTTACTTCATCGTAAACAAATGCTACAACGAAAGAGGAATAAGAAGAGGAAGTCCATAAATGCACACAAATATACTAAATTGTATCCCTTACTAGTCTAAATTAACAACCAAAAACGTGGTCAATATTTTCCCTCTGAGCTATCCACATAAAAACTACACTTACGAAACAAAACACTAACAACACAAACACCAGGAAGAAGAGCGGTTCCTTTTTACCTTCTTTGGTTCTGAATGGCCGAATCTCCAGTTCCACTTGTAGTAGCAGTCTGTTTAGGGGCAGATTCGCTGAAAAAAAAACCGAAATGAGATATTTTATTGTTGGGGAGAGAAAGGTTTGTATATTTCGGAGCAAAATGTATTAAAATCCTTTGATGCGGATGAATGTTGGGCTTTCTGGTCAATCTGATCGCCAAATCTGTGACGAGTATGTATATCATTGAGGCATGGAATTCTAAAATCCCAATAATGGTAAGAACAAAATATCTGCCGTCATGTATTTCTCTTCTGAACGAAGAAATAAGGCAAAATCTTTCAAACGCAAACATAAAATTGCAAAATGTCGTAATATCATCAAAATGTCATACCTGACTTTAATTCTTAAATCATCGTTGTCCTTCCGCAAAGTAGCGACGTAATTCAACAACAAACTCCAGCAACGCTTCATTTTATCCTCGCAAACAAGAGCACCCACTTGTCCTGCATTTTGCACTAGTCCACTCAATTGCAATTTGACTTCTTCCAAGAGAACGTACACGGGAACAATTGGTTCGGGAGTTCCAATGCAGACGTGGTCTCTATAACAAAAAATTTATTGAACATATGCAAGTTTGGTTCTGTGTTGTGTGATTAATCGAAAAATAAGAAAACAAGTGTTGGTTTCTTAAAAACTCCAGTCCTATACTTATTATAGATATTTCAGTGTGGACTTTTGGAAGTTCTAAAAGAGCCATTTTCCTAAACGATCACAAATACTAAAACCTAATACTGTTAGATAATAAAGGTGCTGTTAAAATTGCAACGCTGTTTATAAGGGGTTAACCGGTCATTATACCTCGTTCACTTATTTTTGGCATCTCGTTACCTACGAAATCCTCATTTTTTTATACCTATCTCTTTTCGGCACATGTTGAGAAGATACAATAAACATGTCAAAGTCAGATTTCCAATGCCTACTTGATGACAATAATAAGTGAATGGTTTATACATACTGTCACTTTCACGTGTAGGTTTGAATCTTTTCCCTAAGTTTAAACTCCAAATTTGACGTTATACAGGGTGATTCACGTTACTCGACACGAAAGATTATGGCTAAACTTTTAGATTTTAAAAAAGTTTTGTATATGGAATGGATGGGGGTCTATTGGAAGTACATTTTAAAATTATTGTCATTGTATACAGGTGGTCCCAAAAGTATAAAATTGATTAAAGTTGTATTTTTTTAAATGAGACACCTAGTATATTAATGTATTTTCGGTACCTACGGACAAAAGTAAAGGTAGTTTTATTAAGGTTTATGGCATCTAAATCGTACCGTTCTTCAGATATTCGTGATTTTATGAAAATGCAGCATTAAATTTAATGTTTAAAATCTCAGCACTTGGTTTCTTTTCAACCCCCAAATTTGGCTGGTGGGCTAATAGTGCATTGGATTTTTTGCGGTGTGTATTAAATATTAACTACTGTGCACCGAATGTCAATAAATAAACACCAAATTATTGCAAACTTCAAACAGTAATAACTCGTTTAATTTAAATTAGACACCCTGTATTTTATAATATCATTAGATGCAGAATTTAGTTTCCTATCAAAACTATTAAACATTCCTATAGCTTGGTTTTTGCGTTTTCTTGGAAAATTGATTTTTTTCTGAATTTGAGCTGACATAAACGAATTAAGTAATCTACTTTACCTGTTACAATACCTGATTTTGAGAAAGCAAAATTTATTATCATTAGTACTGGGTGTTCATTAGAAAACTTCAATTAGGAGTCTATAAAATTTTAACAGAAAAGGATGGCATAATGAAAGTAAATGGACTTTTGTTTCTCCATGCTTTTCCTTTGACATTTCACAACCAATTAGACGAAGTTTTCTAATGAACACCCCGTATTTGTCAGATATTAATTTATAAGTTACAAACTTATGACCATGAAGATTATTCAGCAGTCATCTGAATGTTAAAGTGTCTTTATTTAGCATAAAATATCAAATAGAACAATAAAACATTATATTACAAGAGTTCTTATAAAATTTAGCATCTCTATTACAAAAAAATTAAGTGCAATAATAGTGGCAATTTGAAATACAATAAATAACAAGTCAACATAAGAGTAAAAACAAACAAAAACAAACAGTTATAAAATTTGTTCAAAATGACGACCGTCTGATTCTAAACACAAACGTATTCTGTTTTTAAATCCTTCACTCACATTGTGTAACATATAGGGAGTTATGCTTCTGAAGACCTCTCTGATTCGTTCCTTCATATTTTCTTTTGTGGTTGGTGGCGTATTATACACGATTCCTTTCACATATCCGCATAAATAGAAATCGGGAGGCGTTATGTCAGGGGACCTTGGTGGCCAATGTTGTGCTCCATTCCTTCCAATCCATCGATTTTGGAAACGAACATTTAAGAACTCCCGGACTTCACGATGATAATGAGCAGGTGCCCCATCCATTTGCAGCCACATGGTTGTTCTTATATCTAGAGGAAGTTCTTCCAGTAAAATTGGAAGCTGATTTCTCAAAAAATTTAGAAACGACATTCCATTTAAAGGTTCTTCAAAAAAATAAGGTCCAATCACATACTGTCCCATTATGCCCCCCCCCCCATACATTTACTGACCACCTATGTTGGTTATTAATAACTCTAAATTCATGGGGGTTAAAATCAGAATAATAATGAAAATTGTGTCGGTTAAAAGAACCATCGTTATGATAAGTACACTCATCACTAAATAGAACTGATTCAAAAAAATCTTCTTGTGCTCCAACTTTTTCTAACACCCACATACAAAAGTCCAGTCGTTGGCCAAAATCGTTATCGGAGAGTTCTTGATGTAGTTGTATCTTATAATCCATAGAGGGTTTATCAAGGTAGAGGTCTTTATTTACCTTTTTCAATATTGGCGTGATAAACAAACCCTCCATACAGTGTTGCCAGGATTACTTTGCTAGTAAATTGGCACATCCTTTTTTTGAATGATATCTTGCGAATCTTTACACCACGAGAGTAATATAATATCTATTGCTGTCCAAATAATTTTTGAATGGTGATTAATAGAACACTTATGACAATAAAAGAAAAAAAATACGTTTAAGATGGCCAACTGGTCACAATCGGCAACATTGCAGAATCCTGTGACACGTGGTTTATGTCAGTTTATGACAATTATTTCATGGATTTTTTTTCTGGTTTCCGGAATGTTTTAAGAGTTTTCCGCCAACTTTTTCGCTTTTAGCAATCGTTTCTGTGTTTTAATTTGTTTGTTAGCCATGGTGAGACAATGTTTTGTGTGTAAAACTTGGGATTATAAAAATAAATCTAGGAAATTCTGTTTTCACCGGTAAGCTCATTTGTGTTTTGTGGTTATGTTGTTACTCGGCCCTTGGCCTTTAACCATTGGCGTCGTTTGTATTGTTATTCTATTATTACTCTTTAATCTAAAAAAACTCAATAAACGGGTATAGTAGGTATGTATCAAAAATCATTTAAATATAAAAATATTTGAAAAATGTTTTGGTCTGCATAAAAATGCAGACGTATGCTGCGTAAAAATCGTATACTTGCTTTCTTTAAAAAAAAATACGCCTATGTGTGCTTATGTCATCTGGAGATGTGTCTTTGGAGATTCAAATTGCGCCATATTGTTTTTAGCAATATTCGCCGTTTTCTGCTTCCCCTCTACCCGAACAACCCGCAAGCCTTCAAGCATGCGGTTTGTATATCATGCCAAGTAAACAAATGCCAATTTATGATTAACTCGCGGGGTCTATAATATGTTCCAGTTTTTTCTGCATCTCGTTAGCCTTGGAAATTTGACATATTTCACCCAGTATATATAACGGACACTGACAGTGATTGATAAATGGGTTTAAGGTTATGGATATTGTTTACACTTAAGCCTACATAGATGCCAGACTCTACCAATTATTCCAGGTTTTAAGGCAACTAATTTATTCATAGTTCTTAAGTCTCGCGATTCTCTATGTGGTTTTATTGGTTAATTTAATTATTGAACTTTGACGGTTATTAGCAATAAATGGATATAACAGACTTTTCTTCACTTTTTGCTACTTTTCATTCAATTCCAAAACTCTAAGCTTATTGTCATTCATTATCATACCTATAATATATACTAAGGTATTAAAATTCGTGAGCCTATTTCTTTTTACATATAGTGAGCGTTCCAAAAAGTGAAATTTTACAGTTTTACAATTTACCTTGAGGTTAGCAACTCTAAAAGCAATTAACTATAGTACATAATACTTTTATACTTAAACCATTAACAGCTTATAAATGAAGACATTCAGTAGCATTTCCAGTCCTCAAATAGATCCTACAGCTAATGCAATACTAAATTATACTTGTATGCGTACTTAACTCAAAAATATTGCAAATCTTTTTTTGGAAAGCTCTTTTTTTTATAAATTCTCGAATTTTCTTGTGGATTATTTTGGGCATTTTAGAATTCTGATACTCTTTAATCCACTTAAAATGTTGATACACGTATTGAAAACTGACAACGACGCAAATTCAATTTGACAAAATCTTAAAGCTTATTGGAGACAATTGCGACTAAAAATATCAATTAGTAATTAGTTTGACTGTATTGGTTAAAAAAAACATGTCAAGCAATCTTATTGGCCAGCTTTCAAATTGCCGATTTTAGTTATCACCTTCCAATTCTATTTTTACCGTATCTGCTTTGACGACAAGTAAACGACAATTGCCATGGATGTTATACAGGGTAAAATCCATGGCAATGTAAGATGCAGAAAATAATGGAATATAGTATATTTACTTACTCCATTGTCAATGTTATAATCGTGATATTTATGTTTTTGAAGAATCTTTGATACGCTTGCTTGGCTAATATTTAAGTTTTGTGCAATTTCTCGTTGTCCGACATGGGGATTTTCAATTACAGAACCAATAACGGCTAATTCAGTTTCTTGGTCTTCTGTAACTTGTCTCGCCCGGTTTGGCAGTCGTTTCATACTGAACACTACCAGTTTGCCTAAATTGAACCAACAGTCTTTCAAAAACGGCTCTGTAAATTTTGCTTTGTCAAAATCAGGTAACACCTGAACAGACCTGAACAGGTAAATTAGATTACTACATTCGATATGTCAGAGCAAATTCAGAAAAAAATTTCCAAGAAAATGCAACGACCAAGCTATAGGAAGTTTAATAGTTTTTATGATTATAATGATACTATAAAATACAGGGTGTCTAATTTAAATTAAACGAGTTATTACTGTTTGAAGTTTGCAATAATTTAGTGTTAATTTTTTTATATTTGGTACACAGTAGTTAATATTTAATACATACCGCAAAAAATTCAATGTACTAGTAGCCCACCAGCCAATTCCGGTGGTTGAAAAGAAACCAAGTGCTGAGATTTTAAACATTAAATTTAATGCTGCATTTTCACAAAATCACGAATATCTGAAGAACGGTACGGTTTAGATGCCATAAACCCTAATAAAACTACCTTTACTTTTGTCCGTAGGTACCGAAAATACATTAATATACTAGGTGTCTCATTAAAAAAAATACAACTGTAATCAATTTTATACTGTTGGGACCACCTGTATACAATGACAATAATTTTAAAATGTACTTCTAATAAACCCAGATCCATTCCATATACAAAACTTTCTTAAAATCTAAAAGTTTAGCCATAATCTTCCGTGTCGAGTACCGTCAATCACGCTGTATATATATATTTCTATATTTCGCTATTTTTATAAACTTAATTACCACTTTTATATTATCCATGAATAATGAACATTATTCACAAGTGAATAATGAGTTGACATGGTAACGAAACATCTCTTAGGCAACTGACAACTCAAAAAGTAAACTGCCCTAAACATGAAATCGGAAGTTACTACTGGTTCATTAAAATAATTATCCTTCTATTAGGATGCATTGAGACAAATGTAGGTTACAGTCTCTCATTTTCAGTGAAAAATACTTAAAATAGGCCATAATATGAAGTAATTTACCGTCCACCCTAGTAGCATTGAAATAAATATGCGCGGGCGACTAGACCGTCATCTATCGACGCATCAAACGTCGCGCGGTCGGTTAGCGAAACCAGTGGTGGTCGTGGTTTTAAAATTTTGAATTAACTTTGGGGCACGTATGACCTATCATATTTGAGAAAATCCATAATATTGGTCGTGGATAAAGTATTGTTTGAGCCCACGAGCGAAGCGAGTGGCACAAGTTTTGCCCGAGAGAATATACTATATTGCGTCTTTTGTTTTTTCATTATACACTCCAGAAGAACTGCATATAGATACCGCCATGTTGAAAATCAAAATCAAAGCAAATGAAAGTTTCAACCTAAAACCATTATGGTCTCTCTGATGTCCGCCATAATGGTTTTAACGTCATTTCGACTTTGACAATCAAAACAAAACGCGTGTTGGCGACCGTGTTATCTAATTGATAATTTTGTAAAAATTGTAAATTAAGCCGTGGACAAAGTATAGTATCCTACTTGCATATAATAGGCATCATTTCCTCATGTGAGTTGCGCCCCTCGCCACGCTTGTGGACTCAAACGACACCTTCGAGAATGATTTTGTGCTTGTTGGATAATATACTATTATATGGCTTCAGAGAATATTAAATTATTTCTTTTTTCAAGTTATTAGCAGGCTTCACGCCGGCTATGGTTTGTCGGGCCCGCATTAAATATAAACACAAGCACTCTCCAGCCACCGCGTCGCCGAAACTCTGGTCAAAGCATAAACAAGGTATTATCAGATACCACTCTTTTATGAACTTATGGGGAATAATTATTTTCTCTATCCTGTGATTTATGCTCATTGGTTGTGCCAATGTATTGTTAAGGGATACGGAATCCAATAATTTATCGTCAATTAACTACAAACTTTTATTTACTTTTAAATATTACAACACGATTAAAACACAATTACTTTCTACTAACAATTCGCACTGTTCGCTTATTTACTACACTGCACTATCCATTCCAACTCGCGCGGATCGCTGGTTTATATACCCGGCTGAACACACTCTCGCACTTTCGAGAACGGAGGCGACTGTCTTTTAGTCTAGATGGGTTCCCGGGGTCGCGGTCGGCGCTCGGTTTTGCCGCTTCGACCCGAGTCTCTGTGGACCGACGGTCGGGCGGAACATTGCCCCCTCTTAGTTCTGATCGTCCCAATCAGAGAAATCTCCACGACTGTAAGTGTTTAACCGTAAAAGATAAATCACTTTGATCTTTGCTCTAGGGGTACGTTGGATCCTGTATACCACGTCGTTCCTCCGTTTGATGACTGTATATGGACCCTTCCAACTTGGAGACAACTTGGGGGATTTTCCTTTCTTCCTCGCTGGATTATACAGCCAAACCAAGTCACCTGCCTTAAATCCTGCAGAATTCGTCCTTAGGTCATATCTGGCCTTCATCCGATCGCTGACAATCTTTATCTTTGACCTCACGTTTCGATGGATTTCCTTTAATCTTTCTCGAAGTTCATCAGCATAGTTCTGGACATCTTGCACAGGTTTTTCGGGTGATTCGTACACCAAATCTACCGTAAGACGAAGTTCTTCACCAAATATAACCTTGGCAGGAGTATGTTCTGTCGTGTTATGCGCTGCACCTCTGTAAGCTATCATTAGAAGTTTGTAGTTGTGTTAGAAGTATTGTTCCATGGTTCGATTGAAACGCTTGACCATGCCGTGTGATTGTGGATGGAGCGGAGTTGTTTTTGTTTTGCGGATTCCCAGAAGGTCCATGATCTTCTTGAAAAGTTGCGATTCAAAATTCCGTCCCTGGTCCGAATGAAGCTCTAATGGTTCGCCGAATCTACTAAAGAATTCGTCAACCAAGACCCTTGCCACGGTGTTAGTTTCCTAATTTGGCAGTGCATAAGCTTCAGGCCATTTACTGAAATAATCCATGGCAACTAAGATGTATTTGTTGCCTTCTTCCGTTTCTGGAAAAGGGCCTGCCTCGATCGCAATTCTTTCAAATGGGACGCCAACATTGTATTGCTTCATTTGACCCCTAGTCTTTATTTGGGGTCCTTTGACGGAGCAGCAGGTATCACAATTTCTGCACCACTCTTCGACGTCATCTCGGCAATTCACCCAGCAGTACCTTTTCCGAATTCTATCCATCGTATTCCCTCAAAAATGCCCTCCAGACACTGCATTGTGCATTTCTCGCAAGACATCTTTCCGTCTACTTTCTGGTACGACAAGCTGGAGCGTGGCACTTTTCCAGTCGGGGCTATCCCAATTCCTTTTCAGTAAACCATTCTGAATTGACAAGGAATCCCATTGAGGCCACATAGGTTTTACTGCCGGGCTCTTATCTGCTATGTCCTTCCAATCACGTCTTTAATTTTCCAACTTCTATTGACGTATTAACCCCACAGCATTATCGGTTGTTTGTTCAACCTTCATTTGTTTAGTGGTCCAATGTTCGTCGACGTCAATACTGGTTCTCCTAAGAAGGCTTGGTCCTTCTCGTTGTTTTACTCGTTGGCAGTGTCAACATTCCCCTTTACAAGGCCTGCGTGATAATGCATCTGACACTTCTTCACACTGACTATTCTTAGTTTTCCGGCTATGTGTCAGTCTGCCAGATTGTGGAAAATGGCCCATTCTGCCGCAGTTGAAACAAGATCCGGATTTCTGTAGGTAGGCATTTCGGTCCATATTTCTTCTATAACCAATGTCTTGTGCCCTGCTCCTTGATTGGTCGAAATATGAAGTCATTTGCTTCCTGAATTCACGCTGCTCGCCCAACAATTGCTTTAAGATTGAGTTTGGCGGCTCTTCCTGTACGTCAATTCTAACTCTGTGGCCCGTGTTTATTTTCGACGCCTCATACTCCAATGCCCGAATTAATGCCTCATTTGCACTGGAAGGGCGAGCCAACCTCAAAAGGCATTTCATTTCACTTCGATAAACTGCTGGACTGGTCAAGGAAATTAAAGGCAGCCGCACGATACGTTAATCGTGTCAAACGCTCAATGCTCGTTCCAAATTCCTGTAGGCTTTCGCCTGGCTTCTGCTGCCTCATCCGTAGTTCTGTCTGTTCATTATTTCGCGCTGAGCATTACCAAACCTCCGCTCTAACGCCGCGGCAATTGCGTTGTAATTACACTTTTCAGTGGTCGACAATGCACGCATGATGTCTGCAGCCTCTCCTCTCAAAGTTACTAAAAGTTCCGGAGCTTTGTTCGGACCTTGTCATCGAAAACTGGAGGCTTAGTAATGTTTAATCGCTCAGCGGTTGAAGTTGGCCCACTGCGACTTGTTTGACTCGATCTATATCTCTTGTTTGACATCAGTCATTTTGGTTGAGTCAAGTTCTTGCAACTCGCGACGACCATATTGACAATGCTTGAAACAGAGCAACTTATTTTTTTCTTTGTTCCTTTATCTCAATTAGCCTTTGTTTTTCTTCTCCCTTTTTCTCAAGTTGCCTTCGTTTTTCTTGTTCTTCCAGAAAATTTCTTTGTTCCTCTTTGTCGAGCTGCCTTTGTTTTTCTTGTTGCTTTTTCTCAAGTTGTCTTTGTTTTTCTTGTTCTTCCAGAAAATTCCTTTGATTCTCTTTGTCCTTCTTCACCATTTCTATAAGTGCTGCCAGTTGTTCATCCATGATTTTTATCGTCGATGGAGTACGGGGGTGTTCATTATAAAATTTCATCTAGCAGACTATGAAATTTTGACAGAAAAGGATGACATAATCACAATAAATGGACTTTTATTTCTCCATACTTTTCTTTTGACATTTCACAGCCACCTAGATGAAGTTTTATAATGAAAAACCCGTACATGGCATGTAGAAAATACCAAAGTTCTTGCACTGTCCTTACCACGCAAAATTCCACGCGCGCGACAACTCCTTTGTCCGTACAGTCACAAATTTAACGAAAATTATCCCACTTCTGACACCAGTTGTTACCAGATACGGGTGTAGCATTTGAAAATGTCTAGTGCAAATTTTGTGACATTTGAAAAAGTCTACTGAAAATTTTAAGTTATCGATCTCCTACTACCTGTTCTGTGTCTCACGAAAATCCCTAATTTTCTCCTGACACTGAGATTGTCATTTGGTATTTCTTGCCAGAATGTTACATTCTTACCGTCTCACGAAAATCCCTAATTTTCTCCTGACACTGAGATTGTCATTTGTTATTTCTTGCCGGAATGTTGGTACTGTTTTCAGTGACGCCAAGTTTATTTCCTCAAAATTTAAGTATTTTCCAATTTGGCTTTAACGTGTTTTCCCTAAATCTTAATTGATTTGCGTGTGTGTGACACCGCGGTTTTCTGACCTCTTTTTCCTTTTTTGGTCATCTCGGTGATTTTGGAGACGGAGATCCCTAGCTGGTTTTAAGGAACCATTTTTGGGGGCATTTTTATTTCAACGACAAGGCCGGTCGGGATAGGCGGAAAATTACTTAATTTTGTTTAAGTAATTTTCATTAGAAGATACTATCTTCTAGAGAAAGAGAGTGTCTTCCTTTCTCACACTTCACCAGTTATCTGGTTTTGAAGTACCCATTTGATGGATTGCCGTGGGTAAGTTTCTAATTCTACATCTAGGAAATCACGTGGACTTAGTTCTCCTTTTCTATTTTATAGTAACGATGTGCACATTAATAGCTATATATGTAACCAGTTACGAAAAGTCCGATCTTGTGTAAGGAATGAAAATTTGAATGAGATACACAAAAAAGGCTTTTCGTCACGTGTGTCATACAAGATTTTTTCTAATTTTGACTACAAGTACCTACCTAGAGAGAGTTATTATTATTAAACTTCAATATTTACTTTTAAACCACATTGTATCTAATTAATACCGTAAAACTGTAGCAACGGAGTGCCATAACCGAAACCTGCAGCTGGTGGTGACACGAACTCAGGGTTGCCAGGTCTACCGATTTTTCGGTAGATCTACCCATTTTGTGTCAATGCTACCGATCTACCGATTCAGTCAAAAAAGCTACCGATATTTCTCGAATAACTAAAAATCGTCCTATATTCAATGATTATTAAGTATAAAAATAATTATGTAATTTATTAGAAATAATAAATAATTTACAAATTCATGTATGCAAAGCAAGTGCTTGAAATGACAAAGTGACGCCATCCTCAGGGCGACGTCACATACAATACGAATTTGGTTAAAAGCGGAAAGGAGCGTAATTTAACAGTTGAATTTAAACCTATCAGATAAAAGCTATTAGAATTCGGCTATTTTCAAGGTAGATCAGCAAAATGTTCGGTTAACTTCAACTTTCGGGGAACGATGGTAGCAGAAAACGTTTTATTAAGGCAAACTCTACAACAATTTTTTCGCTTACAAATTTACTAAAACTTTTAACCCTCTTTCCAGAATTCCCGAGCTTCAAATTCAAAACTGCAATCCCTGTAGAGATATTTGACTTTTTGATGGCTATATTGCGGGACCAAAAAAACGCAGAACGCGGAAGTGATATATGTATGACGTTATTGACATTTCTGCTCCGTTCCGTTCCGCCCTTAATGTTCATTTAATCTAAGTAATTATTAAGAAAATGGAAGGTACATGTGGTGGATGAAAATTCTACCGATATTTTCCTAAATCTACCGATAATTCGAGACGCGTCCTACAGATTTCTGATTTTCCAAAACTGGCAACCCTGCACGAACTTTTCATCACCAGTTACGAAAGATTTTACTTTTCGTAACTAGTTACGAAAAATAGGACGTTACGTCACTGTCATCAGTATTGAAAAGTGCCACTTTATACGTCAAAATTAGAAAAATGATTTTAACGTGCCTTCAATGGCTTATTAAATGCCTTTTTACCAATCTGGGGTAAGTAGTAACAGATAATGCTTGCTGGCACGACACTAAGTCTGTTTGTCTTTCTCATTTAGGTCCCTTCTATCTTTAATATCACCAATCTCATGGTTGTCAAGTCTCTTTTGCCACCTCTATGGCCCTCTGCCATAGTTTATGAGTAGTTACCACATGCAATAGTTCAACCTCAACGATTTCCAAACCACTTCTTTCCCAAGCAAGATATCAGACAGGATATCTCGGATGTGAGACAGCACAGGAGTTTGTTTGACCATCACTGCGTTTCAATCATTTTTTCTACTTCAAGGTCCAATAACAACTGGCCAAAGTTATAATTTGGTAAGAAACCACCATTTATATGTACTTAGGTAGTATAAAAGTAGTATGAGTGAGAGGAATGTTAGTCAATACAGGTTACCCATTCTTGGAATTACAGAGATTTGACCATATTCAGAAATACACAACCTTTAGATTTATCTCTTGTTTCATTGCCAAACCAAACTATCAAATCATCATTTTTTTGGATACTAATTTTCTCAATTTTAATATTATACCTAAATTAAAGTAAATTGAGTGGCGCCCAAATTTTAATAATTCTAGTTTGCCCAAAATCTATACGAACCACGACCCAGCTTCCAATAAAAACTGAGCTGCCGTTCGCAATTATGTATGAAGCATAGTTTTTACTGTCCCGTTTAATTAAAATATGCCACACGGGTTCCAATAATTTATCGTAAATTAACTATACACTTTTATTTACTTTTAACTATTACAACACGATCAAAACACAATTACCCTCTACTAACAATTCGCACTGTTCGCGTGTCCGCTTATTTACAACACTGCACTATCCATTCCATTATACCCGGCCTGAACACACTCTCGTACGTACTGGCGAAGGTAGCAAGATTAGGACAAATAATACGCCTCTTCTTTATCGGAAAATGGCCAACGTTTCGACTATTTATTTAGTCTTCCTCAGGGCTATCTTCCAATAGTCAGTTTTGATATGTTTTCAACACGGTTAAAACTCTAAACTTCATGCGATTATTGGGTAAGCCTGGTATCTTCTGCTAGATAAACCACACGTCCTCTCCATACGGTTCCCGGTTCTCGTTTAGTCTAGATGGGTTCCTGGGGTCGCGGTCGGCGCTCGGCGTTGCCGCTTCGGCCCGAATCTCTGTGGACCGACGGTCAGGCGTTACAGTATTTAACATTTATTATCACACTGTATGCTTGGAATGTTACACAATTGCGAACTTTTATGGGTAAAAATCTAATTTATCGTGGTGATGTTATAGAAAACTAACAATAGCTACCCGTTCATTCCGATGATTCATTCTCTTCAAAATATTTAAGGAATAAAATCTCATCGCCGACTAACGTAAAAATCCTTCAGTTATTTTTATCAATCACTGCTGCTGGGAGGACACTGTTCGGGTTAGTTTACCACAGATTATAGGCTTCTTATAATGACCTTGGTGTTACTTTCATGTTTTAAGTTTTACCTAATTAAGTATTGTAACGAAGTTTTTCCCTAACTCACAGGTAATTACGTCACAATTAACATTTTCTTTATATTTCATCACCCAACTCATTACAACACCTTTTATTTAAATAAAAAACGGGAATTCCCCATATAAAAGCAAAGGCAATGGCCAAAACGGCCGTAGGTCCGCGAGTGCGCCCATAGATGGCGCCACCTGTTAGTCGCGCTTAACAAGCCGACAGAATTTATAAAGACTAGTAAAATGATTGGAAGGGTTTGGGGTCGTGGACGGTCGATCAAATAGGAGGACTCAATGAGTTAGTACCGGATATCTGACCTAGGGCCTAGGGGGCCGACGTTGCTGCTTCACGTTTCGGCTCCTGACGTCATGCTAGGCCGCTAGGGTCTTGCGACACAAGAGGGGTGGATTTGTGATTTCCCGGTGTAGTTGGAGTTGTCGCGCTCCACCGGAGTACTTGTGACGTTCAAATGACGCAGGTGCCATGCTGATTCTGGCCGCGTTCATTTTGTTCCTCATAGGGTGCGTTCATATGTAACCCGGGAAAATCGCTAACACACCGCTCACCGTACCGCTTCTTTCGAATCCGACTTGGGACCTATTACCGATTCCGTCACCGACCTGTTTTACATCCTGGGCTTCCCGTAGCACCGATCTTCAAAGCCAGGCTGGATGTGAATAAACCGAAACCGACTATATCCGATTCCGAATTATAAAGTACGCTCCCTCCGAAACCCCAGTTCCCAGTGGTCCCAAAGCTCCGTTACCGTTTCATATTGTTGTTACTGCTTGTACGCAATATTGAAGTTTCCGACCACGACCGATCCAGTACAGAGTGTACTGGTTTATTACCGAAACCCCAGTTCCCAGTGGTCCCAAAGCTCCGTTACCGTGTTCATATTGTTGTTACTGCTTGTACGCAATATTGAAGTTTCCGATCCAGTACAGAGTGTACTGGTTTATTACCGAAACCTCCCGTTTTCCCTGGTTCATCAGAATTTCGTCTACTAAGTAACTAACTGTTGCTCCCCCCCTCTCGCTGTTATTAATTGCATAGTTTTAGGATGTGTTCGTATGTAGTTATAGAGAGTCACTAACAGTCGTAGTACTAGTAGGTGTTTGGATGTTGTTGTACCGTAGTTTAATAGACACCCTATTATTGTTCCTTACTCCTGGTGTTTTAATCTAAAAACCCCTGGAATATTTCTCCCCTGTTTAAAAGCTACCTTGTAGGCAATAGCGGTCCCTTTGTCGCTTTATAAATATCAAAGGGTGGCGCCCGAGACTCAACGAATTAATTAAGTATCTGAGGACCTGAGAAAGGGCGTCGCAGTATGGACAAAGAAAAAATTTCTGCCACCTTTAGGGATTTAGCTAGTAAAGTAGAAGTAAAAAAAAAAGTTTGTAGTCAAAATAAATTTGGCAATTTCTACCCAAAAACAAGTATTTTAAACCACGTACTCGAACTGCCTTGACAATAACTCTCAACTTGCCTTGACACGAAGAAACAACAATTGACAAGACGTGAACGATGTGAGAAAACACTTAATTACTCTTCGACGGGTGGTCGTTCGTCTATCTGACGTAACGCTCCCAACAGGATCAACCCGAACAATTCACATCTTGGAGTCTTGCTTACGTGCCAGCCACCGAGCGAATCCCCAAACTAGACTCTATCTGTGAGTCCCAAAAACGACTCCTTTTTCTATACCCTCTATTTATTTAAAAAAAATATTTTTCCTTGTAAAACGACACGTAATTGCAGCACATTTTTAAACGAAATGGTTTAATGTAAGTTGCATAAATGCAGTAGAATGCTTACCTTAGACGATACGATATATCTGAGACCAAAGAGAGTAAGGCCTCGTATCGGGTCCTATATGCTTCAGTTTGCGCTTCTATACGCTGTGATATATTGCTCGAGTTAGCAAGCATCCACATGGTTAAGGCGGTCACCTTTGCTTCGAGCTGTTCTTTTTCGCTTAGTGGTTCACCAGAAATTGCTCTACGGATAATAAAATATAATTACTTCAATGCTGCAGCTCGCATATAAAAAATTGTAATTGGTGATTTTGCAAACCAACTCGACGAAAGAAATAACTCATTCCGGAAATCCTGAGGAAAAACTGCACTGAAGATAATATATTTATGAATTCTGTACCTTTAGTTCTTTAGAATACGGCTAAACATATTTGGTCCTTTGATTGCGATACGAGACCCATGAAAATTTTCATGAAGTCTAATAGGAAAACTATAAGGTCAGAGACAACTTGAGATAGAAGTTCAAAGTTGCATATTTTTGTAATCTGCTCCTTCACCTTTATTAGAATACCGCTAAACATATGTGGGTTTCCATTTAAAGCAAATCAAGATGGCGTTGTCATCAGTCAAACCGGGCCGCCAATAAAGCCAATAACCATGGATCCGAGGGTGACTTTAGATGTATCTAAGGGATCCTCGGAAAACGCTCTGAATAGAAGATTTCAGTTTTGTGAGTCATGATGGTGAACTCACTAAACAGAAACGTGGTATACACCCGACATTAACAACAATGTGTTCAGTGACGAATCGGCGCCAATGTCTAAGTATGTCTAACGTGGTGAAGTGAACAGAAAAGAGAAACTGAGTTATTATAGAAAGAAGAATCTACATTGGATGAGAGAAGGTCGCAATCAACATCCAGAAAAAATATATTGTTACAAAGAAGCAAAAATACATAAAATTGCAGCATTCTTAGAAATGGTCGGCCGATGACCGGTTTAGTAACCAAGCTAGTAACCAAGCAGCCGGCTTAGTAACCAAGCAACTAGTTGACCCAAATTTAAAAATTAAACCTTGCAAATTTGTTCAACATGTGGGTACATCGAATCGCTCATGGACGTCATGAAAAAGAGGGTTGCAATCGTTTGGGAAAAATGTGCTGCCAATAAAGAAAGTAAGCACGAGCGTTTTTGAGAGAGAAACGGCAGTGTTAATCTGTGCTCACGAAGAGAGTCTGGTTTTGGGGGACTCACGAGGAGTCGGGGCGGGGAGCCGCGTTGGGGCTGGTCGGAGGTCAACATTACGCCGGAAAGACGAACCACCACCATCAGGTACCAGCCCACTGTGCCCAAAAGTAGAAAAAGAAGTGTTAGTCTGGGTGGTCACGAAGAGAGTCCGGTTTTGGGGGGGGACTCACGAGAAGTCGGTGCGGGGAGCCGCGTTGGGGCTGGTCGGAGGTCAACATTACGCCGGAAAGACGAACCACCACCATCAGGTACCAGCCCGTCAGTCTTTAGCTTGGGGACTCGCGAGAAGGGTCGTTTTTTGGGGAATTGATGAATAGGGGTCGAGATGGAGCGTCGTCACGCCGAAAAGGACGAACGAGCACCAACCAAGACCACCAGTAGGAGCCTACAGTCAAGTCGTCGAAGAGAAGGGCGGAAGTACCCCTTTATTCCCATAAGTCCTTTTGCAAGAGCTACGAGGTTCGTTTAATTGAATGGCAAGATATGGTCCCGGTCTATATAAATTAGGGAAGAACTACTGTGCAGTTATTTGCGTTGTTTCTGTAGTTTATTTTCTTTATCTTAAATTCGCTAGAATATGTTATTTTTAAGAGAGTAGAAAATAGAAGTTTACTTGAATTCCACCTAAATCATTCAAATATTAACCCCCTAGGTTTCACAATTTATTCGTGACATGGTGGAGAGCGCAAACCGAAGGTAAATATGCTGATTTGTTATTAATTTAATACGAACCAGGGCCAAGTAACTTCTATAAACTACTGCCTTATAAATTAATTAGGTCAGATTTCCTCAGGTTAATAATCTTTATAAAAAGTTTCCGTACATTTTTAAAGTTGTAAAAGGTCCCAGGTTTTTCTTTTAGGTCGGGGTATATATTTTTGGTATATTTATTGAGTTTTATTTTGAGAGAGTCGTCTTTTGATTTTAGTAATTTTTTATAAACTAGGAAGATAGAATATTTGTATTCGTTGCGGGACGCGATCAAGAGAGCTCAGTCTTGCCGAGATAGGAATTTGTCTCTTTAATTTTTTAATTATTTTCGCAAAACGTACCAGTAATTAATACTAACATTTTCGAAATTCTATTAGTAAATATATGATGGGACACTGTTGTTTTGATAACGATTTGGAAATAGTTATTTTCCTAACAAGTGCGCAAAGTAACGGTTCTTCTCAACTAAGTTCGGGCAGCAGTCAAGTGCGCGAAAGGCGCAAGAATTAGGAACAAAATTTTTTCTACAACCGTATAAACGTCCACCTGCCACTAATACGGGACCTCTTTAACGATTTTATAAATGCTTAAGCATCATTGTTCTTTTCTGCTACCCTTGTATAGACGGCGTGCGCGAAAGACTTTTGCGCACGTGTCCTATGGCAACCAGTAACTTTTTTTTACGCTGCTATGGGCGACGTGCGCGAAAAATAACCGTGAAAATATATGTCAGTTTGCATACCGTCAGTAATGCGCGAACAATGCCATATTTTGAGGGTTGCAGAAAAAGTAATTTTAATCATGACGAAGAGGGCGAGATTTTGATTTATTTTACCGGTTTCCAAAGGGAAGTAGGCGCTTTATTTGCAAAATTAGATAGGTATTTAAGAGTCGTAGGTAGAAAGGAAAAGAGGTATATTCAGTTTATAGATACATTTAGAGCAAACAGGAGGTCAGGAGTTAGAACAAAAGAACGATCGGTTCGATTTTTCTTACAACTTATAGGTATCTACATTAAACTCGAGACTCGCGAAGCCAAGGAATCGTTAATCGGTGTAGTTGCAGCCAACAGACCATTAGAAGATAGCAGTAAAAAAGAGAAACAATTTTTTTTACATTGTTTACTTTAGTTAACAGAATAGGCAGAACTAAACTCAAGGCTCGCTCCAGGAAGCCAAATCCTTTTTTTTCAGTTTCCTTCGCAGGAGAAAAGCACAGTAAATTTCGAGAAAAGCAGAGCAGAAAAAAACACACACCCACCACATAATACACTTCTTATACATGCATACTCAGCAACCAAACCACAGAGAACATTATACTACATACACAGAAACATACATAAACAGAACTTTAGAATGTTATTTTGCTGGAACAAAAAGAACTCAGATCAGTAAAAACAGCGGCGCATAATCTACTATTTTTCGATGTATAGCTGAAAACCAACGTACGACGAAAAATACAAGTACAATATCACCAGAATCAGAAAAAGCAGATACCAAGCAAAGTAAATTTTATGTCCACACTCACATTCGAGCGATAGGACCTGCATATTACTGCACTGTTTAATTAGTGACCTAGGTAAAGATGCAATGTTTACATGTAACTATAAGGGTGCTTACTACGAAGACAAAATCATAATTTTTATGTGATTATTAATACTTGCGATACCTAAAGTGAAATTTAAAAGCACATTTCCTAGAATTTAGTATAACAACAAACTGGTGAATTAGCATGTTTTGTTTTGACATAGAGAAATAGTTTATTAGGTTTTTCTTAGGAGAAAACAAAGGCATTAAGTACGAATTGCATCAAGTAGATTAAGTAATATTTTTATTTTACATTAGGGAGCAGTAAGAGTCAAATTAGGTTGTCAGGAAAAAAGTCAGATTTAAAATAGTATAAAAGGTATTGAGCTGGAAACCATATACTAAAACAGATCTTTCTGCATGTTCCCATGGACGCTATGATGTAAGTCACACGACCCACTGTACCAGGAGCACACAGAACTGGAACCCAACGAGCAGGTCCCTTTACAGTCAAAAACAAAGGGATGAGCAGCTCAATGGTCAACCCACCGACAAGCCAATCAGCAAAATCTCAACTAGGGAAGGAGGCACAGCAGCCGAGCCAACGTACCAGAAAAAAACCGATAGTCAAACCGGTCAAAGTCGACCGCGACAAAGTCGACTATAGAGGCCAATCCGGTGATGCAGCTAGCGCAGATGTGGCAGTGTAAGTGTGAGCAAGCAAACTGGACTAGTATTGTGAGGGAACATGCAGGTTTATCAATTTAGATCAAGAAGTTAAGTAAATTTTGGTTAATATGTTCTGACAGTCGAACTCTCTTAATTAATTTTGGTGTAACAGTGTAAAATACTTTCACTATAATTAAATTCCACTGTGTCTTCCTCAAAGCTAACAAAACGTATTTTTATTTCTCGGAGATAAATCATTGGTTAAAGGTAATTTTAAGGTTAATTTTAGAACAGATTGACTAGATATTTTGGATCTTAACTTTTTTATTTTTTATCCTCTTATTTTTGAGGTTGGTAATAACGATGAACGTTTTGATTTCTAGTGTTTAAAAGAGTTTGGTTTAGTAGTGACTAAAATTGTCTAGCTTTTAAGTTAGTTCAGGTAACTTAACAAGGTAGAGAAGGACCATATTTTGTTCAATTCAGGGACAGAACATTTTTTGGTGGATCGACTTTGTGTTAAACTGGGGACCAGTTTTTTCTAAAAGAGGGGGATGTCACAAAGAAGCAAAAGTACATAAAGTTGCAGCATTCTTAGAAATGGTCGGCCGATGACCGGTTTAGTAACCAAGCACTAGTTGACCCAAATTTAAAAATTAAACCTGCAAATTTGTTCTACATTCAAATTGTGGGTGCGTCGAACCGCTCATGGACGTCATGGAAACGAAGGTTGCCATCGTTTGGGAAACATGTGCTGACAATAAAGAAAGTTAGCACGAGCGTTTTTGAGAGAGAAACGGCAGTGTTAGTCTGTGCTCACGAAGAGAATCCGGTTTTGGGGGGACTCAGGAGGAGTCGTTGGGGGGAGCCGCGTTGGGGCTGGTCGGAGGTCGACATTACGCCGGAAGGACGATCGACCATCATCAGCTACCAGCCTATTATTTTAAAAATAGAAAAAGGAGTCGTTTTTGGGACTCACGGATAGAGTATAGTTTGGGGATTCGCTCGGTGGCTTGCACGTAAGCAAGACTCCAAGATGTGAAGTTCGGGTTGATCCTGTTAGGGGCGTTACGTCAGATAGACGAATGACCACCCGTCGAAGAGTAATTAAGTGTTTCCTCACATTTGTTATCGACCCAGTACCAGAAAGAACCACCCTTGTTGCCCTAAAGGAAGCCACGGGTCTTAGGACGCCCAGTACCCCAAAAAGTACGTTAAATTAATTGACACGATACGGTCCTCCTCTACAGTTAAATTAGGTAAGACCCATTTGTTGTAACGGTGTCTGTTTTCATATTAGTCATTCTCTTAAAGTAGTTAGGGTAATTTTAAGGCAAGGAAAATAAAAGTTTACTTAGGTCCCATCTTATCGTTTTAAATTTAACCCCCTAGTTTTGAAAGCCCCCATTCAGCGAGTAAATCAGCATAGGACACTTGGGGGGAGGCAACGACTACCCGATACCCATTTAAATAGAAATTTAAAGCGTAAATTAACGCGCATTCAAAAATAGTAATTTTGTATACTAGTAGTTTTGCGTCTTCTCGTGACAATATGTATGGGTGGCACTAGTTGACAGTGACAATTTTCTTACTTCCTTTGTTTCTGTGAATTGGTTCATTTTGCCAAAGTTGTTGATAAATATCCGGATGTAATATTTCGGCCTTCGGAACAGGTGAATAGGTAAAAGAGGATCCACTGAATGGTCACCCAGGCTGGTTAAAAATTTAAAGGTAAAACTAGCAAATATTATATTAAAGTAGTAAAAAAATATATAAGTGCAAAAGTAAGTAACCAATTTTCTCAGAGTAGTTACGTAGAAAAAAGTTTAAAAATGAGTTTCAAATAGTAAATGAACAATATTCTGGGCAATTATTATACAAAAAATAATTGAGTTTAATTAATTTTTGGAATAAAATAAATTTTGTTCAATTATCGGGGGTAATACCACGAGAGTTTTTAAATTACCACAAATGTAAAATAGCCTACCTGGCTCCAGAGTCGATGGTATCTAGTTCTTCTATAAATTCATCTGCAAATCCACCTACGTTCAAAGCTGGTACCTCCAGAATAGTCTAAAAGATAAAAGTCAAACATGTAAAAAAATAAAGCATTAATTTTTGCAATTGATTGCAATGTTTTTTGACGCAAGCGAACGAAACAAATACTGCTTGGAAAGAAGATCGCTTAGTCCGTTCATGCTTTTTCACTACGTATATATCTTAAAATGCTAATTTCAAAACACTATATGTTTTCATCAATTTCGAATTAGTGGCTTATTCTTCAGGTCTAATTAATTTAGTTTTTCTACAACCGTCAAAATATGATTTTACACCGCCTGGGCCATCTGAGGGGTGGATTGAGTAGCTTGAAGTAGGAGGGTTGAGCGTGAGGCTAACCACCCCACTTCATAAAAATATCGCGGTTGTGAAGACGCAAGACAAGCCTCGGATCAGGATGGATAAACAAAGACGACCAAAGCAAGGAAAAGGAATAACAAATATCGGAACATGGAATGTACTTAGCTGGTAGAGGACGGGTGCAGCGGTCAGGACAATTACAAAAACTGAGCGGTTGAAAATGAACAGTCACTACACTACAGGAAATAAAATGGCCCGGATCAGGAAATCTAAATATATAAAACTCAGTCATCTTTTATAGCGGTAACAACCAGAACGTTCATCAATTCGGTACCGGCTTTGCAATTAAGAAAAACCTGTTGGGCTCAGTTCTAAAATTGGAACCCCTTAGCGAACGATTAGGATAAAAGGAACATTCTATAACTACTCCTTACTGTCTGTACATGGACCAACCGAAGACACAGATGAAGCAGTGAAAGACGATTTCTATGACACCTTGGGGACTAAAATAGGCGCTCTACCTGAACAGGATATGAAACTTATATTAGGAGATTTTAATGCAAAGCTGGGAAGAGAAGCAGCATTAAAAGGACTCAAGTGGGTACAAAAAGCCTACACGTATTCTCAAATGATAATGGGCTAAGACCAAATAATTTGAAGTTCTATAAATATTTCGTAAGTCCTGAAAAAGAAGCCAAAAACAGCTGACGATCGACATGCCTAGTTACTGGACGGAAATGAACTGGGCATGCGCGAGATTTGAAAATTATTTGAAAACTCTACGTTGCCAACTTGTCGACGCATCTGACGTCACGCAATTAGATAAATTAGTAAAATCTTACTAAAATCACCAAAAATTACCATTTTAGCATTTTCAAGTTTATGCAGGTACTGACCGATTACCCGAGAAACTTGCTTCTTTATGCAGGATACATATTTATATTATAACAGAACATATGATATTATAAAATCGATAAAATTCACAATAAATTGAATTTTTTAACACTCACAAACGGTAAGAGAAATTACATCTGTCAACCTTGCATTTAACCCTACTTTTTGGGGATGCTTTCAAGTTTTCATCTTGATGTTGTTGGTTCTTTGCTAAAGTTAAACTTTCAGTTTAGTGTTTTTTTTTAGTTTAATTTACTCAAATCATTAATCGGTCTGCATAAATACTGTTTGGTTTAATCTAATTCAACTTTGCTTAGCTGGGTTTCCGGTGCGGCGTCTTTTGTGCTGTGTTTACTGCTGCAGATTCAGGATTGCTCCTATTTCTGACTGAGATTTGTTTAGTATACCTAGGTATGTAGGTTTGTTTTGCAATTAAACAGATGTTCAGGGGTTTTGCCTGTATCCAGGCCCTCGTCTAATGAACTCCTATAGGAGTTCCATATTATTTTACCCATACCAAGACCTATACCTAGTTCAGGTGTTTATTTTATGCTAAACTATAGGAAAGCATCAATGAGATGGCCTCCAAGGGTGCTAGGCATATTGTGTGCCTGGTTTGTGCGCGAGTTATATTATCAATCCAGCCGCATCATCAGCTGCATCAGCATTCTACACTGCTGACGACGGAAGTGCAACCGCAGCAAACCAGAGTTTATAAATATCACATGAAATAATTATATCGTGTCATTTGTTTTATTCTTTACATGTATAATAAAGTCTAAACTCTTGTCCCCGTAGTTGAGCTTCTTTTTTAAAAACGTCTCGGTATAAATCAATAATATAACTCGCGTCAAGGGCCACAACTACCACAAGTTTCTTTCGGTAAGTACTTATACGGGGTGTTCATTACAAAACTTCATCTAGTTGGCAGTGAAATGTCAAAAGAAAAAGATGGAGAAACAAAATGTTATCGTCGGGGGTCAAAGCAACCAAATGTTAATCTAGCCCACTTCGTTTCGAGGAACCCATAAAGATCCATATGGGAGTTTATCAAGTGAGTATCGGATTACGTCAAGGGAGGCTGATGCGTACCGGGACGTGGGAAAGAAGGCAGTTTTGCGGGGGTTGACATTTTGACTCGTCGTTGGGTGGTTGCTCTGAATATTTTATTAGTTATGTAAATAACTTGTATTTACATTCAATTCAAATAATAAATTTATAGTTATGAGATTGATAATCGCCGCGTTAGTTTTTTAGTCGTTAACATCAGAAGTGGGATTAGAAGCTCAGTGCCTATTTAATTGTACCGCAGATTATATTGACAAAACGTTCTACAAAAAAAAAACTAAAATAATGCATCTTTGCTGCGCATTTTCTGACAGGCGGAGGGATCGATCGGTAACCCCTAGTGCACGAAGCCGTTCGCGAAGTGGTGGTACTGGTGATCATCGAAATGTGTATGAGAACAATCAACGTACTTCAGCTGATCAAAACAGGAGCTACACGCCTCCCCTAGCAGTTGCGTCTACAAGTGGGCAGCGTTGTCAGCAGGAGGGTAGTGAGCCTATTATCTCATTAAGTCAAGCTTTATTAAGAGGTATTGAGGGTATTGCAGAAAGGTCAAACAATTCTGGGATAGTTAGTAACAATTTAATAAATGAATTTAATCCAGTAAGCGATGACATTGTGGAATGGTTAGATGCCGTAGATGAATATGCTCTCATTCATAATTGGTCTGATCGAATAACTTGTCATCTGGCCCTTAGTAAATTGCGAGGTTCGGCTGAAACTTGGTATCGCGCATTGCCAACGCGCATATTTACCTGGGTCGAATGGAAAGATTTATTGCGTAATCAATTTATATCCAAAAGAAACCTACACGAAGATATGACAAAAATGTTGCAGTGTGTTCCACAATTTAATCAAAGTCTGTACGAGTACTGTTTTGAAAAATTGGCTTTGATTAATAAAATGAAATTGGTTATCACTGATGAAGATAAAGTTAATTTAATAATGGGGGGAATTCAAGATCCCCAAATTAAGTTTTCGGTGGAAACATCGGAAATTACTAATCCCGCTAAATTAGCGCGATATTTAAGAACTTTCGATGAAAAATTGGATTCATCATTAAAGGTTAATTCCAAAACTTTCGTAGAAAGAAGTCTAAATATGCCAAGGGCAAAACAAAATTCTTCACAGGCCTCGATAAATTGTTTTCATTTCAAAGAAAAGGGACACATTAAGCGCCAATGTCCAAACAAAAATCAAGCTAGCAAGGCGATCGTTGCTTACCATAATTCATTATGACTGTCAAATTCTACATTTAACAAACCCATGCAGAAATATATTAAAAATATCTATCTCGAGGGTAAACTGGTCAAATGTTTTATTGATTTTGGCAGTGAATGTTCGCTTGTTAACAAACCTATCGTCATATCATTAGGCTTAAAACCAGAACTGCTTAAAACACCTATTTTTATTAAAACACTTTCGGACACCCCTCTCAGTGTTTCACATTTTGTAATAGCCAACGTAAACATTGACTCTATCAAAAAAACGAATAAAATTTTATATAATAAACAAAAAAATTTTGGATGTTGATATCCTGATAGGTCAAAACTTTACAGAGCTAAATGATATATTGTACCTAAAATCTGGTTCGACTCTCCAGTTTAGCACTCGAAGTAGCGCCTTTGCTTTAGACAAAACAAACGTTAATATTGGTATTGATGATCCAGTGTCAGAACGCTCCCTTTTAACACTGTTAAACCAATTTAAAAGATCTTTTGCAATTAATAGTTTAGATGTGGGCACCTGTACTGAAGAAATGCGCATAGATTTAACAATAAATACACCCATAACTCATAGACCACGAAGATATCCCGAAAAAGAACGCCAAATAATACGTGATATTGTTGAAGAGCTGTTAAAACATGGCATTATTAGGAAATCAGATTCTGCGTACGCTAGTCCGGTCCTGTTGGTTGCAAAAAAAGATGGGGGCCAAAGATTATGTGTGGATTACAGAAGTTTAAATAAATATACTATTCCGAATAAATATCCCTTACCGTTAATAGAGGATCAGATCGACCGATTGTCCGGATACAAATATTTTTGCAGCCTAGATCTTGCATCGGGATATTATCAGATAAAAATTGCGGAAGAATCCATACATAAAACGGCATTTATCACTCAAGACGGTTTATATGAATTTCTTAAAGTACCCTTCGGATTAACTAATGCGCCATCGGTCTTTCAGAAAATAATAAATAAAATATTAGGGTCCATGAGATTTCACACAGTTTTAGTTTACTTAGATGATATATTAATTCCGGGAAAGACAATCGAAGAAGTATTGAGTACATTGGAAGAGGTTTTGCGGCATTTTCAAAATTACGGCTTAACTTTTAAACTTAACAAATGCTACTTTTTACAAACAAAAATTGAATTTTTAGGTTATGAAGTTTCTAATTCGTCCTTACGGCCTACAGACACTAAAATAAGTGCCGTTAAACGATTCCCTATACCTCTAAACGTACACAATGTACGCCAGTTTCTAGGCCTAACTAGTTATTTCCGAAAATTTATCTATAAATATGCAGACAAATCAAAAGCATTAAGTGAGCTTTTGCATAAAGATGCACGTTGGAAATGGGAAAAACGGCAGCAGGACGCCTTCAATTATTTGAAATCAACATTAATATCTAAACCCGTTTTACAAATTTTTGATAATGCTTTAGAGACCCGATTGTATACGGATGCCAGTCGCATAGGAATAGGAAGTGTTCTAGTTCAAGTTAAAAATGGGAAAGAAAACCCAGTCGCTTATTATAGTAAACAAACAACAAAAGAACAGCAAAAATACCATTCATTTGAGCTTGAAACTCTTGCAGTAGTAATGTCTGTACAGAAATTTCGTCATTATTTATTCGGAAGAAAGTTTATAATTTTTACAGACTGTTCTGCGGTCGTCAGCACATTTAAAAAAGCCGAAATTAATCCTAGAATCGGACGTTGGGTTATGGATTTAAATGAGTACGACTATGACATTAAACATCGGCCAAATTCTCAGCTACGTCATGCAGATGCCTTGAGCCGTAACCCAATACCTGATTCTGAAGAGGATGCTGAAAAGGTCCCGGACGGTCATTATGCGATAAACGTGAACTTTATAAATATAACAGAAAGCGGCTGGCTTTTGGCCTCCCAAGAATCTAGTAAGGTAATTAAAGATATTAAGAAAATATTATCAACAGGAGATGCTCAAAACCATAGGGATATTTTTAATCAGTACGAATTAAAAGGTGGAATCGTTTATAAAATAACAAATTTTGGACCACGGTGGGTAGTTCCGGAAGAAGCAAGGTACCAAATCTTACGATTAAACCACGATGATATTGGTCATTTTGGATACGATAAGACATACGATTCGGTGGCGCGCTTATACTGGTTTCCACATATGAGACGGTTTATAAAGAAATATGTCAAAAACTGTCTTAATTGCCTGTATCAAAAATCGTCCAATAACAAAAAACCAGGTTATTTAAATCCTATACCCAAAGTGGCACGGCCATTCCACACTGTGCATATCGATCACTTAGGACCTTTTGTTAACAGTACACGGGGAAATACTCAGCTTTTAGTCATAATAGATGCCTTTACGAAATTCGTCGTAATGTACCCTGTGAAAAATACAAAAACACGTTACGTTCTGGAATCGTTAAGTGACATGATAAAGTTCTTTGGGGCTCCTAGACGAATAATAAGCGATAGAGGAACATCATTTACTACTCAAAAATTTAAGAAATTTTGTAAAATTCGCGGTATTGCTCACTACCTGAATGCGGTGGGGCTTCCCCGAGGGAACGGGCAAGTCGAACGCTATAATAGAACAATTTTGGATTCATTGTCAACTATGGGTGCAAATTTACATGATGACAGTTGGGATGAGAACGTACCGAACATTCAGCTGGGCTTAAATGGGACAATAAATAAAGCACTAGGGGCAGCCCCGAGTGAAGTTTTACTAGGGTATCGTGTTACCGGACAAGTTGCGTTGTACCCTCCGCCAATTAACGACGTTATAGATGTAACCATGTTGCGTCAAAAAGTGCGCGAGAATTATCCTGGGTATCAGGCACGTCAAAAAGCGCAGTTTGACTCCAAGCAGTGTGCACCAAAGGTATACCAAGTAGGAGATTTGGTTCTGCTGAAAATGACGACCACCCCAGCAACGGGCGCCAGCCAAAAGCTGATGCCGAAATGGCGGGGTCCTTTCAGGATTTCCAAGGTATTGGGATGTGACCGGTACGAGGTCAGGGATATCCCCGGAATGACAAGGTCAAGGACACCATACTTGAGCGTGGCTGGCATTGACAATATCAAGCCATGGATTCAATTTTGAAAGGTTACGTAAGGTAGGCTGTTAAGTAACTGGAATTGAGTGGGGCGGGCTGGCCAGGATAGCTGAAATAGGGTAGTAAGTCCCGGTATTTCAGTCTGGTACTGCGTCCCGGTAGACTCATATTCCAGCGGCTAGATGAGGGCGGACAGGCCAGGACTGGAATAGGGTGGTAAGGCCCGGTATTCCAGTTGGCACTGCGTTCCAAGATGCTAGTGTGGGTCCCATAAGGTTTAAACCATTCGTAAACTGCAGTTACGAATGACCGTACCGTGATATTAATAATCTATTTGTGTAATCATTAACCAACTTGCTTTGTATTTAATGTATATTCTGCCCAGTTATGAAATTCTATACCTTAAACTTTAGCTGAAGCTGTTCCAAGGAGATGCTGTACTGATTATGACATTTCTTAAAATTCTTGGGGAAAAAAAAATAAATACAGCATTTATGTCGATGTGTTTAGACGTTTTCTCTTTGTAGATCCAGTATGGAGAGTGTGGACACTCCATGGTCAGGAATGGCCGAATGTTATCGTCGGGGGTCAAAGCAACCAAATGTTAATCTAGCCCACTTCGTTTCGAGGAACCCATAAAGATCCATATGGGAGTTTATCAAGTGGGTATCGGATTACGTCAAGGGAGGCTGATGCGTACCGGGACGTGGGAAATAAGGCAGTTTTGCGGGGGTTGACATTTTGACTCGTCGTTGGGTGGTTGCTCTGAATATTTTATTAGTTATGTAAATAACTTGTATTTACATTCAATTCAAATAATAAATTTATAGTTATGAGATTGATAATCGCCGCGTTAGTTTTTTAGTCGTTAACAAAAAGTTCATTTATTTTGATTATGTCATCCTTTTCTGTCAAAATTTCATAGCCTGCTAGATGAAGTTTTATAATGAACACACCGTACTTTATTTGCTTTAACTAATCTTTGTGTGTTTAATTCCATATGGCTTTACTTATCCTATTAAACATTCCATGTCCTTTGAAAACAAAATAAACTTGTAGTACCTATAACTAGGTATGTAGGTCCAAGAAAGACACTTAAATTCTCACTGGGATCTTTACAACAACTCTAAAGCTTTTGGTTTCTCTTTGTGCAAACTGAAAGTGGAGTAGTTCTCTAAAACAGAATCTAGCCTTCAATGTAGCCCTTACTTAGTTATTATGTAGATACCTATCTTCTTTTTAAATTTTAATGGCTTTATATAGTTCTTTGAACACATGACATATTGCTCCCTGCAATAAAACAAAACTCGTTGTCGTCAATCGTGCCGGAATCAAGAAATGACTTCTGTAGCTATATGAATTGAAGTGAAGTGAATCATTTTTTTTACGCTTTCTTTGTCCAAAAGACATCTAAAACATCTTGCAACGAGCCTTCGAATCAGTGCAATGGAAAAAATCGCTATTTATTTGTTTTTGTCGACTTTACTTCCCGCCAATAAACATGTCACATTTGGCATAACCTAAAAATTTGTAGACGTCAGATTCAAAACGTCACTCATCTTTCAGTAAAATCTCGTCGACCAACTGCGAGATTTTCATAGCCAACTGAGGAGCTTCATTTTCGATTTACTGTGAGGGATTGACGTTCGCCGTATATTTCAATAATAGATATATGGCTAAGACTTGCAGAAGTGGCAGCATCTAACAACCTCCTTATTAAATTTACAATGTATGAGCTCAAAAGATCCATAAAGAGACATGGGCCTTCAATGACGGCAAAACAAAAAACCAAATTGATCACATTTTAATTGATGCAAGGCATGGAAGCAACGTCCTGGATGTAAGAAGCTATCGAGGGGCAGACGCGGACTCCAATCATTTTCTTGTCGGAGCAAAGCTGAGAATCAAAATATCAAGCTTAAAAAATTTGCAATCCAAACAAAATCAACAGTGGGATACAGCAAAATTGGAAAACGAAGAAACCAGAAGGCGTTTCCAGGCGTAAATGGAGCATCGAAGCCAAGAAATTACAAATTCAGATGACATCGACACGAGATGGAAAGTACTATCCGAAGCAATCATAGGGGCAGCAAATGTGACTGTGGGAGTAAAGCCAAGAAACAAAAATAGAATCCACTTGTACGATCCGGAATGTGAGAGGGTAGTTAAGGAGAGAAATAATGCAAGACTAATAATGATGCAGGATCCTACTGAAGACAATAACAATAAATTCAGACAACTACGAAGAGAGGCTAATAAACTACTAAGAAGAAAAAAAAGAGAACAACAAGGTCAGGAGTTGCAGGAACTAGAAGTCGACGGAAGGAACAACACCAGGAAATTCTACAAGACAATAAAAACAAGAAAAAATGGCTTTAGACCCAGAAGCAACAACATCATCAAGGACGACAATGGAGATCTAATAATCAGACAAGACCAAATACTGCAAACATGGAAATAGTACTTTGAACACTACTTAACCAGGGTGATTGAGACAACGAAGAACCGGCCAGCTTCCAAACTGCGGAAATGCGCGAAACGAATACCCTTCTGAATGGAAATTGAGGACGCTATAAAAAAGCTGAAAAACAACAAATCTCATGGTAAAGACACGATAATCAATAAATCATCTGGAAAAGCGAGAAGATCCCAGAAGAATGGAAAAAAAGCATAATAATCCCCATACACAAAGAAGGAAACAGCATGGTATGCAAAAATTATAGAGGGAATATCGTTTATAAACGTATCATACAAAGTGCTATCAAATATAATCCTGTCAAAAACTATCCCATTCACAGCGGAAATGATAGGAGATTATCAGTGTGGCTTTTGGACAAACCGATCAACAACCGACCAACTGTTCACAATTAGACAGCTATTAGAAAAAAGCTGGGAATTTAATGGCCAGCTACACCAATTGTTTATAGACTTTCAACAGGCCTATGATAGTGTGAAAAGAGTTAAGATCTGGGAGACGATGGCAGAATTCGGGATACCTCATAAAGTTATAAGACTAACCAGAGTTTGTGTAGAAGGGTCCAGATGCAGAGTAAAAGTTGGGAGCGATATGTCGGACGTATTCAGGGTAAGTATACGGGACTGAAATAGGGTGACGCGTCGCCCCCTTCATTTCAATATTGCCCTGAAGAAGGTCGTAAGGAACTCCAAACTCGAAACAAAGCTCTTCCAAACAAATGGTTCACAACTGGTACTTGCTTATGCGGACGATATTGACGTGGTGGAAACTAGCGTAATTAACAGCAAAGAAACGTTTGTTAAACTGGAACATGAGGCATTTAAAATGGGTCTAAGGATTAACGAAGACAAGACCAAATTCATGCACATCTCTAGAGCAGGCAGAGGAAGACCGGGACAAAATGTGACAATGAATGAGTACAACTTTGAAAACGTCACGCAGTTCAAGTATCTGGGTTCGATCATTACAGCCGACAATGCATCACCGAGGAAATAAACTACCGACTAAAACCGCAACTGCTTTTATGCCCTTAAGAACGTATTTGGATCCAAAGAAGTTACTACCCAACGAAGTTACTAGAAGATCTAAAATCAAAATATACAAAACTGTCATCAGACCTATCATCATGTAGGTCTACGAATCGTGGACGCTATCGGTACGAAATGAGGAGGTCATCCGAAGATTCGAAAGATGAATACTTAGGAAAACATTCGTCCCGATAAAGGATCCACAGACGCAGCAGCACAGAAGTAGAACTATTGCAGAACTGAGAGAGCTATACGACGAACCAGATCTGTGCAACATAATTGAAGGCTCAGATGGGCAGGACACGTGCGTAGGCAACTCCGTAGATAGGCGAATACGACTGGTATGGCAGAAAGCCCCAGAGGGGAAAAGACCACTTGGAAGACCCAGATGGAGATGGCGAGACAACATCGCTGCGAATCTGCGATCGTACGGAGCTTATGACCGACTGAGTTGACTGGAGGCAAGTCGTCGCGTCAGCCAAAGCCCACCAGGGGCTGTAGCGCTACGGAGTAAGTAAGTTAAAATATGACAAGGTTTACGCATTATTGTGGGTATGCAAACTGACACATATTTTCTTGTTCACCTTTTTTTAACGTCGCCCATGGCAGCGTGCAAAAAAGTAACTAGTTACCATGGGAAACGTGAAAAATAGTATATTACAATACGAGATAGGAAGTCTTTCATTACTGTCCAGAGATTATGTTATTTATCGAGACCCATAGCGTCGAGATAAATAAAATCTCGAGACAGTAATGAAGCTTCCCATCGAGTATATGTATACTACTTTATTTTCAACCACACTTTCTGCATAATATCAAAAAATGTTCTTGAATATTATTTATTCATATAATATTCTGACTCAAATCTTCACTCAGGACGCGGAAGTGAAGCTTCCCATCGAGTATATGTATACTATTTTATTTTCAACCACACTTTCTGAATAACATCAAAAAATGTTCTTGAATATTATTTATTCATATAATATTCTGCCTCAAATCTTCACTCAGGAGGCGGAAATGAAGCTTCCCATCGAGTATATATAAAGCGTTCCATAAAGTTTTTCCAAAGGCTATTATTTGAATGAGCCCTATATAATTTTTGAACTGTGTCAATGTTAATGGTTATGTTATAAAAACCGTAAAGGAAAGATTCCGCCAAAAACGCGACATACTAGTTACCTATAAACTGATTTGCCAAAAATTTGATTGACAACATTTTAACCAGTAAATTAAAAGCAGGTGAAGGTAAATGCCAATAACAATTTTCCTACAAGTTGTTATGATGGTTTAATGTAATTTTACTTTAATATCTGCCATCAGTTTGACTTTGATTAATTTCCTCGACGTTGCTCGCATTATATTAAAAAAAGTTTTATCAGCACATAAATTTTCTCAAAATCAATCAGTAGAACTCAAAGAACGGTTTTTAATTTCTCTGCCGACCTACCCCTTGGAAAGAAGCCCAGTGTTCTGAGGCAGAGCATTGTACCTACCATATCCGAAGTACAGATAAACACTGTTCCTGGTCAAATTTTGAGGGCGGTATGAATGCATTTTATGTGCATCTTGTTTCATAGCATTAGTACATCCCTCCCTTTTTGTAGATTTCTACAGTGAAGAAATGTTAACGTTTTGTAACAAAGATACTTTTAATAGAAAGATTTTATGGTTTCAGGAATAAGAGCCATTTACGTAAGACCTTTTAGAAGTTCAGTGTTAACGAACCTTCTCTTAATATATATTATGTTGCACAGGGTGAGCAAAACTCGATATTCCAGCTCTAGTATAAAAAAATTTCTTGTCCTAAAAATTACTTCTGCCAAGTATTTGACCTGCCTGAAAAACGTAGTAGCAGCTCTAGTACATGGATTTATTATTTTCGCTTACAATTATTATTTTGGTAATTCTGGCAACAACATTTTTTGTAATGGCAGCATTTTATAACCTTTAAGTATAACCAATAAAACTGACACAGTTCAAATATTATACGGGGGGCAATCTGTCAAATTTCCATGACCTACTTTTCCGAAAAATATAATGAAAAGCTTTATATATACTATTTTATGTTCAACCAGACTTTCTGAATAACATCAAAAAATGTTCTTGAATATTATTTATTCTTATAATATTCTGGCTCAAATCTTCACTCAGGAGGGAGAGCAAAACCAACAATCAGGGTTTCTGTAATTCCCTGAAGTTTCTGCGCTTTGGTTGCATATGCATTACTAGTCTAGGACGGGAAGTAGTAACTTCCTAGACCAGTCCTACACCAGTAATGGAATTAGTTCCCGTCCTAGACCTGTAATGGAATTACTTTCCGTCCTAGACCAGTAACGAGACACTTTCAAGATTTTAAAAAGACAGAAATGTCATCAATACATGTGGTTGAAAATAAGTTTTTCGCGCACTCTGTCGGTACAGGGTTAGCAGAAAAGAACTGCATTCCTTGGTAAAGTTTTAGAGCCTAGGCCTTGCCCTAGAGCTTTTTTGAACAGTTGTGGAAAAAATGTAAGTTTCTAATTCTTGCGCAAAGTATCTTGCGCGCGCTTGACTGCTGTCCGAACTCCGCTTCGCGTCGTTCGGGCAACGGCAGTCGCGTGCGCGAAAGTATCACTTTGCGCACTTGTTAGGAAAATAACTATTTTCTACAACCGTCAAAATACGACACGGTGCACTTCGCGTCGTTCGGGCAACGGCAGTCGCGTGCGCGAAAGTGTTACTTTGCGCACTTGTTAGGAAAATAACTATTTATTCATCGCAAGTTCTGTTGTACGCATGCCCACCGTTTTATGTCTGTTGTCAATCATAGTGTCGGTATTGTCTTTAGTAAAACGTAAATGCAAACTAACCTGAACTAACCTATTTGTTCAGAACAGAACGGGTAATTCAACCATTTTGTGAAAAATAAGTGGCATCCTCCTATTTACTTAAAAAATATGCATTAACGTGCTGCAACGCGCAACACTGGTGCAAATAAAGATTTGGTTTCTGTTGAAAAACATGGGCATTACATAGAAAATACGTTTTGTTGTTGTTCCATATTTTTTATTAAAAATTTAATACCCTGTACCTTTTAAATCGTAGAGTATGCGTTTATACCCCCTTAATTTTGATCAAAGAATTCGAGGTTTTATTTTCAACCACTTTCATGACTCACCCCATAATGACCATTATTCCATTTAATTTTTTACCGTTCTAGTACAACATGGAACAGAAAAGTTTTATTAGCCATCAATCTACGTTAATGATTTTAAAATCACTGAATTTTTAGCGTTAGTTTATTTTATTTGCGTGGACAATAAATTTTGCAATACATTGTAAACGCTCCTTAAATGATTTCGTACACCAAAAGACAAAAACTTCTCAAGATATCGACCAAAGTTATTAAAGGTCATAACAATAATAAATGTTCTTCAATTACTCTAGCCACTAAATATAGGGCGTTGAAATGCAATCAATTTGCAAAAGTTTTTAAATAATAAACGCTCTTTCTAAAAAATTTCTTTAACTTATAATTTCGGTCAAGGCCTTTTAGAGATATTGACCCACAAAAATTACGAAAATTTTGCTGTATCAATCTCTACCGTTAGCAGTTTATTTGAAATATGTGGATCTCAGTGGATCAAAAGAAGCATCAAACACAAATTTGTGTGAAAATAAGTGTAAGAATCTATAAATAAAATATGTCGCTGCGCTTTCACTCTTCTTCCTTCTTTATCTACATCGTTCATTTGATTATTCTGGTGATGTGATCCAAAGTATAGTAAGCTCAATTCCAGACTGTACTGACTCATTATTCAATTAATATTATCACAAATTTACCTCATGGCCAGCTCTGTAGTTTAACCTAAATCCAAATTCCCGAGTTTCCCGGTTGCTTGAGAATGAAGACTCAAAGTCGACGGAAGGCGAATCCGGGCTCTCCGTGCCACTTGCTAAGGTGAATTTGCTGATCTTGTTACACTCGCTGGAAAACATTTATAATTGATAAATAAATAATAGTATATTATAAACCAAGGTTGTGAAGTACATTATTATCTAAGATGTGAGGGTCATAAGTAGTTCACAACCGCGGTGTATATACGATTTTTTCCACTACTAGACTCGATAAATCTACAACAGAAAATTGCCTAAATTAGTAAGATAGCGCTCCGCATTATTTATTACTAAGAACAGGCGCGTCTTCAATCCATATGGAGGCTTCGTTATCGTGGCATCCGATAAACAAAATCGCCTTATCACGGCGCCTAATGCTCCTGACAACTGACAGTTTTATTTACCGGTAAATAATCGGCCATAACGTTGTCATTATAGACCGCTTATGTTCAATTGTTTTATAAGCAAAACAAGAAAACCTACTTTACAGTCATCTTGCTGGCCTTTAACGGTCCGTATTAAAGGTAGTAGTGGAAAAACTATTTTATCCACGACCATACTATAATAATCACATTATTCTTGTATATTCTCAAGACTAATACTAATCACTTTTCACTAGTGAATAATGCACATTATTGACCAGTGAATAATGAGTTGTCATGGAAACGAAACATGTCGTAGACAACTCGCAACTCAAAAAGTAAACGGCCCTATACGTGAAATCGGTAGTTACCACTGGTTCATTCAAATTATTATCCTTCTATTAGGATTTATTGAGACAAATGTAGGTTACGGTGTCTCTTTCACTAAAAAAAGTACGTTTCACTTAAAAATAATTAAAGTAGGCCACAAAATGAAGTAATTTACCCTACACCCTCGTAGCTTTGAAATAAACCTGCTTGGGCGACTAAACCGTCATCTATCTGGCGCATCAAACGTCGCGCCGTCGATTAGCGAAACCAGTAGTGATTTTAAAATTAATTGTGAATTATCTTTATGGCAACTATAACCTACGATATTTGAGGAAAACCCGGAATCTTGGTTGTGGATAAAGTATAGTATCCTACTCGCGTTTAATGAGCGTTATTCTCTCGGGCGTGTGTGACCCTGAGAATAACGTAAAGTGTTACCCTCGAGAATAACGACTCTCATTAAATGCTTGTTGTATAATATACTATTATCGAATATTAATTAATAATTGTTGTAATAATAAAAATATGTATTAATAATTTATCATGTATGTTGTATTATATGTGTAATTAAAAGTGCAATTCTAAGAAACGCATGAGAATGTTTGCAATCCGCACAAGTTTCTTAAAACTGCAATTTTTGAACTTAAAAAATATTAACTTTTAATACTAGTGCCTAAAAATGCGATTTTTAATAGTTTATTAATGTGTTAAAAGTTGAATTTTTAACGTTTTTAGAAAAAAAATGCATTAAAGGGAGAACCGATCGAACCCCTCTGCAGATAAGATGTTTAGTGCGAAGTTTTAAAAACATTTTTTGTCGTCTTGAACCTCTAAACAGCAAAGGAATTCGAAGAATTTACATGTGTCAGCGGAACAACACTTCGTCGTTCCGCTGACAAATACAGGAGCCGCTGGCCACTCGAAACCAAGATGTTTCTTGGGAGTTTGCAAGAGTCCGAATCGGACCAGAACTCCCGGGATGGAGCCTTTCAAGAACCCAAAACAAGGAAGAGGGAAAGGAGGCCCAATTCTACACCCACAACTCCCACTACACCAACCAACGAAACAAAAAAAAACAGCGTTGGAGCGTACCACAACTAGTGGCAACAGAGAGGGAACAACAACAATTGGAACAACAACTAAGGTTTAACAACATTCACGTTCAACATTTTCCCACGCATTTACCATATTGACAACTAACACAGCATCAAGAGCGGACTTTGCCCTAAAATGGGATGAACAAGCACAACAAAGGCATTATCATAAAATAGGAAAAAAAAATTCTTGTTAAAACAAACTACGAGAACAATGCGAAACGCGGCAATTGCTTACCAGAAACAAAATAGTTACAACCTTCAATCCAACGTAACAACCAAATCACACCTTAACAACAGCACACAGGACCAACTTAAACCGCCAAATATTACCGTCTTACTCTGTTGATGCTGCGGGTGTCGATCTGGAAATAACAGATGACATGTTCCGAAAAAAACTTGGAAAAGCAGCGCCTTGAAATCAGATTCTGCAAGAGAATTATCTCAAGACAGAGAGAAACACCAACACTGATGATGAGATTAACAACAGGCGACCTGGGCACGTATGAGAGACTGATAAACGACCGCATCGTCTACTTTCTAGGCAGAATATTTAAAAACGTGGAAAGTAAGCGACCGGCTCTTCGTACAGAAGACTGCAAGAGCCCAACGAAATGCAACAAATTCCAAGGACCACACACAACGTCGTTTGTTGTGTGGTGGACTAAGCCGCAAAAAACATCTGATTTACAACTACATAGAACGTAATGACGTTGACTGCTGTATGTTCGTAGAAACTAAAACCAAACAGACATATAGATACTGGCAGAATATCTGCAAGCACGGCAATACGATCAATGCCAGAGAGGGCGCAACGGTCTTACTCAATTCAAAAGCAAAACTAGTCCAGTCAAAGCAAATCTTCCTGCCCTTAACAATCTTTTAAATGACTGCCTTCATTTTACCATTCCATACAGAAATGACAACATCCATATTTTCCTAGTTTACATACACACATTCTCCAACATAGAACAAAACATACTGACTAAGGCATATCGCTACAAATACGCAATAATTATCGGAGATATCAACCTCAATAGACAGAAAACGAGCCAACTAAACGCCTTTATAGAAAACTCCGATTTTGTAAAGCAACATACGCCTCCCACATTTTTTATGCCCGAGAATAAGGACTCAACACCAGACGTCTTTACACAAGAAATCTTACACATAAATAACGTGACCCTGACCAACGAACTGGGGTCAGATCATTTGGCGGTGACCTTTGATCTCGACCTTCAACAGAAATATGACCTCTATAAACCAAACGTTGAAAAACTAAACCTGAACAAAACTGGCGCGGACAGAGTGAGGGAATAAATACATAACTACATCCAAACACAGACACAGCTCATCCCAATTAAAAAAATATCCAACAGCAGCTGACAGTGGCAATAGAAAAACTTTCATTCCGGCCAGGAAGACCCTTTTACCAACACACCTTACCGAACTTCCATACACTTACACACACTTACATACACAGAGAAGACAATGAATTAAAAAGAAAAATCAGCCAACTGAACAGAAACATAAAGACGATGATCGATCATTATCGGCAAAATAAATGGCTGGAGGCAAGAAATTGAAAAAGACCAGGGAAAAACGTACTGGCAAAAAATAAAGAAACTGTCTTCTTCTTCTTCTTATGGCGCCCTCTCCTTTCAAAAGTGGGCGATCCACATAGCTAACATCTGTATACAGCAGATCGAAAGATTTCAATGGAAGTTCAAGAAAAAGTGCAAAGAAAGAAACTGTCACGTTACAAAAAAACCAATGCCACTGGTAAGACAAAGCGGACGCTTTTGCCAGACATTTCCAGGGGGCTTTCAGTGCATCAACACACCCTAAGTTTGACGAAGACGACTGGAATCTTGTGAATAACTGGTACGACAACTCCTTTACAGAGCAATCCAACCACCCATATAGACTAATGACAGACACGGAATATGACGAGGCACTGACTAAAATCAGAGACACAGCACGGGAAAAAGACGAAATAAAGTGTAAAATACTTAAAAACTTAACCCCAGAAACCCACGCCCATTCTTAACCAACTGAATGACTGTATTATAAATAACAAAATTGTAAGGACATGAAAAAATGGAATAATACCCATTCCAAAAAATGGTATGGACAATACACTAACATAAAGCTACAGACCTGTTACATTACTCCCATTGAGTAATTGATCGGCAAATATATTTCAATATACCAATTTGGAATTAAGTCCACCCACTTTTTGTCTTCACGAACAACATACAAACCACATACCTAAACGGTAGAAAAACAGCAAGTTTGTATATGGATATTAACAAGGCCTTTGACAGCGGCTGGCTTTTGACAGGGATGGGGGGTACAAACTTCGAACAGCAAAATACTTTATGATATTAAAAACCTACTTGAAAACAGACAACTACAAGTGCGAATTGATAACACCCTTTCTTTCCCTTTTTCTCCTGAACAAGGACTCCCTCAGGGTTCGCCGCTTTCACCCTTGCTTTACAACATGTATTGTCATGATATATACAACTATCATCTTCCTGATAGAGACCACATAGACAAAACAGCTTATATACTACAATACGCAGACGACACAGCGCTTGTTATACACTACAAGACCAATAAGAAGGCAGTAGAAGACTGCAAACACTAACGAACAACACAATGGCCTGGTTCTACACATGGAGACAACACCTACCGCCTCAAAAAAGCAAGTTCTTCTTTCAAACCACCAAATTACTCCCCAACAATAACATCAGACGGTCACACAACCGAACCAAAAAACGACAAAAAATACTTGGGAGTGACAATCGACAAAAAACTAAAATTTACTAAAAACGTACGAAATACTAGAGCGGAAATTATTAAAAGGACAAAACACTGTCGATTATTGACATATGAAAACAAAGGAATCAGCAAAAAAATGGCTACAAAATATACAAATCCATCTGTAGATCACTGGTAGATTATGGACACGTGCTAAGATCAAATGCTTCAGAGAAACTAAACAAGAAACCACAAAACAAATCGCACTAAGAATGATAACCAAAGTAAGACACCCCGAAACCCCGCTGCACAATCCATTCAACCAACATCTCTACGAGCAGGCACACATGACAAAAATAACAGAAAGGTTGATACAACTTCAGACTAAATGGAAAAACAACCCAAACAATATGATCCTACTGATCCCATTTTGTTTAACAAGACAATAAAATAGACAATCCCGCTTTGTTTTCCCTACAACCACCCTGATGGAATATTTTCAAACATAGAAGAACCAAGCTCAAAAATGAACCGCTTTCCTTACTTCTAATAAGTATGTAACATTTATATATGCAATACATGTATATAATACTATAACAACATTAAAGGTAATTTATTGTAATCTTGTAACGAAGTGCAGTATAATGACGCAGTCTAGCATGTAGTGTGCAGTGTAGTGATCAATCAGAGCAACACGACGTTTAACTATTAATCGGCGGGGTTTTGTGGTTCAAAAATAATTTCTAATCGTTTGTTTGAATAAATGGAGATTATAAGTCATGATATCTATGTATATAATAGATAATTGTTTCAAGCACCACCTCCTTTTTACACAGGCTTTCACACTCTGCCACTCTCTGACCTAAACTAACCTGAGGAGATAACTGTACTAACCAGCATTGGATAAGGGAACTAACTTGAGTTAACTTGGATTACTACTACATCTTTTTAATAATATGAATATGTTACCATTACAGAAAAATGCTTATGGGTGACAAGCAACAAGCTCTTATGGCTGCCACGGGAACCGATCCGCATCACGTTTTCCGAAAACGCCTATATCTGTAACTCAAAGCCAAGCCATGTTAAGTCACAAATTCACGAAATTGTAATAAAAATTTTAAGTGAATATGCCTAAAATGGTCTACCTATCACTATTTTTGATTTATTTTTACATTGTTTCTTTGTACTTTTGAATATATATTTTGATATCGACATAACCATTAAACCAAAACTTTAAAATGCCTCTCCCGTAAAATAACAATTTATGACTGAACATAGTTTGGCTCTGAGGTACAGATATTGTTTCTGAATATTGACAGAAGAACTAGCAACATTGCTCGCCTAATCTGACTGATGACATATTCAATTATAATTTTAATTTGTGACAAGAAATGAATGCTTGGGATGGGACTCGTTGGGGGACCACAAAAAGAAAAAAGAAACTTTTTTCATGGGGTCTGAAAGTATGTCATTTGTTTTCTCTGTAGGGTCACTTAAAAAGGCATCTATTCTAAGACCAAAAAAATAGCAAAAAAGGGGTAAAATCAATATCGTTGTCTTGGTGGCGCATTTATAAACAATTCTCATTCGCCTAAAACATTCGAGCACTACATTATATGTTGCGACGGGTTGTCAATTGTTAAGACAATTTCGGCTGCCATATCTGAATTACTAATCACGTTTAGTACCCTAAATTGACATTTTTCCACCTTTCATTTATAATAGCGTTTGACAAGCATACTAAGCTGCGATTGGCACCTCAACCGAAAATGCCTGTCATATCTCAATCGCTGTCTCACATTTACCTCTAATTGAGAGTGTTATTAATTATTGAATACATTTTATTGTGTTATATATTTTACCATAATTTTCCTAAACCTGAACCACATCATCCAGTGTTTTTGATTTAATCTATTAAAACCACTGCACAATAAAAACAACCGTTGTGACTAATTTTGAAAAATCAGGTGCCACTCAAAATCATTATTAGGCTGATTGTGACTGAAAACTGTTTTACTAAGTGTATATAACAATACTTATATGGTCTTCCATCTACATGCGAAAATATAGGGTATTTTACAGGTTTTAATGTTTCCGGAATATATACTTAAATCACTGATAACTTACCGTTGAGATGCTTTCCCTCTGAGAGCCTCCATAAAAAAGGTGCAGAAATAATTTTAAAAATATTAAAGAAAGCAAAAACAGTAGGAAAAAACGCGTAATATTTACATAAATAATTGTGATTGAAATGACGCGTGGAGGTTAACGTAGACTTTTGTAAAATCTTGTATGGTGGCGGATAAAGGTAATATTTTTTTAGGTTTATTTATTATTATTAAGCTTTTCACACAGAGGAAGAATTAACTAGAGTCCTTTATTTACAAAAATTTTGTCTGGCATTCGGTGCGATGTTGCCCGCTCTTAGGGTCTACCTACACAATGTAACCCATATGTTTATATGTTGTGTAGCCAAATCAGCCACACAGCACGATCAAAACATAGGTAGAAAACCTTCTTAATTAACGATTTGGCAACAGTGCGGTCAATTCAGTGTGTTTGTCTCACAACTCACAGCCGAAAGTGAGCCATCACAGATCACACAGTTTAGATAAGCCACTCTAACCAATATGACAGAACACGTCTACACTAGCGCCGCTGGTATCGCGGGTATGTACTATGATAGTAACGCGCCATATTATTTAAATGTTATTTGGAATTTTGTAATGTGATATAACACTTGCAAGTGCAAAATTGAGAATTTTACTGCACCTTCAGTACTTCCGACACATAAATTATAAAAAGTGATTATTTTACTCATCCGTATTATTGCTAAGGAGCAAAACAGGTATTAATAAGCGGTAATTTTAAATATTAATATTAGAAATTAGAATATTAATATTAGAATAATAAATTAATATTAGAAATTAATAAGCGGTCATTGTCATGGAATCAACCATAAAACCTTAATCAATGTCGTTGTCTGACTGACTTATTTAAGGTGACGTCCGAATATTCTAACACTACTTATTTATTTCTTAATAGTATTTTTGATTCGAGAAATAACCTCACTAAATACCGCTCGAGCTTTAAAATGAACCAGATAATTTTTTACTCTGGCATATTTTCCTTACAAATTTCACTCGTCCTAAAGGACTCGTGAAATTATGGAAAACATGCAATCGTGAAAAATTATCGGTAATTTTAAAGCTCTCGTGGTATTACCCCCGATAATTTATTGGTAAAAGATGCCGAGAAATTATCAATGTTTCACTCATGAGCATTTTTTTGATAGAATTTTTAGATGGGATGTGGGGCAAAGGGTTAAAAGCAACACAAACAATAATGCCTACATGAAAAATGTATTATTAAAGTAACAATATTAATTAAGTTTTTATAAATTAAAAAAATATGAAAATAAGTATACTAAAATATTGTTGTCTTAACTGCTTAACTCACATAAAATAAATACATACCAAATGCTAATATTGTTAAATATGAAATTGAGTTTCGGAAAACAGAAAATGTTGTGATTTGCGTTGACCTATAAATCCACATTAATTAAACATTATTTTCAACTTTTGTTAACACAGTTGAGGTTAATGATACATTTGGTATTTGAGACAGAATTATGTCTTAACATTCGCATCAAGTCAATTGTTTTAAACTACTGATTTTTTTATTTTTAGCTTTGAGACATAAATCATTGTTTTTTAAAACATCATTATCTTTTAAATTATGTTGTACCTGCCCCTTTAACATACGATTAATATTTTTAATATAGCTATACAAAAAAAATTTTAAAAAATATTCTATATGGGTTATATATATATTTTTTTAAAATTTCAGTCAATCTGAGCTTAACATTAGAACCTAAAATATATATCTATATCCATAAAAAGAGTCACCATATTGCTGAACATGCGATGAAATTGGGTTCTTGGTTTTAGCATTGAGTTGGGTTTAAATTCTCTTTCACGAATTAAAGAATGTTCTTCAGTCGTACCAGAGGTATGTAACTTATACATACATACTCATAACTTATACATACATACTCATAACTTATACATACATACTCACAACTTATACATACATACTTACTCATACACAGCAACTGCCAATAAGTTTTTTTATTTTTCTACCCCTACAGCCTGCTATGTAGGCATGGGTGGAGATAATGGCAGAATCTTTGATGTTATCGAATTGGACGCTGCCATAGTCTTCACTTTCTGTTGTAAGGTGTTTCTCACATTTATCGTTGTCAAAAGTAAGTAGTGATTTCAAACTGTTCAATGCACTGCTGTCGTCATACTCACAGTTTGCGTTTGGTAAATGTGCAGACGTAAAATTATTAATGATAAGTGCTTTAAACGAATTTATGAATGCATAACATGTAGGATTAATGTTGCGCACTCCGTGGCTGAGAATACCACCAAAGAAATTTTTAAGGGGATCTTGGTTGATCCTTCTTGGACATAGATATTTGAATCCAACTTTTTGTAGTTTTGTCCAAATGTGAATAAAGCCACGCAGTGTTTTAACCCAATTTGTTAGTGAAGGTGGCATTTTCTCACCTTTTGGTGTTGTATATTTCATTGTTTGAAATATTTCAATGCATTTCTTCCAATGCGCGACATGAGGAAAACCTTCCTTCACAGCACACCGTAATTCCTTTCCATGGTCAGCTTGTAACGATAAAAGACCTAAAAAAATCCAGTTGAAATTTGAACATTTTTGTTTACTTGGCAAGTAATTAACATACTTAGAGCATTATAAGGATAATAACGCATGAAGTCGATAGTGTAGAACCCGAGGGCCCCTGGCCTGAGGGGTATACTTCGACCGAAGGCGTTATGTCTTATAATGCTCATGGTGTCTTTAACGTTTAATGTCCGACTTCTTGTACTTAAAAAAAAAAATAACTTTCATGTATTATGATTTGATATAAATTATAGGTGCCTATACCTGACCGGGCATTTACCATGGCAACACACAACAATGATTATTTTGATTTATAAATGATTTACTTATCAAATTACTTTCAATTTAAATTCATAATGCCCAAGGGCGTTATTTTTCTATTTATGAGCTTTAGGGCATTATTTTTAATATAAATGACTTTGATAGAAGTCAATTATTATGAAAGAATAGACAGGTCGGACATTAAAAATATAACTTAAAATATAAGGCCCTTACCATATTTAACAGTCCAAGTCATAGTAGTTGGAACTCGATGAGAAAACACCTGAGCAGCATTTTTCACTTTAATTTTTTTTTATCTAATCTCGATAAATGTAGCCATCAGTGAGTTTGTAACACATTTTAGTAATAAAGTCGCCTTCATCAAGTTCATACAATTTTATTATATGATTCCAACTTGCCACTTTTGGTCCACTTTCATTAATAAATTTGACGTCATTGAAAAGTAAATTGTCTCTCACACCTTTCAACAAATGTGGAGGATCATAGATGGCAACAATTTCTTGTTCACCAATTTGGAATATATCTACGTCACTGGACGACATTTTCACTTCACACCATCTTTTTCTAATCTAAAAAAAAATAATATACAAAAATTACCACTTACACCTCCACTGGCATCTCCAGCACATACAACTTTTCATCATATGATGAAAATTGCTGTGTGTAAAAGCACAATTACAGTATTTATGAAAAGTCCGGCAGAATAAGATTCAAACCTGAACTAATCAATCTGACCTCTTGTCTGAAGAGTTAATCTAGAGTTTTTTTGCTTTAAATATGAGTAATTTCCTGAACATTTCATTTCAAGAAGAACAATACAATTTTGTGGGTTGCCGAGAGGGAGACCACTCTTCGAAATTGTGTACACATATTGCCAAATTTTGTGTAATTTATCGTCATGTTACCAGTTTTTTCATGTAATGCATATTACATCCTGCCTTTTGTGCACATATTTATTGCCTCAACTGGTCTCCCCCTTGAGAGTATGCATGTCAATACACTCATCTGCATTTGTCATGCATTTGAACCAAATTTTTCTTTAACAAACTCAAATTCGGATACTACATTTAATGTCTTCAAATAAAATAAACCAAAAAACTTACCTCAAAATCCTTGGGTAAAGAATGTGTTTTTGTCGTTGCTGTAGTGTTTTTACAATCGGGCACAGAACACACAAATACCATATTTGCCGTTAATTCTATACCGGGTGTCCAGCAGAACCCTGGACATAGGAGATTAACATGGAAAATAGGTTTTTATTTTTTTGCGCCTGTACGGTTGATTTGATTGAAAAACTTTTAAGAGTAAAGTTGTAGAGTTTATGGTCAGTTATCATCCTGTAATTTTTTCAATACCACAGTTTTGGCTGTTTTTTGGAAACAAGCCCCGAAAAGTGCAAAAATTTGAATTTGGCGCGTCACCCCCGCCATGCATGTGCAGTGTCGCCAACATAATAATTTCTTATGTCAGAGTCAGAGCAGATTTTCCTTTATTATTTATTTTGAGGGACTATCATGTAGTAATTAACGTGATTATGCAGTGAAAATTAACCGAAAACCTGACGATAATGTTCTTAAATCATACAGTAAGTAAAAGTTACGTTTATTATTATCAGAAGTAGTAAAAGGAAAATCATTCCAATTTGTGTATGGCTGGTTGTCTAATTCATTTTAGTTTAGCAACAGACAACGGATCGACGATATGTCTCTTATCTTTGTCATTGGTAAAGCTATAAGCTAGGTTAATGTTAAGAATTATTAAGGACGGCGAGTTGGGTGGATTTGTTGGGCAAACCAAGAACCAAGCTTGAAATGTGATTGTACTCTACAAATGAGTTATCGTGGAATTGGCGAAAAGAAAATACGGATTAGCAGCTCTTAAAAGAACCATTTAATTACATACTACAAAGAAAGTGAATAACCACCCATGTGTTTAACATCAAACACAGAGGTAAACAAGAACAATAAACAAATAAATAAAATACAGGACTAGATGTGGCACATCAGAGAAATTGTTCAAAATGATCATCTTCTGCAGAGGTACAATATGCAAACCTCTGTTCAAAATTGCGACATGTATTGTCCAACATCACCACCGTGACTTGACTACAAATTTCGTGAAAGGCAAGTTTCAACTCTTGAACATTTGCATATTGTTTATTTCTCTGGTAGAGACGAACTTGAATGAATCCCCAAACAAAAAAATCACAGGGATTCAAATCCGGAGAGCGAGGTGGCCAATTAATTGCTCCAAACTTTCCGATCCACCTATCACCAAATGTTTCGTTTATAAAACGTCTATTTTTCAGTGCAGTGTGACACGACGCCCCATCTTGCATGTAAAAAACCCGTTCTAATGGCTGGATGGCTTCTACAGCAGGCAAAATGTCATTGCGAAGCATATTGCCATATTTGTTGGCGTTCAAACTGCAATCAATGAAAAATGGACCTATAACATGGCGCCCCAAAATGCCGATCCACACGTTACAGTTGCTCGACGTTGGTCCCGATTGTCATGCACTATATGTGGGTTTTGAAGTGCCCAAATCCGATCATTTTGTTGATTTGAAGAGCCAGTCAATCCAAATTAGCATTCATCCGCGAAACAAATGTTTCTAACAAATCTTGGGGCTGCAATAATTTTTTCGGTCAGGATTTCACAAAACTCCATTGAGGGGAAAAGGTGTGGTAAGGGTCGGTAAGAGTTGTTGATGGTTCTCTTGTTTGTAGCTTTCAAAACCTTCTTTTTGCAGATAATTATGGATGGTCGATCTACTAAGTCCAGTTTCTTGGCCAATCTGTCGAATACTCTTGGAAGGATCATCGTTTACTGTAGCAAGAACAACAAGTTTTGTCACATTTTCATCCTCTGGAGCCGCACCAGCTTGAAGTCGTCGCTTTCGCTTACAGGAACATATCGGGTTAATACTCCCAGTTTCCTCAAAACGAGCAACCACCGCCTGAAGTGAACTGCATGCTGGTATTGGTTGTTCAGGAAACAATGCAGCAATGTTGTCTCGAATTTGAGCAAAGGAATTACCAGCCCAGTATTGTTTTAAAACAAGTTTTCTCTCCTCAAAATTTATAACTAATGAAACATTTAAATAAGAAATTCTAAAAATAAAATCTTACACTGTATCAACAAAATGGTTCCTAATTTCCTTACTTATAATATCAATAAATACAAGGTTTCTGTATACATTACATTTTTATTTCGGGGAAATTGTGTGTGAAAAAGTGGATGCAACAAGTACCAAAATAAGTATATTTCCATAATCAATCTATACATAAATTTCTTAACGGAAGAAATTAACAAGTGGACATGAAAAAGAAATGTAACATAAATTTAGGTAATAACACAGATAACAACAATTATTCCTAAAAAAACACTATCACCTTTATTAAGATTCAATTCAATTCAAATTTATTCATGTTTACAATCACCAAAACAGCAATGTACATACGTCAAAAATATATATATAAAAATTATAAATATATATATATATATATATATAATATGTAAATCCCACTTGGCGCTCTCATCCACAAGAAGCCGAAGAAATTTAACCTGGGATACGTGGTCATTTACGGTTCCAATCTCCCTCAATGCAAACACCATCCTCTTTGTCTTGCCCAAATTTAGCAGCAATTAATTGGAATGAAACCAATTTTTGGCCAGTTTTTCAAGTTGTTTGTGGCCAGTTTGGCAAGATTTGTTGTCACTGAAAAGAGTTTTTTTCACAGGCACTATAGTCTCCAGATACATAGATAAAACATGAAAGAAACTGGTCTTAGCAGATCAAACATCCATCGCTATCTGTTTACGGTCTTGCTTATTTGCTATAAACATTTGTTCCACCAATGAATGTTAATTTGGATTAATGGGTCCCTCAAATCAACAAAATGAATGAGTTTGGACTCTCTAAAATCCACATACAGTGCAGGACAACCGAGACCAACGTCGAGAAGTTGTCAATGTGTGGATTGGCATTTTGGGGCGCACTGTATTTGGTTTTCCAATGAGATTTTGTCTGTCATAGAAGAGTCCAGCCCTTAGCAAGGGTTTTTTACATGCAGGATGGGGCTTCGCGTCACACAGCACTGCAAAATAGACACTTTTGAAGTAAAACATTTGGAGATAGATGAATTCACCTCAATAACAACAACAACAACCAACACCCTTAATTGGTGACAAGAGACAAATTGTCATGTCATCGTGGTTGTCGTATTGCTAAACTAAAATGAATTAGACAACCAGCCATACACAAATTGGAATGATTTTCCTTTTACTAATTATGATAATTATAAACGTAACTTTTACTTACCTATAATTTAAGAACATTATCGTCAGGTTTTCAGTTAATTTTCTCTGCATAATCACGTTAATTACTACATGATAGTCTCTCAAAATAAATAAGAAAGGAAAATCGGCTCTGAGTCTGACATAAGAAATTATTATGTTGGCGACACTGCACAAGTGTCGCCAACATAATAGTGGGGGTGACGCGCAAAATTCAAATTTTTGCACTTTTCGAGGCGTTTTTCCAAAAAATAGCCAAAACTGTGGTATTGAAAAAATTACAGGATGATAGCTGACCATAAGCTCTACAACTTTACTCGTAAAAGTTTTTCAATCAAAACAACCGTACAGGCGCAAAAAAATAAAAACCGATTTCCCATGTTAATCTCCTATGTCCAGGGTTCTGCTGAACACCCGGTATATAAGTATCGACGGAGATCGAATAATCAATGTAATATAGTTTGAGAAACAAAAATAATAATGATTATTAACCAAACCAAAACGACACAAAAAATGATCTGTGCAAATAATTCCACCACTTGACACGTCCATATATACTTTAATAGCATACGGGACATTACCTATCTTATACATTGGTGGCCTTGGACTGCCAAAGGCGTGGCTAGAAACAAAATAACTGGTAAATTGCAATTTCTGTGCATGCTGAAAATTGAGCGCGCTTTTGAAAGTGGCATAGCTAGACCGGCTGTGCGGCCGATTGAAAATGCACGAGCTCAACACCAAAGAACAAACAGCACAAAGCAGTAAAGCATAAGCTATAAAGATAAGGCAATATGGCGATGGCCGAATTGGCCGTTCGGCGTATACCTGTTCACCTTTGAGGCCAAAACACTTCGTGGCATCCAATGTTGCCAATACATTCACTAGTTAGTCCGGTTACTCGTCGCAAATGTATGTAACGGAAAAGTATTCGATATGAAAGCATTTGATTCTAGCAACAAAAGTTACTGTATGCATTCGAGATTTGGCAACAACCCATGCACACGCGCGTGGTGATTCGTGTCCGGGTCCCCAGATTTTGCCTTCAAGGTCGCTAAGGAATGTCCGGTACGTATTAACGTACTTGGACACGTCAGGATTTCCGTTAAACCAACGGCGAGACAGTAGCGACACTAGCGAGAGTAGCGACTCTCGCGTTGTGGGGAACAATCAACGTGACAGATAACTTGGAACTGTCAAACGGCAAGAGTGCGCAGGCCATGCTGAGCCATTTTAAATGCTTATAACTTTTAAACTAGGTGTGGTAGCCAACTGCGGTTTATGCCATTCATTTTCTCTTGGTGTAAAGTTTTTTCTAGCTGGAACAAGAAAATTCTCAACTATTTTTATCAGAATGTATTATATATTGCAACGCGACTATTCGGAGTCGTGTCCAATTCTAGTTGAGTTCCATGCAGACTGCACGGTGCGTTACCCTTAAAACGAGTGGGTGCCTCGAAGCGATCCCACAATTGTGGGCAAAGTGGGACTAGGTCCTCGTAAAGATGTGCAGTACATGTTCTCGTAAGAGGGCTGGCCGGTTACTCATCTAACGGTGCTTGGGAAACCTTGCTAACATGAGTGCTATGGGAGGGGGAGCCAACGGAGTGCCCGGCAATACTCCGTCCCCCTATGGTGTTGGACTCGTAGTGGAGTGGTGCATTGATAGGTAGGCGTGATACTGAGGCCGTTAATCACAGGAGTGTGAGATGGTATGGGGTCTTGGGAGGGGCGGGGAGGGACTGGCTCCCTAGCCTCGGCGGCAGTGCGGCAGGCGTTTGAGGTGTCGGGGGCAGATCTTCGGACTCGCCACTAGTATCCGAGCCTAGCTGCGGGCCGTCAGGTGCCATCGACCTTATCGGTGCGAATGTCGAACGGGTGGGTCAAAAACCGGGAGTCTGATTAACTCTCCGGGGACACCCGGAGTCATAGTGGGTTCGCTGAAGCTCGCTCGGGTGAGCCGTGGGATGGTCCGGGCCTCAACTGGTGCTTAGTCCGCCACGGGGCTGTAAGCGGGCAGCCGCCGGTTTCCACGGTTAAACATGCCGAATAGGCGAATTTAGCGATCGCGTCCGACACCGGCCGGTGTCGGATATACCAATAAACATCGGACTTGAAACTTAAAGTTTTAGTTGTAAAAAATTAAAATAGCAATCTGGATGTTTTTGATAATGCATTTTCCTAGAGAATGGCTTTAATTAGTTACGAATATTCTTCTTAAACTGTTTGGGAGAGGGTTATAGCACTATTCTTTGACATAACCCCAGAGAAAAAAGTCTGGAACCGTTACGTCAGGAGAGTAAAGGGCCCTTTCGATCGGAACAGCTATTCCATTCCATCATGCTTTATATGTTATATTTTGTAACGAAGTTTTTCTCTAACTCACAGGTAATGACGTCACAATTAACATTTTCTTTATATTTCATCACCCAACTCATTACAACACCTTTTATTTAAATAAAAAAAAAACGGGAATTCTCCATATAAAAACAAAGGCAATGGCCAAAACGGCCGTAAGTCCACGGGTGCGCCCATAGATGGCGCCACCTGTTAGTCGCGCTTAACAAGCCGACAGAATTTATTAAGACTAGAAAAAAAATTCGAACATTTTGGGGTCGACGGTCGCATCGAGTCAAGTCAAAAGACTAGGTGAGTTAGTACCGGATATCTGACCTAGGGGGCCGACGTTGTTGCTTCACGTTTCGGCTCCTGACGTCATGCTAGGGTTTTACGACACAACAGGGGTGGATTTGTAATTTTCGGGTGTAGTTGGAGTTGTCGTGCTCCACCGGGGTAAGTGTGACGTTCAAGTGACGCATGTGCCATGCTGATCCTGGCCGCGTTCATTTTGTTCATTACAGGGTGCGTTCATATGTAACCAGGAAAAATCGCTAACACACCGCTCACCGTACCGCTTCTTCCAAATCCGATTTGGACCTATCACCGATTCCGTCACCGTCCTGTTTTACATCCTGGGCTGCCCGTAGCACCGATCTTCAAAGCCAGCCTGGATGTGAATAAACCGAAACCGACTATATCCGATTCCGAATTATAAAGTACGCTTCCTCCGAAACCCCAGTCCCAGTGATCCGAAAGCTCGTTACCGTTTCATATTGTTGTTACTGCTTGTACGCAATATTGAAGTTTCCGATCCAGTACATAATGTACTGGTTTATTACCGAAACCTCCCATTTTCCCTGGTTCATCAGAATTTCCTTTACTAAGTAACTAACTGTTGCTCCCCCCCTCTCGCTGTTATTAATTTCATAGTTTTAGGATGTGTTCGTATGTAGTTATAGAGATTCACTAACAGTTCGTAGTATTAGTAGTTCGTAGTTTGAAGGTTGTTACACCGTAGTTTAATAGACACCCTATTATTGGTCCTTACTCCTGGTGTTTTAATCTAAAAATCCCTGGAATATTTCTCCCCTGTTTAAAAGCTACCTTGTAGGCAATAGCGGTCCCTTTGTCGCTTTATAAATATCAAAGGGTGGCGCCCGAGACTCAACGAATTAAGTAAGTATCAGCGGACCTGAGAAAGGGCGTCGCAATTTACTGATTCTCTTGCTATTAAAAAATAATTTGTGGAGCTACACCTTCAGCAATATTCCTTTCGGTCTTAACTGGACCAAAAGAAAAGTAAGAGAAAAGGACTGGGGTAAAAAGGACAGGTGGCTACCACACTTGGTTAAATTATAAGCATTTAAAATGGGTCTCGGGTAGGACACCCTGTATCGCAGAATCGGAAGTCGGTAAAAATTATATATGGTCACTTTTAAAGAAGAACTCATCGACGTAGTTGGCCATAGTGTCTCTCTAAAATGCTCTCTAAACTGCTGCTAACGATGTATCTATCACATGACAGGTCTAAACCGTAACAGAGTCTTAACAAAATAAGAATTTTTGTTTTTCAGATATTATTTTATTTCATCCATCACAAGGGAATACTGGATTACGTTCACGAGCGATATTGACTATGACATATACGAGGTCTGTTCAAAAAGTATCGCGAATTTTTAATTTCCGCGGGTTACGTATATTTGATTTTAATTTTTTTTTTTGTAGCGTTATGTTGGTACTCACGACCCTTACTTATGTTGACAAGGTCAGCCATTTTGAATGTTTAGTTAATTTTTGACAACTGTTTTGCTTGGATGTGTTTTGGTTCGTCTTCGATTTTTGCCTATTCCAAAAAATTGATCACAGAATCGGTATCAAATTTTCTGTGAAAAAAAAAAATAAAGTGCGCGGCCGCATTCCGAATGTTGACTTTGGCATATGGTGAAGCTACCTTGGACCAAAGCAACGTTTATCGGTGGTACAAAATGTTCTCAGAGGGCCGAGAAGATGTAAATGACGAAAAGCAACAACAACAGACAACAACAGACGAAACATTGATAAAGTGAAGAAAAAAGTATTAGCCAATCGTCGAATCAGCGTTAGAGAAATTGCTGAGGACTTGAACATATCGATTGGCTCATGCCATTGAATTTTAACCAATGATTTGGGTATGAGTCGAGTCGCCGCGAAATTCGTGTCAAAATTGCTCAATTTCGACCAAAAACAGCATCGCGTTAACATTGCTCAGGAAATGTTGGACTCGGTCCGTGACGACCCAAATGTGCCCCAGAGGGCCATAACTGGTGACGAATCATGGGTTTATTTCCAAAACTGAAGAGGCCCATGAAAAGACGACGCTACCCCACGATTGAGGAGATAAAGACGGCATCGAAGGAGGAGCTAAAGAAGATCACAAATAATGATTTTTCTTAAGTGCTTCGAAGATTGGAAAAAACGTTGGCATAAATGTACTATATCCAAGGGGAATTATTTTGAAGCGGACAAAATAGATATTCATGAGTAAATAAATACTTTTTGAAAAAGTATAAAATTCGCGCTACTTTTTGAACAGACCTCGTATGGCGTCCAGAAGAGAACATGGAAAATGCTAAAGAACAAAAAAAGCCCGTGAACGAGTTTGTCAGAGTAGAGGGGTCGCAATAGAAATATCGGAAGAATTCTTTGGCAAACTTTACGATGCCGATGACAAAGAATAGAATACCACCCAATAGCTAGTGCAACCGTCTCAGAGACGGAAACAAGAGAATGACTGAAAAAACTAAACAGAAAAGCACCAGAAACGGGAGTCATACCAAATAAACTATTAAAATACGGCAGCCCAAAGCTTGCAACAAAGCTTACAAGCCCGTTTAATAAAGTTATGAACACAACACAAATACCTACCACATGATTGTCATACAAGCATTACAATCTCTATTTTCAAAGGGGGGGGGGGGGGGGGGTTTGTTCAAAATCTGGAAATTTTGGGAAAACCAAATTGTGCATTCTTTAAAAAAATGTTATAAGTCCTTTATTTTAAAAGATAACCGAAATTTATGAAAACATTTCTGAAGCAACTTTTTGAGTGTAATACACCTGTAAAAGTAAAATTTCGATATAACGTTTCGGTTTTCTGGAACCATCATCAATTTCTGTTTTTCTTGTGACTGCCATATTGGATTTTTACACTTGTTTACAGGGGACAAGAATGCGTTTCAATAATGTATATCAACCCTAGTAAATTTTTATAGTATTTTAAAACATCAAGAAAAAATAGGTTTTACTAGTAGGCCATGGATTGAACTTGACAGTAATATGTGGTTATTATCGCGAATGCTTAAAAACAATTTCACAATGGCTGTAGAGGTCACAGAGCAATATTTGTTGAATGCAGAGTTCTTAAAAATTAAAATGAAACAGCTGGAAATTGTTCTGAGCCAACAGAATTACTCAAATTTCAAAAACTGACTACGAAGAAAAATATCAGGAACGAGGAACGACTTCGGCATAGTTTAAAACAAATCATGTCTTGAAGTCTGTAAATTTGTTAAATTAAAAAAGATTTTCTTTTTTCAAGGCCAAGTACCTAAATGCGGAATACACGATAACGGAATATTACTCTCAATTGAAAGATAAATTTTTTTGAGTTAGCCATTTATACCAATACACAATTACTCCTATGTTGCATCCATTTAACATCCCTGTTAACTATAACGGGTCTGTTATAAGTAATCTTATGGGAATTTCTATGGCATTTACCGGTAACGGGCCTTTCGTAGTTAACAGGGGTGTTAAATGGATACAACATAGGGGTGATTATGAGGTAACTTAATAACTTATGTGGATACGCCAACATTAGTCCCGCTTCTATCTAACGAAATTACTTTGACGGTATCTAAAGACTTCAAATTGGTCGCGATAACATTGAAACCACTCTGAGATGGCATCGATTTCGTAGCTTTTTTTTGAATGATTTTAAAATGCTTTGCAAGTATAATTCTCGAATCGCAATTTACCGTTCGGTGGCTCTAACGGAAATTCTATGTCCCATTGCATCATTCTATATTTCAATTGAGCCATTATCGTGTATTCCCCATTTAGATGCTTGGCCTTGAAGTAAGACATTTTTCTTTTTAATTTAATAAATTTATAGACTCAAGACTTGAATTGTTTTAAACTATGCTGAAGAAGTTTCTTCTAACGCTAATAATAGCACAGATACCCTATGCGGACAACCAATTTGAGACATTCTATGCAATATACTACGGGGTGTTCATTACAAAACTTCATCTAGTTGGTTGTGAAATGTCAAAGGAAAAGGATGGAGAAACAAAAGTCCATTTATTTTGATTATGTCATCCTTTTCTGTCAAAATTTCATAGTCTGCTAGATGAAGTTTTATAATGAACACCCCGTATATCCAATACGTTCAAAATATTATAGTACAAGCTTACCAGATTTTCTCACTACTCGTGCTAATATCAACCTGGACGCCAACTTCCTCGGTTTCCTGTTCCACACGGCCCTGAAGCGTCAAACGTTTGACCTGTTCCCTCTCCTTTTTAAGGCTTGCTTCAAGGTCTTCGATTGTACTTCTCAGCTTGTCGATGATTATTTCTTGCTTGGAAAAAGAAGCTTTTTTAGCATCACCTAGAGCAGCTTTCAGACACTTTTTGGAGCCTTTTAAACTCTCTCTTTCGTTCTTTCTGAGTTTATCCTCTTCGCGACGTTGGCTCTCTTTTAAAAGTCTTAGCTCCTCTTGTAGCTGCATATTTATGGTTTGCAGTCTATTTAACTGTTCATTAAATTCTGGTTGCTGTCGCTCACTTTCTTTCAGTTTCATGCTTAATGCATTTTTCTGCTCGATGGACAAATTTAACTCCCCTTGCAGCTCCAAATGCGCTCTTTTGTTCACGGACAAATGAGCGCTTAAAGTGGCATTTTCTTTCTTCTGGTTTCGAACTTCTTGTACCAGTTTGTTGTTTTCCTCTTTGACACGATCCAGATCTTCTAATAAGGCAGAATTCTTCTCAATCAAGTGTTTCAATTCGTTGGACATTATCAGTTTTTGTTCAATTTCTGAGACTAAACGGTCATTTGCTTCTAATAATTTAGAGTCTTTCTTACTTAGCAGTTCTTGTAGAGCAATCAGTTCTTCCTTGGTTTTAGTACAATCTTGTGTTATTTCCGATAAATTGTGCATAAGAGCTTCATTCTTACGAACGTCCTCAGTCAATTTTAGTTCACAATCCTTAGCTAATAAGAGTTTGTTTTGTAGCCCCAATACCTCGATCTCTTTTTCATTTAGAGCCTCCATTGTTTGCTTGAGCTTTGTAGCTATACTTTCACATTTTTCGTAACTCTCTTGCACTTTCTCCCTCATTTGCGTTTCATTGTGAGTTAATTTATCTTTCATCTCCGTTAGCTCAAGTGTTATTTCTGCATGTTTTTGGTTTAAGTCTTTCAAATCTTGTGTGAGTTCTCGGTTCTTGTTGACCTCTTGGTTGAGCTTCTCCTCCAGCTCTTCCAAGATTTGATCGCTTTCAGCTTTTATTTTGAGGAAATCTGCCTCGATATCCAAAGTTTGGCATGTTGAATCTTGGCTTTCGACTACTGTAGATTCTTTAAAGGCGATCTTTAATTCTTTAATATTGGTCTCAAGCCGCATTATAACTTCTTCTTGAAGAGCAACTTTTTCTTTTAGGGCAGTGCAAGTGTCTGAAGCTTCAGTCCGTTCCTGTTCGCTGTTAGCTAGTAATTGCTCCAATTTGACGTTCTTCACCATTTCCACGTCGTGTATAGTAAGTAGGCTAGAGTATTCGATTTTTTGTTGGTTGTGGGTTTCGGTCAAATTTTTAAATTCTACGTTCTTGTTATGCAAGTCGCCTTGTAATGATTTTATAGTGCGCCACAATTCATTCTTTTCACCTGCAACAAACAATAGAATTTTTGTACTAAAACTAAAGCTACATTAAAACAAATACAGAAGTGGTGCTAAGGAGAAAATCCAGCGCTATCGTTTAGTGTTTAATTTGTAAATATACAATTATTACAGACGAAATATACATATTAGACGGGAATTTTTGTTTTCCATCTTTTAAATGCTTTTAATTTTGAAGAAAATAATAATTTGTAAAAAAATAGTGTTACGGGTAGTTGTTCGCGTTAAGCAGAGCAGTCAGTAGGATAGTGAAAGGCATTTCAACAGAAAACAACCCGTCGGTTTCAATTTTTTTAACACACCTTCTTATTTTACTAGGAAACTCTTTCAGCCTCATAACTAACGAATGTGAGAAAGGCATTAGTTTAAAATTATCAATTATTCAATCAGTTAGAAATAATATAGATAACCTTGAGATTTTTTTGAACAGAGCAAAGTTTTCTAGTATTGTATTATTATGGGGCACTAGATAGAGACTGCATACCGGGCTCTTTTAGATGGTAATATAGCCAGTCGTCAAGATTAAAAAAACGGAGGCCCAATCCCGCATATTAAAAATAATTAAACGAGGGATCTGAATTTTAAGTGGTGGTTGGCCGACAGGAAATCTAAATTGTCTATGTGTTCACCAAGAGTGAATCGTTATGTTTTCTATATAGGGAATGGTTCTTCGGATATTGTCCTTTGTTTTCATGAAACAAAACAAAGTTTTCTGTGTGTATCGTTCTCGATTTATGAAAAAGCTGGGGATTTGAAAAAAAAAAGATGAAAAACCAAGAAAAAAAATCTAGAGGTGTTAAGTCTGGAGATCTTGCTGGCCATTCTATGACGCCTCCCCTGCCAATCCTTTTGCCCGGAAACCGGCTGTTGAGCCAGTCTCTGACAGCTAAAGCGTAAGGTGGAGGAGCGCCGTCTTGTTGAAAATGCAGATTTTTTTCAGCAAGTACCGGATTCCCGTTTTCGTCAGTATCAGTTAATCAAAATCAAATACAATTCCCCAGTTAATGTTTCCTGAAGAAAAATTGGCCCTATAATTTTGTTTCCTAAAATTCCTGCCCAGACGTTTATTATTTTTTGTGGGAATCTTGTATGGTTCTGCCTAAGCATGTAGGGATTCTCATTGTCCCAGTACCTACAATTCTGTTTATTCACAAAGCCATTCAAAACAAACGTCGATTCATCACTAAAACAAATGTTTTTTAGTTGGGGATCAGGACCCGTCTTCATAAAGTCATCTTCGTTCAATTCGTGACACTGTATTTTGTACGGAAAGAACTTGTGCATTTTCAGAACTTTGTGTATGGCTCCAGTAGAAATTCCGGTTAACTTAGAAGCTTTTGAAACGGATAAATTTGGATCAAGAGCAAATTGACCAATCACCTCAAGTTGGCTGGTTTCGTTTAGTACTCTTGGCTGGCTGACTTTCTTGTTAGATACTGATCCTGTTTTTTCAAATTTTCGCACCAATTATAGCACATACTTATGTCCGACTATTTTTTCCGGATGTCGTATATTGTATATCCTAGCAGTACTGCGAGCGTTCCGACCTTCAGCGAATCACCAAGGAAACTCCTTGGTAAACCATATTGTTCTGTTATCGTCTTCGATTAAAATAGGTAGGTAATAAAGGTAAAGATTCCCTTGCCAAAGTTCGTCAGGAAGTTGAAAATAGACTTTTTTACCGTCTCGGAAACAACGGTGCCCAATTGGAACATTTAATACGTTAATTAATATAAATTGAAACTATTTTTTTACGTGATCAAATTTTTATGTTTTTGACAACTATTTTTGTTTGTGATTTGGTAACGCGTTATCGAATTTAAATTTTTTAGACATCTTTGGATACATAATTTTATGCTCTATCGAATGATGTATTATTAGATGGGGGTTGCAATTTGAGAGTTGAGTGAGGTTAGCTGGATGGGTGGGGGTGGTATAAAAGCTATGTAACTTGGGTAATAAAGTTTTTCCCTTCAAACCTAAATTGACGAGTTTTTTTTAATTTCATTTTATACAGGGTTAAAAGATATTTGGGGTGGTTCGTTTTGAAATGAACACCCTGTATGTACTTCAGTGAAAGGTCATGAGTATGACTCAAGATGCAGATAGTTCTGCCTACAGAGTAATGATCTATCGGTATAAATGACAGGACTCTGTCCTTCTGTTACATTCAATGGCATGATCAATTTCGACGAATGGAGTAAATAAGTTTGGCATATGAGTGGGGTCGTACGCTGGATCGTTTCCGTTTGGCACTTTCTGTTTAACTTTAAATTTTTGGCAAAGCGAGGTTGTCCAAATTTGTCGTGCTAGTTTCGACCTCATACCTGAGGTGCTAGGAAAGGGCGAAAAGACCTGAGAGGTTTTACCAGCAACCAGCAGCAACACGGAGGTTAGGAGAGTGGAACTGAAGTGGCACGTAGAAGACCCGACCTAGGCCACCGGTTTATAACTCTGGAGGCACCTGTGAGGGCCTCTGTATCGTTCACATTCCGGCTTTTCTGCCGTTTAGAAGTGGGATATCGTATCGCTTTTACAGTTAAAAATTATCAAATATGTTTTGCTGTCCTTTATATGAGGTCGATAGAAGTGAAAATAGCGGATGTAGGACAGAAATAACCATTTAAAATCTGTTGTGTACAAAACCTCTCCTGGAAGCATTGAAGAATGAAAAAAGCGGATAACACAAGAATGCAGGCGAATTAATAAAGACATTCTTGCCAAAGTTCGTCAGGAATTTGAAAATAGACTCTACTACTCTCTCGGAAACAACGGTGCCCAATTTGAACATTTAATACGCTAGTTGATTAAATTGAAAATATTTTTTTACGTGATTAAATTTTAATGTTTTTGACAGATATTTTTCTTTGTAGTTTGGTAACGCGTTATCGAAGTTAACACCATTGGATAGATAATTTTATGCTCTTTCGAATGGTGTATCATTAGATGGGGGTTGTCATTTGATATTTAAAAGTGAGGTTTGAGCGACATTTGCGAAAAAGCCAACGTTTCGACCTTGTTTGAGGTCTTCCTCAGGACTTTTTCAATAAGCGAAGTTTGTCAACTAGGAACAACATTCCACTGAAATTAAAACATCCCTAGTCACACGAAAAAAACGAGCAAACGATCACCATACAGGACGACAGACACATTGGTAATAGCTCAGCTACAGCTAAGTTGAAATTTAGTCCTTTAGTGGGCAAACGAAATGTACGGAATTAAAAATTATCGTAACTACCTGGCCTGCTGCTCGCAAGGTTGGCTTTTACTTGTTATTTGGGTATTTACTTTAAAATTTTCCAAATTTCCTGTTGCCACGTGCAACTAATTTAAAAATTCAATTTAGAGATTGTAACTTTTGTATTTGCCTTTTTTTAATAACTTTGAATTAGAAAAATATTGCTTTAAATATTTGCCCACAATCGCAAGGCCTCTATTCTTTTGGTGACCTGGTGACTGCCTATCTTCTCTTTCCGAGGTTATACTTCCAAGCATACTCTGCGACCTCGACGTGACGTCACATCGGAACGCCCCTTTTTGCAGCAGCCACATTTTCTGAGTACCTGGAGCAGTCCAAATACGAACGAAATGGAACGATGCAGGATCGTCTTTATACAAAGGCATAACGAACATCGTCTATAAGAACGATGGACCTGAACCCAAATCAAAGGACGCATTAATCACCCCTTCTCGCATCGAAATTTCGTCAAAACAGGAAGCTATTTTGTTCTTAACCGTACATAATAGTATATTATTAATCGAGCTTTTTATGAAAGCCATTATTCCCTTAGGGGGACGTTTGCGTCACGAGCCGCAGGCGAGGGGCGCAAGTGTCCCGTGGGAATAATGGCCATAAAAAGCGAGTATAATACTATACTTTGTCCACGGCCATTGTCTAATAATAATTACAAATTATAAAATCTATAGGTAGTGTAAAGAAAATAATTAAAATGTCAAAGTGACACTCGCGTTTGACGGCAAAACCGGTGCCACCAGTGCATTTTTTATGCTGCGGCGTTTGATATTGCGTTGTTGCCTACTCCTACTGGTTGCCAAGGCAACATGTATAACTTAAATGGCGAGCGGGAATAATGATATTATTCCCGCTGTTTCAACTCATATACGTTACACATACGCTATATGAGCCCTATTTAACTTTTGTCAACAAGCTGAATATCAGTATATTATTAAGCGGTCGTGGACAAAGTATTTTTTATGTCGCTGATGTCTGTGGCAGGCATGCAAAAGAATTCGTATGAGGAAAGTTTTCCAATATAGGACGATTCCTTGTGGGTGGCAGCTCGTGATGCACCGCCGCAGAAACCTTTCGATCCTAGTTATACTATAGTATTATGAAAGTTGAAAGAAATTTATTTTCTGCGTAATATGTTAGTGATAGAAATTTTTAGCTTTTTCGCAGGAAACTCTAGTTTAAAATATGCAAAAAGGCAATATTTACTAATTGGAAATTGAAAACTTATCTGCTTTCAATATTTCCAAAAATATTGCACCTGTTAAGAAGGAAACAAACAGAAACATCTACTCCGAGGGCTAATACCCCTACCGGCATTGAATTACACTGTTTGTTTCAAAGCTCATTTTATAAGGCAAAAAAATATTAAAATGAATTAATAAAGTAATAAAAAATCAATACTAAAAGGCCAAAAAATATTAAGCTTTTGCAAAGAAAATAGAACCAGAGTTTAATTAAGATATGCGAAAAATGCACATATAGAATTACAATTTGGAAATTTGAAAAGTTGTCTGCTTTCGGCATTTCCACAACCTTGTAGTTATACATAAAGAAGGAAACAAATAGAAACAACTACTTCGAGGGCTAATACCCCTACCGACATTGAATTATACCATTTGTTTCAAAGCTTAAATATTATAGAAAACATACATAAAGCAAAGATGAAATACAAGAAAGTGCTCTAGAATAAAACAAAAAAAATATATAACGTAAAAGATAAATTAAAGTTTCTTTTTCAAATGTGGGTCAAAGTTACTAAATGTATATGTTAATCAAAAGTACTTACTACTCTCTTTTGGACACAGTAATTGCGTAATTACTTTCTAGAGGAGACAAACCTCAAAACAACCTGTTTGTTTCCTTCTTAACAGCTGCAATATTTTTGGAAATAATGAAAGCAGATAAGTTTTCAATTTTAAATTAGTAAATATTGCCTTTTTGCATATTTTAAACTAGAGTTTCCTGCAAAAAAGCTAAAAATTTCTATAACTATACTATAGTATTGTGGCAAATATGCTTGCACCAGAGAAAACCATGCTGAAGGGCTTAAATTGTTTGACTTTCGATACACTATATTTCGGCGAGTGTAGGAGTTCGTTGACCGGGTGTAGGAGTCGGGGTGTGGATCTCTGGACCAAGTAAGAAAGTCCACAAAAAAAACCTCCCTAATGAAAGGTATAGTGCGCGTCGAAGGATGCATAGATGAGAGGTAGCTCAGTCCCAAGCAACAAATCTTATGGCACATACAGCCTTCCATGTGTATAGTGGGAGGTCTGCACGTGGCGATTTCCCCAAAACTAGTAGGATCAAAACGGAAACCAAGAAGAAAATAGTTATTTACATAACAAGCTAAGAAAATAACCCTTAACACACAAGCGTGAAATGTTGCAATGTGGCAATCACGTGAGTGTGTTAAAGGATTTTCTTGCGAGTTGCGTACAGTATTTTTCCCACGACCAGGTGTCATATACAGGGTGAGCAACTAAAGTAGCACGGCTGTACTTCAAAAACTATAGATCGTAGGTGCTTAACACAAAAATCTAATTAAGGAAATTGACCAAGAAAAACGCTTTAAAAATATTTTTTGATTCAGCGTTGCCAGTTCTACCCGAAAGTAGGACGTTATCGAAATTTGGAAGGACAACTTTTACCCCTGGCCCTAATGCAATTTTTGGATGCAGCTTAAATACCTAAGCTATTCTTGTCATGTTATATTTATCCCTAAAATTATCCATTATCTATACAACATGATACAATAATTATTACAAAGGTATTGTCTTTTTCTCATTAAATTAAAACACTCGATATTTGACAAGTACAATCCTGAAACAAAAGAAAGCGCCAACCAATCAACGAAATTTTCCAGGCGTCATCTCTGTCATGGCACACTTCGATATATTTTTATGATTTATTTAAATATGTTCGAGGAACGGCAAATGCAAAGCCCATTTTTTGTAAAACTATTTACTATTTTATATCCTTCTGATATTTTTTTGACCTTATTTTAATTTTTGACCTTAATTTTTGATGGGAGTAAGTATTTATAAAACTATAAAAAAAATAGAATTAAAAAAAACTTTGCCGGATTGGGAATTGAACACCAGACTTCGTGATTGAAGTTGCAAAATGTTGCCGCATGAATCAAAGGACTAATGTCGGTTATTTTCATTATATGAAATTGAGTGATTGTCACAATTTGCTAAATGTCATCGTCGGAATTAAATAACTTGTTTTTGCTGCGTTTGTATCACCTTTTATAGCCAAATAAGATATGCCCATTTACGGCCAAGAATATATTTTGACTTGCTGAGTAATACAGACTAGGTTTGTACTATAGATGGGCGAAGGGAAAATTCCCAAAAAACCTTTAAACCCAATTTAGGGTTTTTACCCGGGTTTTCCCCATCTTTTCTTGAAAGCACCCGGCAGTTTCAAGATTTAAGGTTAGATTTTAGATTAGAATTCAATAAATCCAGATTCTGGTTTGTTTTTTGATAAACTAAACACTAGTCAATTGATTAAAAGCTTCAAGCTGCACAAACCAACTAATTATTGCTTAATTCGTAAGAGTTAAGCGTATTGAAAAAGTTAAATTTAGAGGTTATAATGGAATAAACCCGGAATTTTCCCGGATGTGTGCAGGGAATAAACCCTCAAAAATGAAAAAACCGTGTGAAAACCCATCTCTAGTTTGTACTATATTTTTAGCTCTGACAGAGAATTTCACTACCCAGTGTCCATATTCTTCATTTGTTTTTCCTAACGCACGATCATGCGTTAGTAATTCCTAACGCATGGCTGTGTGTGAGCATTAGTTTTCAAGGCTTCCATCTCCGAATATTATGTTTGCTTTCGTAAGGGGTTTTGGAAAAAAATATTTTACTTTTAATAGGGATCTATGGCGGCAAACCCCCCAGGAATTATCTCTGAAGTGCTGCCCGCAGGCAACTCCGGAAAGCATGAAAAACTGCCCCCAAAGACAAAAAGACAGACTTACTAAAGACCGCAAGGGGAGAAAGGGGTACTAAGGGAATTCAACCTGGTCCTAGTATCCTCCGCGACGAACAATGAAACCTTATAAACGAAACCATTGTCGCCGCTTTGGACAAACAGCTTCTCCGTGGTAAAAAGAAACAAAGGAGGGTTCCTGGTAGTGACTTGCGTAGACTAGCTTATGAAAGCCTGGTTGCAGAGTGCGAAACTTGAGATCGTGAAAGTCAAAGACGAACCTGTCAGAGCAATGTCGTGAATCCTGGGCTAATTGTGGAACCGGAACTCATTAAACGGCGGCTGGCGAATCAAAACCCTAGGCTCAAAACCGAAACCTGGACGGTCGTCGACAACAAAACTAGACGACGAGGATAAACAGCTTCCTCATGGATGGACCTTTTTTCTTGACATCGAATGAGCTCGGTAACACCTCCTTCGACTCAATCAAAAAAGTTGTTGAAGATCGAGGAACCAGCCCTGTATGTTGCGATTAAAAACAGGGAAGTAACCGCCACTCTAGGAACAGTTTTCAGAAAGATTGAGACCCCTAGGGAATGTCCGCAGAGGAGCGTACTGTCGCCCTTTTTGTGGAGTTTTACGTGCCGTTTATTGGCGAACAAGTTACCAAGAGTGTAATTCATTTACAAACAAAAATACAGTAATTCTTCATATTTAAAATGCCATTGTTTTTTTTACAAGATCTGTTATAAATCGAGACTCTTACTTGTGTTGAGCACCAATTATTTGGTTTAAAAGCAACTGGAACTTACCGACATATTTTGCGAGCTCATCATGTAGTTTTAAAATACTTCCAATTTTCTGGCTCAAATCCTCCTCGAGTTTATTCAGTTTTAATTTCAATTGCTCGTTGAGTTGTTTCAGCTCCTCAATAAAAACATTCCTGCGTTCAACCTGATCCCGAACTTCGCCGGCTACATTGTCGAGATCAAGAAATTTCTGAAACTCTGCGTCTTTGGCGGATTTAAGCGCCGTCAATTCACTTTCCAATTCTTTTTTGCTGCTGTTCAAATCCTCAATTTGTTTTCTCAAATCTTTGATTGTAACAGACATCGAAGTTATTTGCTTCTGGGCGTCGATAAGATTATTGCTTTGGGCAGTAAACCTTTGGAGAAGACTTTTTGCTTCTTCCTCTTGTTGGGTGCATTCCTCCAACTGAAAGCAATACAAAAATATTCTTTTAACTTATGGATCAACTGACTCATATGTGAGGAAAGTTTAATCCTAAATAAATAAATAAATACATACATAAATCTTTATTGTGTATATATAAAAAATGCAAAATACACAAAAGGTCCACATTCGCCGAAACTTTCTTCCATGCTACCCGATTATAACATTCTTAAAAGTAAAATTTCTCTAAGAGGCTCTGTAATGTTTTTCTTTACACGAGCAGTTTTGTCTGAAGTAAATGTAACGAAATGTATCGACATATCCACCATGCGACTCGCTGCTTGTGATTCATTACCTTTTTGGAGTATCCTTTACACGATTTACAAATTTTAGAAAATTTTTCAGTTTATGGGTTTTAGGCATAAAAAGCACGTAACATTGAGGCTGGTTAGCCTGATTTTAGTATGATTTTAAAGAGTGTAAGTGATAAGATGCATGATGATTATTGTCACAAAGAAGCAAAAAGACATAAAATTGCAGCGTCCTTAGAAATGGTCGGCCGATGACCGGTTTAGTAGCCAAGGAATAGTTGACCCAAATTTATAAATCATAGATCGTAAATTTGTTCAACAAGTGGGTACTTCGAACCGCTGATTGACGTCATGGAAAAGAACGTTGCAATGCATTGGAAAAAAGTGCTGACGAAAAGAGAAGTAAGCTCGAGAATTTTTTAAGCCAACAACGAGGACTTGCTCGGTGGCTTGCACGTAGACAAGACTCCAAGATTCTTTTGAAGTTCGGGTTGATCCTTTTGGGGGCGTTACGTCAGATAGACGAACGACTATCTGACGACCACCCGTCGAAGAGTAATTAAGTGTTTTTTCCAAAATTTGTTATCGACGGAGTACAAAGAAGAAAGTTGTCCTAGAAGTCCTTGTTGTCCTAAGAGAAGCCACGGGTACGCATAGGAGTACCCCTGAAGTACGTAAAATTGGTTGGCACGATACGGTCCTTCTCTACACTTGACCTAGGTAAGACCCTTTTGTTATAACGGTGTTTGTTTTCATATTAGTCATTTCAGTTAAGTAGTAGGGTAATTTTAAGGCACAGAAAATAGAAGTTTACTTGAATCCCTTGTCCATCTTCTTATTTTAAATATAAACCCCCCATATTTTTTTTGGAAGCCCCCATTCAGTGAGTAAATCAGCATAGGACCCTTCGGGGGAGGTAACGACGATCCGGTACCCATTTAAAGATTAGAGATTTAAAGCGTAAATTAACGCCCAGTCCAAATATAGTAATTTTTCACATAAATGAATCCCAATCTTATCATTTAAATAATTAAACCCCCAACTATTATTTTCGTGACATGGTGGCGAGCGCAAACCGAAGGCAAATATGCTGATTTGTTATTTTATTTGTGTTTTTATTAATTTAATACGAACCAGGGTCAAGTAACTTCTATGAACTACTGCCTTATAATTTAATTAGGTCAGATTTCCTCAAGTCAACATTCTTTGTAGAAATTTTGCGAACATTTTTAAAAGTCGTAAAAGGTGGTAATTTATTTTTTTTCTTTGGAGGCAGGCCTATTGTTTTAGTTATTGCGAAAAACTACTAAGAACAGAGTAATCATACTCCACTTAGAATTTGGGTATTGAACAATAACGAGTTCTAAAGAAAATTCTTGGAATCCTATTAGAGGTGTCGTCTCGCTTTAGTACTTTTTTTTATATAATATAGGAGAATAGAATATTTTTATTGGTTGTAGGGCGTCAGCTAGATAACTCAGCTTTGCAGGGATAGGAATATTTTTTATTGAAAAGCGTACCAGTAATTATTATTAAAAGTTGCGCAATGTTATCAGTAAAGTAGTAGGAAGGAACACCATTGTTTCGGAAAACGAATTTAGAAAGAAAATTTTAGTGTGGTAAAGAGCGCGATATTTCGATACATTTTACCATCATTTTTGCTTTTGACTTGATTTTATGTAAATGAAGTATAACTGAAGGTCTCATTGTTTTAAACATTTTGCAAGTAAAATATTCTTTTTTTCTAAATTTTCTTGAGACTTTCAAATTAATATAAGTGTAAACTAATTTCGTTTGACACGACGAGAATTTTGATAAATTTTTTTTTTGTTTTCCATTTTGAACCAAGCTAGTATACAGAGCGTTGCTTCTTAAACCACCAAGTAACTTTTGTTTAAAGCAGTGTTTGTCCTCTCGGAGCATTTTAGGGCAAAGGGTACAAATATCCAGTTGTAAATTTGTGTTTTCCGTTATTCGACAGTAATTTTAAAAGGACCGAGTAATTTTGAAAGGGACCTAACCGCCAATTTACTCGCAAATTTTAAGAGTTTTACAAGAACTCGCCATTTTGATTATTTTGTTTGTTTTCTGATGTCTTGCAAAATAGGTTAAAGATATACTCAAAACGAACTCAGAGGCGAATCAGGGACCAGAAGTTAGAGAACAGAAAAAAAAAAGTGGTAACATTTTTGACTTAGAAATTATAGGGACACAGAAGGAAAAAGCAAAGGGGCCACAGAAAGCAAAACTGATGCTACAAACTGGAAGAAGGAGAAAAAGGGGATGGGACCCTACCACTCAGGCTTTGCCACGGTTCAACTGACTAACAGACATGATGAAGCTAATCGTACATGGTACTAGAACTCAACTTACCATACCCCTACCTGAACGAAACGATACTCACTACGACAACCACACATCCCCCTCCTCCCCCCCCCCCTAAACAGACAAACATACAACAGACAAAACTATAAATTTTTTGTCGGGGACAAAAGAAGCCCGGGTTAAAGTAGAGAAAAAAAAAACGGCGGCGTACGATCTAGTATTTTTCGACGTACAGCTGAAAGCGGTACGACGAACAATACAGGTACAATAATATCGCAATAAGGAAGAAAAAGAAATCGGTTCAGCAAAGTAAATCTTAACAAGAGCATACGTCAAGGCGGTTCATAGGTAATACAGTAACTTGACGCTCTAAGAAAAGCTAACATAGTTAAGTGACCTAAGAAAAAATGCAAACGTACACTTGTAACTATAAAGACGCATACTAGGGGGATAGTTAGGTATAATTGGTATGGGATTCTTAATACCGTCAATAACGATAATAATGAAGACGAAAACCAACCCTCTTAGAGTTTAGTAAAGCAACTGATGAGGTAGCATATTTCGGGCGAGTCAAGCTAAAGAATTATTTTACTAGGACTAAATAGGTTAAACAACATGTTTAGTTTGCGTTAGGAAAAAGGAGGAGTAAAAATACATTGTAAGGATTTGTTTTTTGTTTAAAAGAAAAGGAAAATAAGTTAGATGTAAAATAGTATAAAAGATATTGAGCTAGAAACCATATACTAACACAGATCTTTTTGCATGTTCCCATGGACGCTATAATGTAAGCCACACAAACCACTGAACCAAGAGCACCAGAGCTGGAACCCAAGCCACCCCCAAGACACAAACTTGCCAGAGCTACAACGCAGCGAGCTAGCCAAAGCCGAGGTCCTGGGCAGACGAACCAAAGAGCAGGTCCCTTTACAGTCAAAAACAAAGGGATGCTGGGCTCAATGGTCAACCCATCGATCGGCAATAGCTCAACTAGGCCGCGAGGTAGCAGCCGACATACCAGAAGAAGATCGATAGTTAAAACCGGTCTTGGAAGCAGCATCAACGATTAGGGGCAATCCAGGGATGCAGCTAGCGCAGATGGGGCAGTGTAAGTGTGAGCAAGCAATCGGATAATTGGACTAGTACTTGTGAGGGAACATGCAGGGTTATTAATTTAGATCGACAGTTTAGTAAATTTTGGTTAACACATTCTGAAAATCAAACTCTGTTAATTATTAGAGATACAGTCTATTTAGTTCGATACTTCAAAATATTTTCATTATCTTATCTACATTTGGAATCGTTTTGTTTTTCGCAAAGGGTTAACGAATTTTAATTTTTTTTATAGATCTGTAGTTGAAGTTTTATGTATCTAAATAGGTATTTAGACTATATCACATTTAGTATCTTTTTTTTTAACTTGAGTTCTGGCGATTAAAATTGTTAGCTTTTAAGTTAGTTCAGGTAACTTAACAAGGTAGAGAAGGACCACATTTCGTTTAATTCAGGGACAGAAATTTTTTGGTGGATCGATTTTGAAAACTGGGGACCAGTTTTTTCTAAAAGGGGGGGATGTCACAAAGAAGCAAAAAGACATAAAATTGCAGCGTCCTTAGAAATGGTCGGCCGATGACCGGTTTAGTAGCCAAGGAATAGTTGACCCAAATTTATAAATCATAGATCGTAAATTTGTTCAACAAGTGGGTACTTCGAACCGCTGATTGACGTCATGGAAAAGAACGTTGCAATGTATTGGAAAAATGTGCTGACGAAAAGAGAAGTAAGCTCGAGGATTTTTTAAGCCAACAACGAGGACTTGCTCGGTGGCTTGCACGTAGACAAGACTCCAAGATTCTTTTGAAGTTCGGGTTGATCCTTTTGGGGGCGTTACGTCAGATAGACGAACGACCACCCGTCGAAGAGTAATTAAGTGTTTTTTCCAAAATTTGTTATCGACGGAGTACAAAGAAGAAAGTTGTCCTAGAAGTCCTTGTTGTCCTAAGAGAAGCCACGGGTACGCATAGGAGTACCCCTGAAGTACGTAAAATTGGTTGGCACGATACGGTCCTTCTCTACACTTGACCTAGGTAAGACCCTTTTGTTATAACGGTGTTTGTTTTCATATTAGTCATTTCAGTTAAGTAGTAGGGTAATTTTAAGGCACAGAAAATAGAAGTTTACTTGAATCCCTTGTCCATCTTCTTATTTTAAATATAAACCCCCCATATTTTTTTTGGAAGCCCCCATTCAGTGAGTAAATCAGCATAGGACCCTTCGGGGGAGGTAACGACGATCCGGTACCCATTTAAAGATTAGAGATTTAAAGCGTAAATTAACGCCCAGTCCAAATATAGTAATTTTTCACATAAATGAATCCCAATCTTATCATTTAAATAATTAAACCCCCAACTATTATTTTCGTGATTTATTGCATTGTTCCATTTTGTAGGTTTTCCACAAGACATTTGTTGAATAATTTTGTGATGGTCTTTAACAGTTGTTCTCCACCTTCCCTAACTGCCTCAATCACGATGTCGTCATCACCTGGAGCCTTATTGTTTTTCATTTCCGACATTGATTTTAGGACTTCCTCCTCTGTTATGTCAGGCATTTCCTCCGATCCCTGGTTTAAAACTCGAGGGATGTCCTCTGTGCATCTCGGCTGTTCATTATTGCAATATAAATTTGCATAGAAATCTTTCACAGTTTCTAGAATCTCTTGTTTATTTGTGACTATTTGTCCATCTGCGTTTTCCAGTTTAATGATTTCTGTCCTCCCCAAAGCGAGTTTATTTCTGAGTACTTTCATGCTCTTGTTTTCCTCTATGACCCTCGTTACCCATCTTGTGTTGTAATCTCTGATATCTTTCCGTGCGGCTCTCGATATATTCCTATTCAATATTCTCAACTGGTCTCTGTTGATTGATTGTTTGTGTATCATTTCTCGCCTTTGTTTCATAAGGTGGCGGGTGTTCCCCGATAGTCTTTCTTCTTTATCACTCCTTTGGGTACAATGTATTTGCTGAGCTTCTCGTAACGATTTCAGTATTGTGTCATTCAAGTCTTCTACATCCTTTGTGTCTATATTTCCCAATTTTTCAGCTATGGTTCTTTGATACTCTTCTTTGTTTGCAACTGTATTCCATTTCTTATTTTTTGTGTTTTGGAGCTTTCTTCTCTCTTTCCTTAAGTTCAACGTTATTGTTGCTCTCACCATTCTATGATCGCTTCCCACTGATACACGGTTGAGTACTGTTACATCTTGTATGATTTGCTTCTTGTCTGTAATGATGAAATCTATTTCATTTCTCGTGTTTCCATCTGGGCTAGCCCAGGTCCATTTCCGTTGTTCCGGTTTCTTAAAGAAGGTATTCATAGCATTTAGGCGGTGTTCTAAGAGAAACTGCAGCAGAAAGTTTCCTCTATCGTTTCTTTCTCCTATCCCATACTGTCCTAGGGAGAATTCACTCTCATCCTGCTTTCTTCCGAGTTTAGCATTAAAATCTCCAACTACCACTGTAAAATGTGTTGGGACCTTGGACATTGCCCTGGCAATGTCTTCATAGAAGATCTCTAAATCTTCATCGGAATAGGTGGATGTAGGTGCATAGACTTGAATAATCTTAATGCTGTATCTTTGGTTTAACTTCAGTACTAATAAGCAAACTCTAGGGCTTACACTCTCAAGGTGTTCAATATTCTTAATATGTCTCTTATGTATTATAATGTCACAAAGAAGCAAAAAAAGACATAAAATTGCCGCGTCCTTAGAAATGGTCGGCCGATGACCGGTTTAGTAACCAAGGAATAGTTGACCCAAATTTATAAATCATAGATCGTAAATTTGTTCAACAACTGGTTACTTCGAACCGCTGATTGACGTCATCGAAAAGAACGTTGCAATGTATTGGAAAAAAGTGCTGACGAAAAGAGAAGTAAGCTCGAGGATTTTTGGGCTAGCGATGGGGACTTGCTCGGTGGCTTGCACGTAGGCAAGACTCCAAGATTCTTTTGAAGTTCGGGTTGATCCTTTTGGGGGCGTTACGTCAGATAGACGAACGACCACCCGTCGAAGAGTAATTAAGTGTTTTTCCCAAAATTTGTTATCGACGGAGTATAAAGAAGAAAGTTGTCCTAGAAGTCCTTGTTGTCCTAAGAGAAGCCACGGGTACGCATAGGAGTACCCCTGAAGCACGTTAAATTGGTTGGCACGATACGGTCCTCCTCTACACTTGACCTAGGTAAGACCCTTTTGTTATAACGGTGTTTGTTTTCATATTAGTCATTTCAGTTAAGTAGTTAGGGTAATTTTAAGGCACAGAAAATAGAAGTTTACTTGAATCCCATCTTCTTATTTTTAAACATAAACCCCCAACTTCATTTTTCGTGACAATAAAACCAACTCCTCCCTCTGATCTGTCCTCATTTCCTCTAAAGTAGAGCGCGCTTCCTGATTTTAGCCTAAGCTGTTGTTCTCCTCTTCGGCGAATTTCGCTAAGACCCACTATATCCCAGTGTATTCTGCTAAGCTCTTCCTCCAATTCAAGGATTTTCTGGTCTTGCAAAAGCGTTCTTGTATTATACGTCGCAATATATAGTTTTCTTCGTCCTTGGTGGCCTGGTCCTACCCGGTGATTCTTAGCACCCTCTGATCTCTGTTTGATCCAGCCGCCACCTTGGCTGGGAACCAGCGATCCGCCGGGGACTGAGGGCCGTATCCTTTTCGTCTCTTTCATTTACGGGATTTTAGCCTTAAAACACCACGCTGGCCGGGCGTGTTGGTGAGTGTCTGAGTCAGCCGCCCACTATGGGAACAGACGCCGTTTGCAGCCGCCCATTTTGGGTCAGACGCTGCGAATTTTTCACCATATCTGGCTATCCTCACTTAGTTTAGCCTGCAGGTCGATGCAGTTGCCCCTTCTTATGCATGAAATCATCATGCATAAGAAGGGCAACATTGCCGACCTGAAGAACTATAGACCAATTAGCCTGCTTTCTCATCTCTATAAATTGTTCACCAAAATTCTAACTAAGCGTCTAACATCGAAATTGGACTTCTACCAGTCTACAGAACAGGCAGGTTTCCGATCCGGATACGGAACAAACGACCATCTGCAAGTTATTAAGACATTGATCGAGAAGTCCGTTGAATACAACAAGCCACTCGTGTTAATATTTGTGGACTACGAAAAGGCGTTTGATTCCATCAAGCACAGCGAGATGTTTAAAGCGCTTGCCGACTGCCGAGTAGACCACAGATACTCTGCTATACTGCAACATATATACGAAAATGCAACATCGAGCGTAAGACTCCATGAAGAGACAGATAGATTCAGAGTGCAGCGCGGTGTACGACAGGGCGACACAATCTCCCCTAGACTATTTACCACTTTGTTGGAGTATATGTTCAAGTGTCGAGTTGGAGAATATGGGTATAAATATTAACGGTGAAAATCTCAGTCACCTTCGGTTCGCTGACGATATTGTACTGATTTCAGATAGGCATAAGAGATAGGGATAAGGCAGAGAAACTGCTTATGAGACTAACATCTGCTTCACATAAAGCTGGGCTTAAAATCAATCCATCGAAAACAAATTTCATGACAAATCTAGTCCCAAGCCGAAACTACTTAGTAGAAGGAAAAGAAATTTTCCAAGTTACATCCTACAGATATCTCGGCCATGATATTACGATTGGCAGGGACAATCAAACCTGCGAAATCAAAAGAAGGATAGGACTAACGTGGGCCGCCTATGGGAAGCTGAAGCACATTTTCAAGTCCGAAACCCCCATATGCCTTAAGCGGAAAGTGTTTGATCAGTGTGTTCTGCCGGTTCTGACCTATGGTTCGGAGACCTTAACTCAACACGAAAATCGGTAAATAAAGTAAGAGTGGCCCAGCGAGCCATGGAACGCTCCATGTTGGGAGTCACGCTGAGAGACAGGATTCCGAATGATCGGATACGTCAGAGAACAGGGGTTACCGATGCAATCCAGCGAATAACATATTTAAAGTGGAACTGGGCTGGACATGTCGCTACAATGACCAACGAAAGATGGACCAAAAAGATCATAGAGTGGAGACCTAGGCAGGATGCGTTCAGGAACAGAGGTCGTCCGCCGACTCGGTGGACGGATGACATAAAAAGAATAACACCAAATTGGATCCAGGATGCCCAGGATCGGAACAGATGGAGATCGTTAACGGAGGCCTATGTTCAGCAGTGGACGAGACAGGCTGTTTGATGATGATGATGATGATGAAGTGATAAGAACAAAGCGAAGGTAGTGTATTAATTGTAAATAGTGGATTATCAGTGATTAGTAGGTAGCTTGTAATTGTGTTTACCCGTAAAGTAAATATAATAAATAAGGGCTTTATGAAAATCAGTTGCAATGGAAATATTCGAAGCTCGAAATCGGAACAATTTGTTATTAGAAGTGGGATTCCAGTTGGAATTTAAGGACTTGAGAGTGTAGTACAGTAGGTGAGTTCTTAGTTACCTCATATTGCTTGTTTATGCCAGTGACTAGAAGCCAGCAAAGAGCTATGGAAAATCAACTTGCTGCTTTGCTTACCCTTATGTAACAACAAAAGGGAGAGCGGCATCAAGAACCAAAAAAATACGAAAGCCGTTATCAAGAGCAAAAGAAAGAACGAGAGAGACGTCATCAAGAATTAATGGGCTATCTCGCAGCTACAGATAAAATGGAGGATGAGGTAAACCAGAAAGTTTTCGAACTTCGAAAAAATCCTAAAAGAATAAACCTAAAGTGACGACAATTCTGTAGTTTTAGCGAAGCCCATGCAAAGATCAAGCCGCCTAATAGTAATTGAACTACTCTTTGAAAAATCTGCAGAACTCAATTTGAGGCAGCTGCAAAAGCCAGTAGATGGTCAGAGCCGCAGAAAGCCACATCGTTAATGGTCGCAGTCCGTGGAAAAGCTGCTGAGTTGCTCTGATCACTGTCGGCAGCAGCTTAAAATGATTATAAGCTCTGGTACATGATCTGCAACTACGATTTGAGGCATAAAGCAGCAAAAGTCAAGTAAATCTTTGCTAGAAAGTCACGAGAGCTAGCTAGTGCTTTTCCACGTGTACTAACAGCAATATACAACAACGGCCCAACCCTATCACATTAAAGTCAGTCGCAGAAAAGTCTTGTCCTGTAGACGGAAGGCCGATGTCACCATTATGATCGGTGAGACTTGAGGTTCAGCGTGAAGTGTTGATTGGCAAGATAAAGAACAAATTTATTTTGGGAATGGATCTCATCAGGAAACATGGATTCTTCTATGATCATAAGGGAAATAACGTCACGTTTGGCGACAAGGAGTTGCATTAACCACTACTCTAATTAATGTGTGAGTGTGTGTGTGTGGTGAGTTATTAGTATATGAGAATGAGCTTAGGGTCAGTAGTGGGTGAATATGGGAAATTGTCTAAAATAAAAAATAAGAATAGTATCACAATGACTTTCGAAAATGATCGTGAGCATGAACTTTGACCAACGAAGAAGGAAATGCCAGTTCGAGTAGCAAATAGTGCAGAAAAAAACATCAAGCTCATTCGTCTCTCAAAACAAAAGAAACACGTCATGTCAACTATGAGTTCGTGCAATGGGTATGCAAGTGTGGCGGAACAGCAACATGAAAATGAGCACTTATAACCAAGTTCCTCCAGCAGTTGTTGATGCTTTCAGACGGCAATAGAGTCATCTGTCAAATGCAGCTTGAATTTGCCATTAAATTATTTACTGATATTTTAAAAATCAAAGGCAACGACACTCAAACTAATATGGTTGTTCATAAAATCAACACGGGATATGCGCAACGAATGAAGGGTTCCTCTGACTAAACAATAGCAAGTCAACAATTTGCTGAATAAAATGCTAAAGGAGGCTATCATAGAAAAATCATGTTATTGTTAAGAGCGATGGTTCAACTCGGTTCTGTGTGGACTACAAAGTTGTGCCCCAGAAAGCATCAAAGAGTTTAGATTTAAAAAATAAATACTGGCAAGTAAAGATTGCTGAAGACAAAGAAGGGTCTGCATTTTGTTTCTGGGCTATATCACTTCACTGTTATGCAATTTGGATTGTGCAATTCTCCATCAACTCTCGAGCTACTAATAGAACTTTGTCTTGATTCTCGAAAGGGCTGACTTGAAACACAAAGAATGGGAATACTCTCAGAGAGAAAACGCTATTAGATGACATATTTGTCATGGGACGAAATTTTGATCAATATATGGACTCATTAAGAGAAATTCAGCAAGTTACGGAATACTCATCTGAAGTTGAATAACAAGGAAAGCAGCCGTTCTAGTAGCAAATCGAGTACTTGAAGCACACCACCTCAGAGCAAGGCATTAAAATCAGGCAGAGTAAAATATCTGTCAAGAATTGGCCAGTTCCCCAAGAGAAACACGAAATTTTGCTATGAGGAATTTGCATAACTAACACTTTTGTAATAAAAAATTTCTATTAAAAAACTAAATTTATAATCAACACTTTAACTCACATGGTTATAAGATGACAAGAAAGGGTAATTGTTTACTATGCAGGCTATATACGTATATTTTTTTTTGTTAAAAAACGGGTATATTATGCTCAACAGCAGAGAATTAATGCATAATTCACTGTCGGCAAACGTTCCAACAAATCACACCACAAAATGTTTGCAAAAAAAGTGGCGCTTGGATACTAAATAATTATCACACAGTAACGGTTTACTATACAGGGACCACCTCATTTTCACTTTTTTTGTTGAAATTAATTAAATTGTAGTTAACAATAGAGAATTAATGAATAATTTACTATCGGAGACCGTTTTGCAGTTTTCCATCATACTCAAAAATTACTACAAAATGTCTGTTTGGCAGTGTTTGATGAATCATTTAATAGTTATTTTTACTTTAAACAGTATCTATTCATGCGCTGTGCGCTGAAAATGCTTGGCATTAGCTTGTTAGGACCACTTTGTTTTCATATGCGTGGTTCTCTGGTTAAGTTTTCTTTTGGTTAGGTTAGTTCAGTTATGTTCTTGTTCTGGTTAGGTTAGTTCAGTTAGATTTTTGTTTTGATTTGGTTAGTATGGGAACAAAGCGGGCGCATTTTTTTCCTATGTGGGGGATGCTTTGGTTAGGATAGTTCATGTTAGTTCCTTTTTGTTTTCCTTTGGTTAAGTTAGTTTAGTAGAGTATTTCCTTTGGTTAATTTTGTTCGGCACAAATCGGCCTGTTGTGGAAACAATCTAAATTACTTTAGGCTTTATTTCTTAATCTAGATCATGCTTCATGCCGGGGTAACGTAAATAGTCGTTCGTGAAATTTGGCCCTTTTTCCGACAATGAATTATTTATTTAACCTATTGGGGGTTATATTTGACCCACATTTCCATCTAAAACGTAAAAATAAGGTAGTGCCTGAATAGTAAACTGTTACCGTGTGGTAATTACTTAGTATCCAACTGTCGCTTTTTTACAAAAATTTGTGGTGTGTAAATCGAAAATGTATTAGTTATTTGCTGTTGAGCATAATATAACTGTTTTTTTAACAAAAAACCTAAAAATAAGGTAGTGTCTGGATTGTAAACTGTTATCTAAGAAAGTGATGAAAACATATCAGGTTCTGTGAGTGTTTTCAGATTTCTAAAAGGTATAACAGAATATTGCAACCTCAAGATATATAATAGTTCAATACATTACATTTTTGAAAATTGTAAGTCCAGAGGTGATGGAATTCGATACAATACTTTTAAAAAAAAATGTAAGTTTGGAGGTGATGGAAATGTGCATTATAAAACTTTTAGTGATGAGAATACCAATAAATCACCTTTATTTATAGGTTATATATTTTGGTGGCTAGTAAAATCATTTTAACCCTTTCGCTACTAATAGGTGATATATGTCCCAGCAGATTTAGATGTCAAAAAATACGGATTATATAATTTGGAAAAAAACTGGAACTTTTGGTTAATTTGTGGAATAATTCAACATTATATCGTATTTAACAAGAAGGAAATACTTATAAATCAATTTTTGTACAAAAATTGTCAGGGGCATAAACGTCCCATTAGTAGTTTGGGACGGGACATATATGTCCCATTAGTAAAAGAAAACTATAAAAATATTTTGTAGTTACTTATATTTTATTGTAAAAAAATAGGAACTAAACTTTATATCACACGAAAAAACTGTCCATACTTCAAAGTAACGAAAATATTAACTTATTTCTAATGAACGAATATCATTTGACTCATTTCAACAATAATCAAGTATGAAAACTTGCAAAGCATTCAGTACATAAAGGTACGTTACAAGTGGAGCAAATCGTTTTGGTACGTTTTTCGATCTTCTTCTTTGTACAGTTGCGGCAACGTTTTCTAGTTGATGAAACAACAGGTAGATGATCGCCAACATTTATTAGATTCGTTGCAGTTCAAGACGATCTTCCGTAGGCTCGTTTTCTGACTACTGCTGCTTCCTTGCGATCTCGTGCTATCAACTCTTCAGCAACATTTACCAAAAAAAATAGGAATGGCAACTTCGGCTTATTATGTGTTTCTTTATAAATAATCCAAGCGTTTACTGCAGTAGTTAGTAAAACCTTATAAAAAACCTTTTTCCACCATTTCAGTGCCTTTCTATCGACATCGTAGAGCCCCGTCAGCTGATCCGATAGATCTACACCGCCCATGTGAGAGTTATAAAACTGAATTGCTTCTGGGCATGACAAAGATTTTTCCACCATCTTTTCCCGTCCGGTTTATTTCAACTAATTTATTTTGGTGGCAATTGCTTAGCATCATGACTTCCTTAGTGTCCATCCATAGAAAGGCAATTGACTGATTGTCATTGCACATAGCTTCGGAGTCCCCCTTTTTCTTTTTCTTTTTCCGAATTTGGGCATATTCTTGCGGGAAGAAATGCATGTTCCTACTGCCGGAAAAGGGATTGTATCAATCACAAATTCACGGAAGTGAAAAACCGATCAAAACAAAAAGTGATATTTTCCTCCGGCACAGTATCAGTCAGTTTCTTCACCACTCGTTCCCCTAACGTACCTTCTACAGCTTGATCAGTTTTCTTTCCGGAATATATATTGAAGTCATAGACATACCTAGTTATTGAGTCAAAGCGTTCCCAAATTTTCACTCCTCTTTCGATTGGCTTCAGAGGGAGATACTCCTTCAAACACGATCTCCCTTTGAACTTGGCCATAGATTTATCTATGGATTGGTGGACACTTTCTGATCTTGCATTTAAAAACGTTTTCTTCAAGCAGGCAACTACATCTTCAATGTAGTAGATTTTGCTGCAATCCTTTGGTTTTATCGGCGACGTGAAGTACATTTTAGCAGCTAAAAGTTGAAACCACTCTCTAGATATGGCTAATTTTATTGCTTCATTGCCTAAAGATTTCTTTGAGGACCAATAATGATTAATTGCAGGAACTTTATTGTAGGCCATAGTAAGGTGGCAACCTATCACTATCATGATTTCATGTGCATCCGTCTGTTTTTGTTTTTTTTTTGTAGCATTTTCCAATATCTGTAAACGCTCATTTGTACATTGTGCAATGTAACGAAACAAACTCATTGGAAAAAGTTTTAAAAAAATGTCTGTTTCTAATGAGCCCCGGTCGACATCTGCCAAAATTATGCAGGGCTTGTTATCTGGTAATTTCAAACGTGGAGAAAAATTTTCTTCAACTTCGTTCCAAGCACATAAATTCGGCATTCTTGCTTCCGAATTGGAATTGTTGTTTTGCAAACGTATTTCTTGCTCATCTTCTTCATAATTGCTGGATGCACTGCTAACCTCAGTATCAAATTGTGTTGCTACGAAAAAGTCACCAACTTTTGATTTCTTCATAATCTTGTCTATTTTCGATTTCGGTACAACCAAATCGGAAGAACTGTCATCATCTAATTCTGAACTGGCTACATATTCAGAACCACTGTCTTCAAAAGGGTCTTCTATCGATTCGACATCAGATAAATTGTCAACTAGTTGTTCCAACTCACGTGGTTGTGAAGGTTTTCTTCTAGAAAAGAGAACACCGATGAGCACTTCTGGGATATGGCTAACCCATAGAAAAATACTAGTGAGACACATGGGTCCCACATCCATCATAGTAGATAAATAAGTGGATAAAGAAAATATAAGTGAGGCACAACTACTCTTATACACTAGGATACACTTACCCAGCCATACTAACATCTATCTTCAAATATTTTCGGTTATAAGCCACAAAATGAGCACAAACAAGCATCACGTGTGGTTTCGAGGTTATTTTCAGTCGTTCTGGCGGAATATTTGCAACGCTTGCGAATTTCGTCTCTATGCAGGAAGCACCAGAGGCGTTCTATACGGTTGGGACAACTCTCAATAGCTTTCAAATGCATATAAATCCCTATAATAGTTTTTGAAGCGTCGATGGGACATATATGACCCAATAGTATTTTTTAAGCAAATATATGTGAAATAAAGTTGTAGCGAAAAGGTTAAATCTAAATCTAAACATTTCTCGCCAAAAGAATAATTGTATTGGTTCGCTTCACAAGAATAAATAATGTTTTCAATAGGAAAGTTTTGAATGGGGATATCTGATTCTTCCTCGGTGTTTTGTGCAATGAATGGAGATGAGTGCAGATGCATGTTGGTTGAATGAACTTATTGACGATGAAACTTAGGAGGAAAATGATGATAAAAAAAGAAAAAATTAAAGATATCGCACAAGGTTTAAAAAGAGAGTTGTAAATTTTAATATTACCCAGCGAGCTTTAAAATATTTATAACCTGAATGGTTATATATATTTTAATTATAGTAATATATATAATAAGGTTGGATGTACCTACGGATGGTTGATATTAATACATGGCACACCTGCCATGGACAATTTAACACTCGGTTTTCGGATTCTGATGTGTGAAGCATTATTTAAAAAATTTGTAACTCGGTTGGTATGTAAACTTATCAGGTTCGTGAAAGGTACTGGCCCTTTGCTGATAATAGAAAATTTGATATGTAAGTGTATGTACAATTTAAATAAAAAAATAGACTGGATTGGTAGCAGGTAGAGGACAAAACAAAACTTTCGATCTTCTATTGAAGAATGCCGACGTTTCGAGTAAATTGAGCCTTCTTCACGGCTAAAAACACATGAGACGCTGCTTTAACTGACAAAATTTCAATAATAAGTGTCAATAAACAAACCATTTTACACAAAGTACAAATTACAAACTTTCCTACAATACATACAAAAAATAGGAAACCCACATGAACAATGAGAGAGCTCATTAGGAACCCCCGATGGTGAGACTCATCTATCTTCTATGAAGGCAGATAGCCAACCATCATAGTTATACGAACAGCCCCTCTAGACCCAGGACAAATATTTTATTCAGCCGAGTAAACATTATACCGCTTCGGTAGTAGGTTGATGTTAAACTGAATCATTATCAGGCGAAATACTCCAAACATGTGTCTTATGCAGAGTTAGTAGTAGCTAATTGATTCTATAGCTGTCATTTGCTTTTTATCGGAAATGTTCATACGTTTAATGTTTTATTTGTTGTACTGAACAGCCTCAGAAGATGTTCATACTGTTTGCCCAAGTTTTGGGTATTCACCTTAAAGTTCACAGTGTTATTCAATTTCGTTTCTATAGTGACTCTCGCGATCAACCAAGATCTGCAAAATGAGCAATTTTCTACCTACGGCTCATCTGAAGAATTAAATTATTTTAAATTTCCTTACATACGTGGCTTGTCAGAAAGGGTAAAAAAGCATTTTCAAGACAGGAGGAATAAGCACGAGGGACTAAAGCTGAAGACAACCAACTAACACTGTCACAACACGTTTCATTCCTAACTATAGCATAGTGTACTAGATGGCACCCTCCCAATCTGGAAAATCTGTCCACTCAACCCACTCACAAACCATTTTGTAGTAAATCGTCAACTGAGTAACAAGCCTTACTGATGAGTAGGCCCTTCACTTGCTTAAAAAGATTAAGATTATTTAGAGCCCTGATAGTTTCTGGTAGGTGGTTGTATAAAAGCTTGCCTCTGAAAACAACAGACCCCCTGAACAAGGCAAAAGCCGGCGCAGGCATAGAAACACGATGCTGGTCTCTCATACAGTACTGGCTCACAGTAATACATCGCTGATTTCCATACTTTCTGAAGATGATAGACACCACTTCTAAAATAAATACACTCGGTAAATCCAAAATCTGTTTTTTCCATAAATAGGAGCCTGCACGGTTTCCTCTTTCGGCCCCCACACATCCACCTAATTGCAAGAACAAAGATTCCCTGAAGTTGCCTGAACAGAGCAACAGCCCTAGAATGCAATGCCGTGACGCAGGTGACTTTCCACCAGGGAAAAGTATGCCCTTCTTACTATACATAAGTTTTCCAATTCTTGGGACATTACCCTCAACGCATAGCATCCTTTTCTTAAGATTGGCTACATGAACATCAAATTTCAGTTTGACATCAAATGTACTCCGAGAAATCTGTTCTCCGTCAGGTGTCGCACTGCCTCACCATACATCATCGCTTCCCCCAAGTCACTCCTGAAAGACAGTATATTGGTCTTGGAAATATTAAGTACCAGTTCGTTTCTTTCACACCACATTTTTACTTTTCCCCTGATCACAGTCAGTCAATCTCTCCGTACACCCGTTACGCCAAAGTATAGTTGCATCATCCGCAAATAGGGTAAACCTAGCCGAAATATCGATAGTTCCCAGATCATTACTCCGCCGGAGGAATAAGAGGGGGCCCAATACCGAACAAATATTTTCCCATTAAAAGTACACTGATTGTTTCCTGTGGGAGAGATAAGACTCAAACCATTTTCCCACGATACCCCTAAAACCACATCCCTGCATCTTCCTCAGCAGAACTCCGTGATCCACGCAGTCAAAGGCTTTTGATAGGTCACAGAATACTGCTGCAACCATCTCTCCATTGTTAAGACCAGAGTAGAGTTCATCCAAAAAAGCAAACACAGCATCGTCAGTACTCTTTCCGGCCCTAAAACCAAATTGTTCCAGTCGTAGAATCTTGAACTTATTAAGAAACACGAACATCCTTCTCTTCACAAGCGTCTCAATCACCTTGGACAAAGTTGGTAGCATTGTGATATGTGATTGAGTTTCCGGCTCCATCGCAGACACACCTCTTGAACAGCGGTTTAACACGTGGTACCTTAAGGCAAGTTGGAAAATCACCCAGACGAAATGAAACATTCACGCACTCCGCAAGAACATCCAATGCCACCTCAGGCATAACAGCAAGCACGCTCACCGATATTCCATTATAACCCGATGACTGTCTCTTCTTCAACCCCGAAATGATCTCCCTGATTTCGAACGCGTTGGTAGGAGTAAAAAAGAATGAACGCGCCACATAAGTCTCACCTTGCGCACACAAACGCCCGTCAGCCTCCGGCTCCCCCCAAAATCACATCAGCTATAGAACAAAAAAAAGTCATTCATAATGTCATGGGTAAGGATTGATCCCCTATCCATGCCTCGTTCGCAAGGCGTACTCTCCCCCCTCAACTCAGTCCAAATCCTCCAAGATTCACGGCTTTTATTGTTTGCTTATCGGATTCTTGTGGAAAAGTACATAGATTTCGCCGCTTGAATCGTTGATTTGTAAGCCTTTTTATAACTTTTAAAGGAATCAAAAAGGTATTGATTAACCGGATAGAACTTCATCAAGTAAAGGAGGCAGCATGTTGCCTTGTCCTCGCCGACACCTTTAATCCCCGCGTGATCCAGGGTTTCTTCTTTTTTCCTTAATGTTAATAACCGGAAAACACTTATTAAAATAAAAGCATAACAGCCGATGAAACCCCATTAACGGACTAACAGAGCTCAAGACAGAATGTTTCACCGCTCAGTTCACGCTCAGTTCACTGCCAAACAAGTCAAAGAAAATCTTTCAAAATTTTGTTTTGAAAATAGTCTACCTCTACGTGTCTTGCACTAAGCAACGCTGAATCCTTCCAGATCCAGCCTCAACCTACCGTAAATGGCTTCGTTTCAAGAATCCGGGCGAATTCCAAAACTCACCAGGTAATCTACCGGTTAAGCTGGTTATGTGATGGCCATCTAGCAATTCAATGGATTAAGCAGATGACTAATCTACCAGGTAAATGACCTGGTGAGTTTTGGAATTCGCCCTCCCACGCTAACCAGAGTGCAGTCAACTTTACCCGTTTCCAGGTTAGAGCACAAGAAGTCAATTAATGTTGACGATAAACTTGTAATTCTTGTAGCCGCTTCCACTAGAATTCTTAGATTAACTTAGTTTAGCCGGAAAGGAAATCATTAAACAACCATTGGGCGACCTGTACAGACACCACACGTAGAGTCTCAGTTTCTTACATTCAACAATGGAAAATTCAAACGTCTGTTCCCTAACAAGGTCATTGAAAAAGTCAATACTTATCAAGCAAGAGAAGGAGGACGTCGATCTTCATTTCTTATGGACTGAATAGTAAGGGATAGGATCGAGATATCTGCTTCCCTAAGGCTAGGTCCAAAAAACCAGATGCATGTCCCGGCGGCTCTTGAACCACAGCCGGGCTGGCGTCCTCTAGTTCCCCGTGTTGGTTCCCCTGCGAAGCATTTCCAGCGTGGCTGCACCTCTCCCCGGCCATCAGTGGACCGTCCACACGTTCCTCTTTTTTGTGTGTATTGTAGGAAAGTTTGTAATTTGTACTTTGTGTCAAATGGTTCGTGTATCGCGTTGTAAAGTATATCTACCCTTTTATTTATACACTTATTAATGCAACTATGTCAGTTAAAGCATCGGCTCATGTGTTTGTTTTTAGCCTTGAAGAAGACTATACATTTAGTCTAAACGTCGGCATTCTTCAATAGAAGGTAGAGAGTTTTTTTCTGTCCTCTACCTGCTACCAATCCAGTCTAATTTACATAAGGACGCCACTACACTCCACAAAAAAAGATTGTAAAAATAGTCCTTCAAAATAATTACCTTCAATTCATACTCTGCATTTTTCATTCCCAGAACCTTCCTCGTGTCTTCCAGTTGCTCGCGTAAACTTCCACATTTATTACATCCAACCTCGTGTTCATTTTTCTGAAGAGTAGTCTCGGCCAATGTTTGTTCAAGTTGCCGTTTCTCCTCTTTCAGGAGGTCTAGTTGTTTTTCTAAGTCTGCTTTTTCCATCATTATTACATTTAGGTCTTTCATAGCAGCCTAAAAATACATAAAAGCATTAAATGTAAACTGAAGCTTTCCCAGAAAACACTGAACATTGTAGTATTATTCTTAAAATCTTCCATGAGGAATATTCTTTTATAAATATTCAAACAATAGTCTTGTATTATTCAAAATATTCTTAAACAAATAATATTTACTTAGAATATTCTTATATTTAAAGTGGAATAATTTAGAATGATACAGGAATAAACAATAAGTGTGTAAGTATGGAAATCTATTAATTATTATTTTCATTCATTATTAAGTTAATATCTAATATTTACATTTATAGCTTTTTCGATTGGCAAGTTTTGTGCAGATTTAAATTATCTACTTATAATTCATAGGAATTAAATAAAAAGCAATAAAAATATAATAATTTTGCATTCAATTTAATGGACAATGCCCTGAAATTATTAGGATTATATTTTAACTCCCAAAGATTTTTTTATCCAAAATAAATATCTTATTCTTTTTGAAGTGCCTATCCTCGTTGATGTTGGCCATCACATTGGTCCAAATTTCTCTCTATTCACTGCCGCTCTGAATAAAACTGGCCCTCTAGTTTTCCCTGTAGAATCAGTTGAAGAAGTTGGGAATTTTTAATTTCGCATGATGTCCGAAGAATTCCAATTTTCTGCGTTTGAAGCATTGAAGGTATTCTAGGTGTCCATCGATACGTTGCAATACCGTATCGTTTGACAAGTGGTGGATCCATGAGATTGTGAGCATGCGGCGATAACACCACATCTCAAATGCATCTATGCGCTTACATGCTACCTATAGGAGAGAGTTGTTGAGAGAACGTAGCATAGTATGATACGCGTCGTCTTAAATGTACCTCTTGTTTTCTCGATTCGGCATTTTATTTCTCGAGAGTGATCCCAGTCCTTGTTCAAAGTGCAGCCCAGATATGTAACTGTCTCTGTCATTGTGAGAGCTACATTGTTAGCGGTAAACTGATAAATTAATGTGTGTGTCTTCTTACAGTTTATCTTCATACCATATCTCTTGCATGCAGTCTCTACACGGTCTATAAGTCTCTGAAGTCCTTCGGCAGTATCTGCTATAAGGACGGTATTATCATCGTATCTTAGGTTATTTATTATTTCTACGTTTACTACAACTCCATCTTCTATGTTGTCCAATGCCTCTTTCAATAGATGTTCTGAGTACACGTTAAATAGAAGAGGTGATAGTATACAACCTCGGCGTACTCCTCTCTTTATGTTAAACTCTTCTGATATTTCGTTTTCGACTCGAACAATGGCTTTTTGCTGTAAGTATAGCTTCGATATTATATTTGTGTCTCTGTCATCAATTCCGGACTTAAGTAGGATTCAGATGGGTTTATCATGTTGGACTTTATCAAAGGCTTTTTCAAAGTCTATAAAGCATGCAAATACGTCTGCGTTAATGTCCCGTGCTCGTTGAATCACGACCTGTATTGAGAATAAGCCCTCTCGGGTGCCATAAGTCCCTTCCTGAAGCCAAACTGTGTGTCACTTATTCTCTCGTCGTCTCGTCGAGATAATAAGTATTATTTCGACGAAATCGAGATGATACTTCGAATAAATATAAAAATTAGTAATTTTATATATAATATTCGATAATAGAAAACCCCGAGAAAACTGTGAACTGACAGGCGGTGACGGGTAAAATAGGAACTAATTGCAATAAGCGAAAATGAGGCCATTTGAGCCAACTCCGCTAAGCGCCAAACAGACAAAACACATCAGTTTGTCATCTCGGCAATGCCAAATCAAGGATATATTTCCTTAACTTTAATTATTTCTATAGTTAATTATTAGTACCTCTGATGTAAATGTCAATACACTAAATTCCAGAAATGTCATAAACAGTATTCTTTAATATAAATAGAAATAATTCAACAATATACATGACTATATCCGTCGATTACCTTTTAACCAATGAAATCATATTTTGGCAATAGCACCAGACATTTCAACTACTGTAAAAATGGGTAAGTTCCGCCGTCGGCAGCAGCTGAGTGTCAGCGCAAAATCGCTGAGTATTAAAACGAGTCAGCGCCGTTGAATATTAAAACGAGTCAGCGGATGATTGTCGGGTGAACGCACTGCTTTGTCAACTGACAGTACTGACACTGACAGATTTTATTTAAATTGTTGTTACTCATATTATGTTTTATTCAAGTAAAATAAGAACTCAACAACACTATTTGGAATTGGAATCTCTTCCTCATCAATGTTATCTGAAAGTGGTAAGTAGGTAGTTTTGGTTTTTGAAAAAAACCTTACTTATGTATCAAAAATTTCAAAACATCATAATATACTTAATCGTTTCTCATGATATTTGAGATCAAATGCATTTGGATGCTTTACTTCTCAAAAATCAAGCTCCATTTCGACTTCAAAAGCACTTGCTAAGTTTAGAATGTACACTATTTACCTTCGTTCGTCCAATGTTACAGATTTTACGGTTCTCACCGTCCATTTTGACGTGGGACTGCGGAGCCAACTTCCCAAGTACAACAAATGAAATTATACTATTAAATGATTTTTATTATTTAAGGAAAGTTCATTTCAAAATACTTTCTCCAAATGCATAGGAATAAACAAAAACGGAAAACCATAACCTCAAATTCTCTAAGCAAACAAAAGCAAACGCTGAGATGGTCAGCCCTAAATTATTGCGCTTAGTAAATCAGCCATCCGCTGACATCAAGCGGCTGGAAAGCGTGTCGGCTGAACGCGTCCGCTTACTAAACGTCTAAGCTGGCGCCGTCGGCGGAACGTACCCATTGCAATGGAAAAATTACATTATTTTGGCATTAATATTAAACAGTTGTCAAAATTACTTCAGCTCGTTTTGGATGCATTTCCTTAGTGGAAATTAGAGAAAAAGCTGAAAAAAGTGCTTAAATACCATAAAAACCAAAAATTCCTATGGCGTCCATTTGAAGATTTCTGAGAAAGCAAACGGGTGCTATTAAGAAAATATACGTCGGTCGAAGAACTTGCAACTTTACTGGAGGATTGCGCCTCTAATATGCGAAAAAAGGATGGAACACATTACAAAGAAGGGATGGTAAAGCAAATATGGAACCAAACAGTTCAGCTTCTGCAAGAAACGTACTTTAACATGAACAATATTATGTTAGACTCATTTAAGTACTTATTGTTCCAAAAGGTTCGAATGGCGAGAAACTCTAAAAGAAAGCTTCTTCAAGCCGACATAGAAAAACGTCGGAATAGCTGAAAGGCGCTCACGTACGAGGAAATTATACAATGAGAACCATCCCGAAGAACTACAGCGAAAATGTTTTCATATTGCTTCTGTTGAATTGGCATGGAAAGGAGGCGGGGCAGGCGCATGTCTGATAACTTTTTTTTTTAAGAATCTACTAACGATGGTTTGGAAACCGGGTGGGAGGAAGAAAAGTTTTCTTTCAAATTTAAGCGTATCTGCATGTCTAGCTCCTGGTCGCGGCTCTACTGCTGGTCATGCGCGGTTTGTTACACACGCTTACAAATAGTAAGGTGCTCGTAACGTCTTTCTGAAACAAGCGTTGGTTTCCATAACATAATGCCAGGACCGACTAACACGAGTATCCCATTTTAACCACACTATTGAGGAAATAACATCACACGAAAAGAAAGAAGGTCCATCAGTCACATCTCCCATGTAAGAGTGTTTTGTGCTATTACTGAAGATGTCATAGGGCATCGAAACGTTGAAGACTAATAGAAGTTTAGGTAATATAAAAACTCATGTTTTTTTCTAATCACATAAGGACCGCACCCCAAGAACTACCCCCCGTATAATACAACCAAGGTCCAAGAACGACGCGCGTTCATACGTCGCAACTATATATTATTTATTTCAATCTAAAGTATTTTCCGGGCTTTGAAGCCGTGGTCCAATGGAGTTTTTTCCTGACGTTTCATCTACAGCTGCGGCAGACCTTATCAAAGGCGATGAGGCAATGGGCGAAGTGATCTCCCGTGCTTCCCGACGTTGACTGATTTGACTGTGGTGAGCTCCGTGGTATTTATACCCCGCCGTCGCGCTGCAGTGGAGCGAGTGAGGTGGGAGTAGTGGTGGCGCGGGGTTTTGCCGCATTTGAAGTGTTTCGTAGAACTAGCTTCCAGTCTGCTTTAGAAACGTAGTTTCCTCCTTCCTGTTGAAATTGTTGTTGTGTTTAAAGATCTCAATGGCCTCTCTCGTTAGTCTCGGATAGAAACGCTGCGATTGATATAAGATATCCACCTCGTTGGAAAGGAAGTCGTGACCTTCGGAGAAAGCGTGCTCTGCTACTGCTGACTTTTGTGTTTGTCCCAGCCTGCAACTCCTCTTGTGTTCCGTAATCCTCGTGTTGACACTGCTTTTTATGGTGCCGATTTGCCACAGCTGCATGGAACTCGATAAACTCCGAAAGGCGGTTTCTAGATGCTCCATTTCCCGTTCCAATTCAGCCGGCTCACAAATTCTCTTGGCTCTCACAGACAGAGCCTTTTTGACTCCCCTTTTCTGTCTAGGATGATGATTTGATACGTTATTGAGGTATCGGTTAGTGTGCTGGCTTTGTATAAACGGTGGGCGCAAGATTACCATTCGGCGTCCTTGATACCATAACTTCCAAAAACGGTAAGGTTCCATCCTTTTCTATCTCCATAGTGAGTTGAATTTTTGGGTTGATAGAGTTGAGGTGTAAGGGGAAGTTTGAAGTTCGCCATGGCTCCAAATAACAAATTATTTATTTTCTTAAACTTTTATTAAGAAAACAGAGGGCTGAAATATGTACTCTAGAGCCACCAACTAAACAATGGTATAGTACGAGTAAAAATATATGGGGTGTTCATTATAAAACTTCATCTAGTAGGCTGTGGAATGCCACATAAAAATCCATTTATTTTGATTATATCATCCTTTTCTGTCAACATTTCATAGCCTGCTAGATGAAGTTTTATAATGAACACCCCGTATAAAGTACAAATGGATTATTCCCAGCATACGAAAGGGTTATTCCTAGCGAATGTGACTAGATGATATTAATGTTTATTCTAGGAATATATATCAGGTGGTAAAAGCTTGATATATATAATGTTGATAAGGTTTGATAAGGTTGGCTATGAGTTGGTGAAAGAAAAGTTTTGGATACAAAAAGCAACAATGTTTACTACGCGCTTGCGGACATGGTTAATATCCAAAAAAACTTTACATTAAGAACATAAGAAAGTTTAATCCCGTGTATCTGTACCTACATACCTTAAATATTTCATCTTGCAATGGAGATAAATTTTCCTCAATGCTCCTTGACAAATTTATTCCAATTTTAAGCTGTATTTCAGAGTCAATGTCTCCGTCCTCACTAGATTCCTCCTGTTCCTCTTTGGCTAAAAAATATATTACTGTAACTCGAGTAACGTGGTCCAAGTTTACATTGAATCATTTAACTATTACACCCATGTAGCCTCAAAGTGCCATCTACTTAAATTCCATTCAGGCCTACTTAGACACGTTCCTGCCCGAATCTTGGAAAACCCGAGCAAAGCAATACTAAAGAACAATCTACAATTTGGCAAACCCGTCACCAGTTTAATATCCACACAAAAATTACCAGATAATTCTGCATCTAAGCCCTTCTGCGATGTAGGGCATTCCGTCGAAAAAAGAGTGCTGGAAGGTGGAGTCGTACCAGATGATCTAAGAGAGGATACGTTTCTACATGGCTGACAAGTTTTCGTTTTTAATATGCCAGTAAGGGCAGCTGTTTGAAGCTGAAAAACAACCGCAATATCAGTAATTTTTATGACCTTTATAAACAATGACTCACCTCGTTTTGGTTCAAAAGTTGATCGTTCAGGTCCCGTTCTTGGGACAGTTTTGTATTTAGTTCCTTGTACTTCTCAGACAGAACTCTCAGCTCTTCGTCTTTGAGGTCACAAATATTCTTTAGATCGAGCAGTTGTTTCAAATTTTCTTGGTTTTGTTTGGAAAGAACTTCAATTTTTTTCTCAAGTTTTGTCCTCTATTTAAATAAAAACAACATTTCATCAATCATCAAAACTGGTGAGTAGCAAAGTTACTTTGTGTGGTTTAGGTAAAAGAAGAGATAAAACTTGGGGGGGGGGGGGGGGCAAAAATATGCCGACTATGACATAAAATTATGACGTAAAGTCATGTTGTATAAATATCCGAAACAGACGTTTCGACTAATTTGATTAGTTCAGTTCGACCGTTATAAGCTAGCCTCAACACATGCAAGTAGTTTACAAAGTGTATTGAGTCTAGCTTATAGCTGTTGACTATTGAATGTATTGACATCATTACATCAAAGAAAAAACCTTGCAAGAAGATAAAAGCAAACGGATAAAACCCCAGGATAGAAAAAACAATTATTTTCTGTTCATTCATAAAATTTCCCATTTTACGAATACACACACAGGCTCTTGAGCAAGAGTTAAATCCAATTGCCGTTCAAACTTATTTTTCTGTCAGGTTCGAGGTATACCATACTGATGAGCTTTAATAAGAGCGAAACCGGTCTATGGTTCCTCTGCCTGATTGAGAAATGAGTTTGATACTCTGCTAAACGTCACTCCCAGACAATATAGGTACGAAATCTCGGCCATTTGTCTGAGGGAAGTGGCAACGTCGGCAGAAAATTGGTTTTTGGTTCGCTTCACGATCATTCTGCATGCCCTAGTGGAAGCACCTGCCGTCGTCAGATGGCGCCACTTACATACACACCCAGGCTCTTGAGCAAGAGTCAGATCCAATTGCCGTTCAAACTTATTTTTCTGTTAGTTACGTAGTACACTGTTGGTGCGACGACGTGTGCGTTCGGAAGTGTTCGGGCGTGTCAGGCCGAGGTGCTTGCGCTGAAGCTTGAGAAATGCGTGTCGGGATCGTTCGGGTCAGTTCGGTAGTGGCGAGGCCGAGTCCATTTGCACAAAGTCTCTCGAAAACCGAAGTGATGGAGGCGTCAATCTCAATGGAGGTTTTCCTGAAAAGCATGTCGGAGAAGGATGCGTTGATTCGCACCCTTACCGACACGGTGGAAAAGCTCCGTGCCGAATTGGCCGCTTTCCGCGCCGAAGTGCGAGGCCGCGAAGACACAAATGCCGCGAAAGCGAACATAAGTGCGGGCGGCGGCAAAAAGTGCTCGGTAGTGCCGAGTGTAGTGGCCAATCCAGGTAAGTCTGGGAAAAGTAGTGGTGGCGGTATTGGTGGTGGTAGCGCAAGCGGAAAGCCGGCAGGCTACTCTGGCGCGGTGAAGAAGGCTGCGCCGGCGAAACCTGCGGAGGAGAAGAAAACTGACAGCGGTAGCGGCAGGGGGCAAGAGGAAGGCCACCGAACAATCCGCGGAGACGGGGCCGAGTTGCGAGAACCCTAAAAGGCGGACCGTACTTGACCCTGTCACTGGGATGGAGGAGGACGATCCTCTACCGCAGGAGTCAAAACCTAGGTCCTTTGCGGAGGCAGCAAAGGCCCAGAGGATTCCTCCTGTGGTGGTAGAAGGCCGGCACAAGTGGGCTGAGCTGACAACTCAGCTGAAAGCTGCCGGCGCTAACGTCAAGAAGGCCACCCTCACCAAAGAGGGCTTCAGGTTGGCGCCTGACACGGTGGAGGACTACCGTAAGGTGGTTCGAGTGTTGGCCTCCGTAGAGCGTAGGCTCCACACCTACACTCTGCCGGAGGACAAGTGCACCTACGCGGTGATCAGAGGTCTACCTGAAGATGTGGACCTAAAAGCGGTGGAGGCGGAGCTCCTCGAAAAGAACGTCGCGGCAGACCCGTACCGCATGAGTAACAGGAAAACCAAGCAGCAGTTGGCCCTAGTTTTGGCCAAGAGTTCAGACAACCAGATTTTCACGGTAGAAAAGCTGTTTGGTCTTTCTGTGAAAGTCGAAGTGCAGAAAAAGAAAAAGATGCCAACCCACTGCTACCGCTGCCAGCGATACGGCCATGGGCAATCACAGTGCCACCGTGAAGAGCGCTGTGTTAAGTGCGCGGGTTCCCACTCGGGACGCGAGTGCAAGCTCGTGAAACCCACAGACGGGACCCGCAACGCTAAGTGTGTCCTTTGCGGGACTGAAGGCCACCCTGCCAACTGGTTGGGGTGCCTCAAGGCCCCAAAAAGCGCGCAAGCGAAGCCCAAAACTCCCCAGCAGGGAATGAAGGCGGAGGGTAAGGCGCCGGGCCAAAAAGGGCAAAAGTCTCAAGAAGGACGATGGCCTCATCAAGGCCATCGAAGCCAAGTTGAAAAACTGCTTGGGAGGATGGATTCGCGTCGCACTTCGCTCAAGTGATGGATGCTTGACACCCCGAGTCCCTGACCATTATGTCCTGGAACGTAAACGGGCTGCGGGCCAGGAAGTACGAGGTGGAGCTCCTCTTGGCGGAAAGGGACCCGTAAATTGTGGCTCTACAGGAAACCAAGATTGGTAGCCACATTCGTGTAAACTTCCGAGGGTACCGCACGTACCGCTACGACAAAAGAAACCTCAATAATGGCGGGGTGGCCATTCTAGTGAGAGACGACATCGTACACCATTGCCTGGGGGTCCAGGACACGGAAATTGACACCAGCCTTGGTCAGATGAGGGTCACGTCGGCATACAAGCCTCCGCAGGACGAACTGCAGCAGGAAGATCTCGACATTCTCCTGGGTGGCCAACAAGCACTAGTGCTGGTTGGCGACTTCAATTGCAAGCACCGCTGGTGGAAATCTGCAATTGATAACAGGCAAGGTGTCAGGTTATTGGAAATGATAATCGCTGCCAGGGCAGTGGTAATGGGGCCCGCGGAACCGACATGCCTACCCAACGGAGGCGGGAGACCGGTCGTACTTGACATCGCGGTGTTGAGGAATGTCCGCTTCTGGCCGGAGTTGGTGACGGTGAATGAAGGTACCTCGGATCACAATCCAATAAAACTGACCCTTGAAGCGAATGCCGAAATCAAAACGACTCGCCCTAGGCACACTAAATGGAAACGGTTTCAAGAGCATTTTAACGCACTTGCGACCGTCCCAATTATTGCTGATGTAGCCCAACTGGATGCCTTGCAAACGTTCGAGGAGGACGTGCTGCAGGCTCTAAGGTTATCCACAATTGAACGCGAGGTGCAAAAACCACGCGGTCAATATGGAGAAACCCCCGAACATATACGGGTGCTCGTTCAGGAACAGAGACGGCTGCGTAGATTGTACCGCAACGGCCCCTCAGAGGACAATCGCAGGTTGCTTAACAAGAGCAGCCAGCGATTGAAAACGCCTTGCGGGAACACCGCGGCCGATGCTGGGAAGATAAGCTGAGCGAGCTGGAGCCGGGCTCGACTGGCCTCTGGCGGTTGCAGAAAAGCCTTAGGCGAGAGACAAACGCCATACCACCGCTACACAGCGTAAACGGTATGGTGTACAGCGACGAGGACAAGGCAGAAGCATTTGGCCAAACACTCGAAAGAGAGTGTAGCGGTTGAGAGGACCGTCAGGCACCTGAGGGGCGAGGACCCCAGGGGTCAGCAGGACCCGTTGGACCCGGTTAGCCCCGGCGAAATCAGGGATGTCCTGAGGACCCTTGTGGAACGAAAGGCTCCGGGGCAGGACGGCATCTCCAACAAGGTGCTAAAAAACCTGCCTAGAAAGGGTGCAGCCTGTCTTTGCGCCGTGGCGAACACGACGCTGAAGCTTCGGCACTTTCCATCAAGGTGGAAACAGGGAGTGGTGATAATGCTGAACAAGCGGGGCAAGAATTAGGCATTTCCGCAGAACTACCGGCCCATCATATTGCTGTGTGGGGCTGGTAAGGTCGTGGAACGTATTATCCTAAGGAGACTCCAAGACGAGTGTACACGCCTAAACCGAACGTCGAACAATACGGTTTTCGGGGACTGCATTCGGCAGAATTGCAGGTCCTGAGGACCGTAGAGAGCATCGCTGACGGCAGGAACTCCAGAGTAACCTCTGGGTTGGTCCTGCTGGATGTGGAGCGAGCGTTCGATAGAGTCTGGCGAGAGGGCCTGATCTACAAGCTGAGTGACTTAGGTTCGTCGGCAAACATTTGCTAACTTATCGACAGTTACCTCACATATCGGACAGTCGTTGTAAGGGTCGGAACCTCCATGTCGGCGCCCAGAGCGCTAGAGGCAGGTGTCCCCCAAGGGTCGGTATTATCGCCGCACCTGTACATATATAGTATACGAGCGATATTCGTAGAACACCAAGGACTACACTCGCGCTCTACACCGACGACACGGCTCTTTTATCCAAACACCGGAGAAAAGATGTCGTGCGGCGGAATCTGCTACATGCGTTAGACGACCTCCAGGAGTGGCTGGTACGTTGGAGGATTAAAATTAATTCAGCCAAATGCCAGGCAATCCTGATAGGTAGACGTCGCGATGCCATCCCTGATCAACTTGTGATCGATGGAATCAAAGTGCCGTGGCAAGGCTCAGTCGTTTATCTGGGGGTAACCTTGGAGGGCTGACTTGGGGCCCCCATGTCAGGGTCGCCCCTGCTAAGGCTAGGGGGCTATGGCCTCACTATACCCCCTGCTCAACCGAAGAAGCCATCTGCCCGTGGGAGGGAAACTCTTGCTACTGAAAGCCATCATGCGACCGATCCTAACATATGGATCGGCCTTATGGGGGAGCGCGGCAGATTCCCACCTCTTAAGGATAGAAGATGTTGAAAACATTCACCTCAGTATGGCGGTGAATGCTCCATTGTACATTAGTAACGAAGAAATTCGTGCTAATCTACAATGGCAAACAGTGCGCGTCTTCATGAGAGTCAAAGCCGAGAAGACATTTCGGCGAGCTGAAGCACATCCAGACGACCTGCTGCGGGCTTTGGTTCATTACGAGGCGGATCCCGCATCAGGGCAACCCTGGAAGCGTCCACGGCACCAGCTACGATATGAAGCTGGAGGGTAGAGCGACAGCAGAGACGCAAAAACCGCCCGAGAAGAAGGGCCACATCTCCCCCAAGATATGTCAAGCCAAACCAGCCAAGCTGAGGATGCTATGAGATATAAAAACAGGAAAGAGCGCAAACAAGAGAAGTCTGTCGGCAGCAGATCGGGGATTTATAAGCAGTCGCCCCCTCAAGCCTAAAAACATGGGTTTTTTTAGTGGGTAAGAATCCCATACTACCGGACAACGTCGCGCGTTAGTTGTCCGGTGTCTTTAGAAGAGTTTTTAATGCCCCGGGGTCGTTCCCCCCAAAAAAAAAAATTCTGTCATGTTAGAGGTATACCATACTGATGAGCTCTAATAAGAGCGAAACCGGTCTATGGTTCCTCTGCCTGATAGAGAAATGAGTTTGATACTCTGCTAAACGTCGCCCCAGACAACATAGGTACGAAATCTCGGCCATTTGTCTCTGGAAAGTGACAATGTCGGCAGAAAACTGGTTTTTGGTTCGCTTCACGATCATTCTGCATACCCTAGTGGAAGCACTTACCGTCGTCAGATGACGCCACTTACATAAAATTTCCGGTTCATTCATAAATTCATAAAATGGTAGTTTTACCGATATTCCAACACTGTTCTTTATGGTTTGAACAGAGTTTCGCTGAAGCTGGAGAGGCGTGGGGAGTTGATAACGGATATTCTGTTACTAAGTTTCAATATTCAATATTTAATATCGATTTATTGTTATTCCAAAACAAGTTTTGGTTGACAAAGTAAGATTGTAAAGTAAGAGAGAACTATAAATTATACAGAGTGTCCGGTAAGTATGTGGCATAATGGGAGAGTATAAGGGAGGCCAAAATAACCCTAGTGTGTCATATAAATTTTTTTCCTAAAGTGCTCCCTAACGGAGATACAGGGTGCCGTAGAGGTACCCAGCGATTTAGTTTTTTTGAATTGGCTTGTATAAATTATTCATATTTTGATATTTTATGTAGAGCATAAAGCGTCATAAATCCATACTACAGTACGTGTTTTACGCCCTCAGGGTAGTCAGGAATGGACTTGCCGCCACACTCCTTGGGCCAAATTTTTGACAGGTGTCATTCTACAGAGCTAAGGACCGGATATTTAAATACCTTGGACATTCCTCTATAAAAAAAGGTACTCTTTAATTGTTTCGATAAAGTCAGCCGCTTTCGAAAAAAAATAGATTTTTTGTATATCACCTTATTGCAATAGAAAATTAAAATACTTACGACTATCAAACACAAGTAGTTTTTATTCCGTTAACAATGTGTTATTGGGTACGTTCCTGAAAACCGTTCCTGGAAAGGAAACTTACCCATTGACAAAATTTTTTGAATATTGTCTGATTGACTGAGTACGCAAAACTGAAATAATGGAGCATTGCTCCAATAGCGAATATGCGGACATGCATCTAATTTATGGACAAGCACTAGGCAATTGTATAGAAGCAAGAAGAATTGATTCCGATAAATTTCCAAATCGACGTTTCCCGCATCGAGGAACTTTTGAGATGGTCGGTCGTAGCTTATGAGAAACAGGTAAAAGCGATAACAAACCACAAGTTAAAGAAAACAGGTTAAATCATCAAAACCACTAAAAACTGAACAATTTTGATATTACGAAAATCATTTATACGCAAGAATGATAAGAATGCCGAAGGTATGTTTCTTCTCGTTTACTTGGGCAGATCTTCGAAATGAGCGCCTTGTACCTCTATGCATATTCTGACCCGACGGATATTTTCTCGTTGTACTTGAAACAGCATTCCAGGATTATTTCAAATTTCGTTGCAATGATGTGTTACTCTTTCTATCAGGTTTTCTCTAGTGTTAATTGGTATCGAATATATAAGATTTTTTAAATTTCCCCACAGAAAGAAATCCAATGGGTTCATGTCAGGCGATCTTGGTGGCCATAAAATGAGCCCACCTCGACCTATCCATCGATTACCCAAAGGGTTTGATATGTGCTGATGAACCAAAATTTCCTAAATGACGCGGTGTTTTCGGCAGTTTCATTGTTGCAAGTATTTGCAATACAAGGGTTGCAAGTATGAATGTTCAATGTCTCTTCAAAAAACAACGGTCCAATGAGATGATTTCCAATAATTCCCACCCATACGTTAACCATGAACCTTTCGTTAATCAGTTGGCGCTTTGTTTGCACTATCGCATGCGGAGTTTCTTCGTGCCAAATATCTAAAGTATGACAATTTATTACTCCGTCTTGAGTGAAACCGGCTTCGTCAGTGAACATAATACCAGTAAAATTTGGAATTTGCCTATGTTTTTGCAAAAACCAATTTGCCTAATTCACTCTTGCAGGATAATTAGCAGGAGACATGGCATTTACTTTTTGGACGTGATAGGGATGTAGCAGTTCTCGAAGAGTCTCATGAACGGCCCACTTTGTCGCATGAAGTTGCACTGACAGCTTTCTTACACTATTAGAGGGATTTTCAGCAATGTCATCCAGAATTTCCTTCTCTAGCTGAGGGTGTCTTGCTCTCCTGGAAGGACCTTCTCCACCAGGATGCGGCAAAAAACTTCCTAAAATGAATTAACAAAGAATTGCTACTTTTAGCATTTTTTTTATTTCACTTTACTTGAATGTTTACCTGTTTCTCCTAAACCTCATCAACCTTCTTGCCTCTACACAATTGCCGAACGCTTGTCCATAAATTAGATGCATGTCAGCATATTCGCTATTGGAGCAATGCTCCATTATTTCAGTTTTGCGTACTCAGTCAATCAGACAATATTCAAAAATTTTTGTCAATGGATAAGTACCGCTGACACGCTTTCCAGAAACGTACCCAATAACACATTGCTAACGGAATAAAAACTACATTTGTGTGATAGCTGTAAGTATTTTAATTTTCTATTGCAATAACGTGATATACAAAAAAATCTTTTTTTTTCGAAAACGGCTGACTTTATCGAAACAAATGAAGAGTACCTTTTTTACAGAGGAATGTCCAAGGTATTTAAATATTCGGTTTTTAGCTCTGCAAAATGACACCTGTCAAAATTTTAGCCCAACGAGTGTGGCGGCAAGATCGTTCCTCACTACCCTGCGGGCGTAAAACACGTACTGTGGTAGGGTTTATGACGCTTCATGTTCTACATAAATTATCCAAATTTTAATAATTTATACAAGACGATTCAAAAGCTAGAGCCAAAAAACTAAATCGCTGAGTACCCCTTCGGCACCCTGTATCTCCGTTAGGGAGCACTTTAGGAAAAAAATTTATATGACAAACTAGAGTTATTTTGGCCTCCCTTATACTCTCCCGAAATTATGCCACATACTTACCGGACACCCTGTATATCCAGTCTCAGCAAATAAAATGGTTGTAAAGTAAAACATCCTTAAAATACTGGTACAGCAAGGTAGTACAATATGTAAACTACACTTAACCCACTTTCACACCCGAGGGGGAGACCACTGATCAAAATTTTGTACACCATTTCCTAATCTCGGAAATAAAGTACATTATTTCCGATATTTCCCAATATTTCCTATATAGCCCCTTTTATTTCCGAATATTTCCGTTATTTTCGTATATTACCGCTTATTTCCGATATTTCCGTTATTTCCGAAGTTATTTTCCAACACTTCTTAGTAGAGGGTGTTCACTTTAAAAACGTCATCTAGTTGGCTGTAAAATCTCAAAAGAAAAAGATGAAGTAACAAAACTCCATTTACTTTGATTATATATCCTTTTGAGACTTTGCCCTCGCTCTTGCCTGATATACTTCCATCGTTTTAAAACAGCATCAAATGTAAATTTATTATCTGATCCATACACTGCTAATAGAAAAGATGGGACACCATCAGCTGGTTGGACCACATAAACATGCGTTTTTAGCGAGCGTTTCATTATCAAGTGCGTTCTTTATGTCTTGAACTGAATTAACAAAAAATTGCTTTCTCGCAAATCCAGTCTCATCAATAGCACCTACAAATCCAATCATGCCAACACCAATCATTTGATTTTGAGTCATATTCAATTCTTCCTTCAATTGCTGTTTGGTCCTCGCTAAGGAAAACTTTTGGGGGAAGCTTTCGTTTAACCAAAAATCCCTTCAGTTGAGGAATTCCTGCACAACCTTCCATTATTTTTTCACTCTTGTTTAAAAGTCGCATGAGGGTAGTGCTTGAAGGTAAGGAATTTGAAAAGTTTTTATACAATGTCTCGTAATTCAGTTTACCTCCCACGAGGTAAATATATAAACTAGAGTAATGCCATTGCATCGTTCACTTCCGCAGTTCTTGACGCATATCGGGATATTCCACTACAGAAATCTTTACTCATAGCTTCATCGTGAGACGCTAATCGTGTTGGCGATTCAACAATTTCAAAGTAATTCGAAAGCCTTGCTCTGTGAAATCTCACATATTTCAAACCGTCTTTGAGTTCTAGAGTTTCGAAAATAATTTGTATCCTTCCATTTTGATTGGAGGGCTCGTTTAAAGGTATTTTGTCTTGTATTTTGTACTCCAATCTTGACTGTGCTCTTATCGGCGCATTTGAGAGCGAATTCACTGTTTATGTGCGAAGTTACCTCAGACTCCCTCACATTAGAATTAGAAGTAGAAGCTACTTCATCGGTTACCTCCTCAATTACCTCTAACAACTCATCTTCAGAAATGTCATGGACATTGTCAGCCTCGTTGTCAGCAATACAAGTATTTTCTGATTGTGAGGTTCTTTGAGCAATTGGTTGTGAACCGAGGTTGTGACGATATTTGTTCTGCACAGGATTCTTGGTAGGTCCCAGCAGAATCTAGGAGCACTAGAAACATTTTTTTTTTATGTAAACTCATCTCAAGACTCTTGTTTTCTTTAAAATGGTTATTAAGATGTAAGTGAAAATTAGACAAGACCCATTTTTTTCCATATTTACTTGGCCTATAGTATACCTTTGTTGAATTTTGACATATGTAACAATTAATAAAACCAGTGTCATTTTGAACGATCACATCTGATCTTCGTCGTATGGTTTCAGGTTTTTCTTTGTTAACTGTGGACAAGAGGTTTTTCACCTTTTCTGCATGCTTTTCGTTTGATATAGTTTGCCCAACTTTTCACTGCTTCTTTTTATATAAGATACTACAAGATTCTCTATATGTAATTTGTGTTTTAAAGAATCGTCGCCTTTAATACTAGATGTCATATCAGTCGCCATGTCGTCATTACCCTCACTATTACCCAAGTACCTCGAGTTATCTTCAAGATCGAGTCCCAGGTTTTTGTCTTGCGATTGATTCTTGGTTTTATTTCTCTTATTTTCCCTACATTTACCGTCCGAACTACTATGCTTTCATTTTAGGTTTTTGAATGCGGTGCTGCAAGTTTGATTGGCAAAGATCCTTTAAAGAAAAAAGTAATTGCCGATGACCATCAGATATTTTGAATTTTTCCAATTGTGAGTGTTGACATAAATGCCAAAAAACTTTTTTTTAGCTTCATCTGAAATGAGTAACACTGCTTCAAATTGAGCAAACTTCTATAAATTTTTGATATGTGATTCGTCCAAGGCTGATAGAGATACAATGTTATCCCAACCACAAACCACCAGTAATTCTTTCAAATATATAGGTAATGTTGTTGGGAAATCTTGTAGAATTTCTTCAAATTCTAATGGTTCCAAAATGAAATGTATTGTAATTGAAAGTGATATTTTTAACTATAATAAGTACTTAAATAATAACTAACATTTGTCAACTAAATTACCGCGCCACTCATAAGTAACAAAATGTTTAACTTCTATCTTTGCCAAAATTACTGAACCGATTTGTGTGATTTTTTTTTAAGTATATGGGACGAGGTGTAAGGTAGTTATGTATGAATAATTAGAAATTGACTGCACTCTTTAATTGAAATAATTGCTTTTTGAATATAGGGTAAAAAATTACACCCTGTTTTCACTACAAATAATCACTTTTATGTAATTCGGTTCGTCTAGCTCGCTATTAAGGGCGACTTTTACAAGTTCAAGTAAAACTTCAGATTGAAGATAAAACACCAGACTTGACGTACATTGCATTGTTTACCTGAACTTGTAAAAGTCGCCCTAAAACACTGACAGCGATACGTTTACAGCCTTATTAAAGCATTGTTATAGTTATTTTAGCTCTGTTTAGGTGGTAATGGTAAAATTTGACGTTAAGCGGTTTATGTAAATGTCAAATAATATTCAGTCAAAATTGACGTCAATGTCACGCGGAAAACGTATAACTGCTGCTTTACGTAATTAAATATAATGACTAATGACAAATAAATAAATATTTATAAAGAGAAAAAATAATAACAGTGGAATGGAACTCTGCTGGCAAATTGGTTAATATTGACGATCTAAGTAATAATTTTATAGTTAAATAGATAATTGTTGATGGTTTGTTACTCGTTTTGATATCAGATGAGATATTTTGATTGTAATTCAATCTTAAAGTGGGATATTTATTTCCGAGTGTATATCCGTTATTTCCGAATATTTCTGATTATTTCCGTTATTTCTCATTATTTCCGTATTTCCCACTTATTTCCGAGTATGTGTACACCATTTCGGTCAGTGGTCTCCCCCTCGTTCACACCCATTCACACAGTTTAATGATTCGATATGATAAGTAACTTTTATTAGATCTATATCAAGAAGCTTTTTTTGATATTTTCTGTCAGCTTGAAGGACCAAAAATGTAATTTGTGAGAATAGTTGACACTGTCTACTTTTTTGTTGTGTGGATCAATTGCTAAGGAAAAGCAAATTAATGAATTTAAATTTCAGAATTTCATTGACTTTTGTAGAACAAGCGGCAAGCTTAAGGAACTAAAAATAATATTTTATAAACAATTATCTACACTAATCTCTACATTCATCAGTAATTTTGTCATTCAACAAAGCTTAGCAAGAAATATGTCGGAACTGGCTTTTATTAGATCGGTTTTAAGAAGCGTTTTGGATTTTTTTTAGTGTTTTAAGTTTTAATTTAAAAAACGTCATCTACTTAGGTGTGAAATGTCAAAAGGATTAAAGAACAAAATTCTCTGCTCTCAAAATTCTGTAAAAAAAAATCCATAGACTTCTAGACAACGTTTTCTAATGAAGACGTATAAAACCTTCGTTACCTTTGAAACCTTCATTTTTTTTATACTTATCTCTTTTCGGCACATATTGAGAAGATACGATAAAAATATCAAAGTCAATTTTCCAACGCCTACTTCACGACAATAATAAGTGAATATTTTTGTTCAAATTTTAGCTTACATGTATTCGTCTGGCGAAAAAGACAAATTATAGAAATAAAGTACTCACCTCGCTGTCAGACTCACGCATCGATTCCGAGTAATATGTAATTTCTTTTTTACTTTGCTGAAGTTTATGCTTCAACTCTCTGATTTCCTTCTTGTAATTATATACCTCTTCCTGGAGTTCTTCTGTTTGCTTAACATCTTTTTTTAGATGTTCATTGACTTGCTGCTCCCTGGAACGGTCAATATACTTATACCGGGACTTATACATAGCGACTTAAAACTGAAAAAAGCGTTTTTGAAGAAATGACATGAAATTAATACATACGAGTTCAATCTTCGATTGATCCTCTCTAAATCCTGCTGTAACTGTTCATTCTGATCCTCTGAAACAACCAATTGCTGCTTAACAGAGACCAGTTCGTTGGTTACTTTGGAAAGTTGACATTCCAATTTCTTTAACTCTTCTTCTAAAACTGCCTTATCTGGTTCTATTAAACAAGTTAATCATTAAACAATTGTCAATTATAAGTGAGTGCAACAACACACGGGACTGATCCAACTGGCTCGACGACAAACTGTAGCTAGAAACATTGGAGAGATTCAATTTAAGAGAGTCTCTGTATTTTAAAAGCTTATCTCCTAAGCTTGCCCTAGGAGTTGAGTGAGTCAGCGGCGATTGCTTATCGTCGAGGCCCAACGGTGCAAAGCTAAAAATTATTTTTATATCAGTTTAATAATTATAGCGCTGCAGCACAAAGATCAATCCAGTAAGGACACTTGGAAAACTTTAAAAATTTCTTATTTGACTTTGCTTCGTTCCCATATCTCTCCACTATATCACTCAAGGAGCAAAGAAGCGCGTCTTCATTACTGAGTTGCTCTTTCTGCTATGGTTAGGTACTGCCTGACCATTGGTCCACAAAGACGAAACAAACCTTGGTGTGGTGTTAAGATCCAATTCACCAATGGACGCGGCAGAGCTCATTTTTTCACACCAGCACCTCATCACTTTGAGGAAACAGCCATAAGTTACAGATACATTATCAGATTCTGACATTAGACTATTCCTCAGGTCATCTAAAGCACTTCTACAACAATTGGTGAATACTTTACTGGTATAAAGTATATATTGCTTCGGGGGACAGTTCGTAGAAAATTCCTTGTAAATTTTAGGCTCTAATATTGTCTTCTATGTTCATTTAAGGAAATGGCAGAAATTGATATTTGAACTTTTTTGAAGATCTGAGGATTTTCTACTCATGTTCACTAGTACTCATCCCTCAAAAGGGACACAAATTATTTAATTTTATGACTGATATATTACTATAGTATCACAGGGAGGAAACAAAATTACAAGTTCTGAATCTTGATACAATTGACCCACGTTTCGACAGTTTGTGATTTTCCTCAAGGCTACATAATTTGTGTTTTAGACCAGTAGATAGATAACGCAGTATTAACGTATTAACCCGCAGATCGGTAGAGACGTCTGTCTTTTCACTAACATCTCCAAACAATCTCGGTAATGAATAATTAACAAAAAAGATTTTAATCTCAAGACATTAGTAAGGTGATTTGCTAAATCGTCTAATTTCTTCTTCGACGAATATTGAAGTGGGCAGCCCTGCTGGCCCTGACTTGCTGAGATTCAAGGGTATTAAAATCTACAAAGGATTTCCTAAGAACAGTCTGCCGATGTACCTAACACTTAGTTTATTTTCTCATCATAGATTGTTCAAACAAAATGAGTTAAAGTTGTTCAGTGGTTTTAAGTTATGTAAGGAAGATATGCTTACAGGTCCTCTGTGAGGTAGGGCTGGATGTACTGGATCAATTGTGAAACTTCGACTGAGCCAGTGCATTGTGTGTCACATGCGAGAAATATTGATTGTATGATATCATCCATATGCTGACCTGTAAACAAAAATAATTCAGGTGAAGCAACAGTGCATATCGATCAAACATTGATTTAACTATTGAAACTAATAAAGATATTGCATTTAGCCAATGTAGAGTGATCTTATTCACCTTGTTATTACTAGTTTGAGTTCATGTTTTATTGTGGACTGTATTTTCTTAATTAGCAATATTTGATATAGGCTGATAATTGCCAAATGTCTCATTTTTATGTGTACTTACTCCATCAAGTTTTTTTGAAGCAACTTCATTTGAAAAGTAAAAAGTTTTTTTAACTCACACCCAAAATCTAATTACGCATATTAATCAGGGGTACTTTGAACCTGCCTACTTCAATGCGCCGGGATTTTTGGAAGGTCAGTAAGTTTTCTGCAAAAGATGTAGCAATGAGAGGGGCATTAGTAATAGGAAGTCCAAAAAAACGTAGAAAAACTATTGGTGGATTTTCGTCAGCGGGGGAGACCCACGGCTTTTAAAAGTGATGAAAAGCAGGTTTTTATTAACCATTATTTACATTATCTAACAAAAACTTATCCTTTTCCAGGTCATATGAAACAGCTTTTACAAGTAATTACCTAAGCAAAACTGAGTCTTAGTAAGTTATAAAATGAGTGCCTAAAAATCAAAAAAACAATGTCATAAAGTTGCACTTTCAGCAAGCAAACTGGAAATAATAGTATATTATAAACCAAGGTTGTGAAGTACATTATTATGACTCGAACGTCAAGTTTAAATCCCGAAGCGCGTAGCGCTGAGGGATCTAAGACGTGAGGGTCATAAGTAGTTCACAACCGCGGTGTATATACGATTTTTTCCACTACTAGACTCGAAAAATCTACAACAGAAAATTGTCTAAATTAGTAAGATAGCGCTCCGCATATTTTATTACTAAGAACAGGCGCGTCTTCAATCCATATGGAGGCTTCGTTATCGTGGCAACCGATAAACAAAATCGCCTTATCACGGCGCCTAATGCTCCTGACAACTGACAGTTTTATTTACCGGTAAATAATCGGCCATAACGTTGTCATTATAGACCGCTTATGTTCAATTGTTTTATAAGCAAAACAAGAAAACCTACTTTACAGTCATTTTGCTGGCCTTTAACGGTCCGTATTAAAGCTAGTAGTGGAAAAAATATAGTTATAAATTAGGCAATGAAACATAATAACCCACAGGAGTTCGTAGTTTCTAAGGCAGGCGAGGCAATTCTAAGAAAAAGTGCAATTTGCAAATGAGACTGGAAAGGACAGCAATACCGCGCATTAGTATGGTTACGGGGAGCGGGCGCTGGGAGGCGGAGCGACATTGGAGGTTGGACCTTCGCGGATTATCCGGGCGCTCGGCATGGGAGCTGTCACGAGCTCTGTTTATCTAGAACGCAGTTATTTACGATTGCGACTGCGACGACAAGAATGTTCTGGGATTTTCTGTATTTTTAGGATTTTGTATAAAAGGCGAATAGCGCCCCCGTTAGGAGCAGTCTTATTTAATCGAGCTATAGGTAAGCTGAAGTACCAAAAGGTAATAGAAGGCTATAAAGTGTTAAGTAGTGAGTTATTTAGTAGGCGAATTGCACTTGTGTGTATTTGTGGGATAAAGAAATAAGAGTTTTCGTGTTAAATCGCTACACTGGAAATATTGAACCCTGAATTCGCAACAATATACCGGGTGTCCAGCAGAACCCTGGACATAGGAGATTAAAATGAGAAATCGGTTTTTATTTTTTTGCGCCTGTACGGTTGATTTGATTGAAAAACTTTTAAGAGTAAAGTTGTAGTATGGTTAGCGAGCATCCTGTAATTTTTTCAATACCTCAGTTTTGGCTGTTTTTTGGAAAAACGCTTCAAAAAGTGCAAGAATTTGAACTTGGCGCGTCACCCCCGCCATGCATGTGCAGTGTCGCCAACATAATAATTTCTTATGTTAGAGTCAGAGCCGATTTTCTTTTCTTATTTATTTTGAGGGACTATCATGTAGTAATTAACGTGATTATTCAGTGAAAATTTACCGAAAACCTGACGATAATGTTCTTGAATCATGGTGGGGGCGACGCGCCAAATTCAAATTTCTGAAATGTTAGAGGCGTTTTTCGAAAAAACGGCCAAAACTGAAGGTGTTGAAAAAATTACAGGATGATAGCTGACCATACGCTCTACAACTTTACTATTGAAAGTTTTTCAATCAATTCAACCATACAGGCGCAAAAAAATAAAAACCGATTTCCCATGTTAATCTCCTATGTCCAGGGTTGTGCTTGGCACCCGGTATAATACTGCGCAATAGATCGCAATACTCTGCAATACACACAGAATAATTAGTAATACTTGGCAATACATGCAATGATGTGAACAATTTTAACGCGCGGTTTACTCTTCACTCTTAGTTCTATGCGAACCAATTTTATTCCGTAATTCTGCTGATTTTAATTTTAAACATTTGTGAAACAATTTTAATAAAAAATAACTGGCTACATTTACATTTTTAAGAACCACTAAAGCTCACTAGAAGTCCGCAGAGTTTCTTAAGATAAAAGAGACGGGTTAAAACAATTATGTTGTAAATAGAACACTGTGAAGGCTTTCACGGCCGGTTCTAATACAATCTAAAGTGTTTTCCGGGCTTTGAAACCATGGTCCAAATCTACAGCTGCGGCAGACATTATCAAAGGCTATGAAGCAATGGGAGAAGTGACCTCCCGTGCTTCTCGACGTTGACTGATTCGACTGTAGTGAGAGCTCAGTGGTATTTATTCCCCCGTCGTCGCGCTGCAGTGGAGGGACTGGGGTGGGGTAGTGGTGGTGCGGGGTTTCGTCGCACTTGAAGTAATGGCCTCTCTCGTTGGTCTCGGATAGAAACCCGATTCGATTGATATAGGATATCCACCCCGTTGAAAAGGATATCGTGACCTTCGGAGAGAGCGTGCTCTGCTACTGCTGACTTTTGTGTTTGTCCCAGCCTGCAACTCCTCTTGTGTTCCATAATCCTCGTGTTGACAGTGCGTTTTGTGGTGCCAATGTATAATGAGCCACAGCTGCATGGAACTCGGTAAACTACGGGTGCCGATAGGGGATCTCTGCGGTCTTTGGCCGATCTCAAGCTCTGTTGTATTGTATGACTGGGTTTTAAAGACAGTTTTAACATTGTGCTTTTCCAGTAGCCTGCCGATGCTGTCCGTTAATTTGTGGATGTCTAGTAGGCTAGTCCATCCGCGCTTTTCTTCACCTTCTTCCGTTCTTCCTTCCTGGCGCTCTACATTCCTTGGACGGACGGGCCTATCGAACTCGTGCTTCCTGTAGCCAAAGGCTCTTTCCAGATGCTTCATTTCCCGTTCCAATTCAGCCGGCTCACAAATTCTCTTGGCCCTCCTTAGGAAGAAATTCCATTGGACGATGGCTTCAAAGCCCGGAAAACACTTTAGATTGTAAGTTCCTCGGTATGTTCTAAATAGCTCGATAACAAATTGTATCACTTCACTATATTGCTTAGAGATTGAAATTTTTAGCTTTTTTGCAAAAAGTTAAAAATAGGTTAGTTTAAAATATGCACATCGCAATATTTACAATTTGTAAAATAAAAAATTTTCCGCTTTACATACTTACAAAATATTACAGCTGTTAATAAACAGAAACAACTACTCTGAGGGCTAATACTCCCACCAGCATTCAATGAAACTGTTTGTTTCAAAGCTCATTTTATAAAGCAAAAAAATATATTGAAATAAGCTACTAATATAATCAAACTTAGGGTGACTTTTACAAGTTCAAGTAAAACTTCAAATTGAAGATAAAACTCCAGACATAACCTACATTGCATTGTTATCTATCAGGTAAACAATGCAATGTACATCAAGTCTGGTGTTTTATCTTCAATCTGAAGTTTTACTTAAACTTATAAAAGTCGCCCTTACTGCTTCAAGGCAAAAAAGATTAAGCTTTTTTGAAAGAAAAAATTTGAAAAAAAAACAAGGTTTATTAAAATATACAAATAATACAAATTTCATCAATTTGAAAACTAATCTGCTTTTGGTATTTTCAAAACGTTGTCAGGGTCTAAAACAGGGCAAGTCATAATGAGTAGTCGAAAATGAAATCACATTAAATTTGGTAGATTTTAAGAAAGTCTGTCATACCTTTAAAAATATAAAATATAAAAAAATAGAATTTTGATATTTTAGTTTTTTCTTCAAATTTGAATGCATTGGGAGAAACTAAGCTACATTACAATGGTTTTTATTTATTCGAAAATGGTGCGCCGTACAAAAAAAAAACCCGAGGGGCTAACCACTCTGCGAAATCGTGTCACAAAATCACGGGAATTCCGCGAAATCTTTATGGAAATCCGCGAAATCACCATAAAATTCTTGGAAATCCCTGCGAAATCGACGAAATCCTTTAGAAATGCTGCAAAATCACGTGCAATCCTTAAAAAAATTGCGAAATCCCGCGAAATCTTTGAGACTTTTTGACTATGAGAAATCCCTCATATAAAGATAATTTTTGGCAGGTTGCAACACTGCCCTTGTGAATTGCACTTGCAGGTTGCAGGTTGTGCAAGAATCGGTGATCCATTTAATCAATTTGAGTTGAGGTGGTCAGGCGGAGTGTTTTTTTCTCGCCCTCTCACATTTAATACACTCGGGTTCATTTGAAGTCATCGTTCTAATTGATAATCGACTTTAAACCGCCATAACTTTTAAACCACCTGATACATTTTAATGAATTTTTGTGTGTTTACTGATCATTCTTTTCTCTACAAAATGAAGTATTTTCACTTAATTTTTTACTTCTAGTTAGATGCCTGCAGTTTATTTACTTCTTCAATGTTTGTTTGCCTTTTTTTTAAGGCGGCTGCGTAACTTGCTCGTGATGATAGAAAAACTTGTGACACCATGTATGACAGGAGAACTCTTCATGAGTTTAGAACACTTTTTTGTTTTTGAATACCTGTTATACAATTTATGAAAAAATTGCTTCTGTACTGATATGCATTTTCTCAATACGGTTGATACTTAAGTTGGTCATGTCGAAACAATGTTGGGTGCCATTATTACAGGAATAGCTGCCATATGGCTGCCACAGTTGACGTTTTTTCTAAATTGTTGAAATGTCGCGCTTAAGTCACAAGATCAATCAATACAATTTGATGATTTCTTTTGTGTTTACTTATGGTTTCTTTTTCTAAATGCGGAAGTTCAATTGTGAGACTAGAGTAGTAGAACTATTATGGTTTCCATGGTAATTAACGCGTTTTGGTTACTGTATCGCTCGGCGAGCGGCACAGTAAAAAAACGCTCGCTCCTCGAAAAACCGCAGCTTTGCACTTTCTTTTGGAAGCGCAAATTTGTACTTTTCGCTCAGTTGTAGATAAACCTCTTTATGCCCGCATGTGATTGTTGCCCTCACTTTCGCAAGTTGGGTTTTACGCGCTTCGTACAAAAATAACTATTTCGACGCTTTATGACGAACTTGGGATGTACGCCATTGCATTATCGCCAACTATTAATGCTACACATTTTTTTAAAAATCCTTTTTTTTACGTATATTTAACAGACAAAATTAGAAAATTGGTTAAAAATTGATAAAAGTGGGCGTACCCTAAAGAAAATTAAAAAGTATTAAAAAATGCCAGAGTAGCTCCTCTCCTGATTTGAATTTTTAATGTCACTAACCTAGAAACTATTCATGAACTAAGAGTAGTTGATTTAACAGAATTAAAAAAAAATTATTGATATGCCCGTTTTTTAAAATAAAAACTACGTTATACAGAGTGTCCCGTAAGCACATGATTAAAAGGGTACTGCGGCGTTCTTTGGTTCAAAATTAAACGATTTGATCAAACTTTCATTAAGAAAAGGTTTCTAGTTTCTTTGCTATTAAGGGCCAAATTTCATGAAAAATAAATTGTTTTGTTGTAATATCTTGAGATAGATAAATTTCAGTAAAATCTATTGTGAACATGTTGTGTGAGCATGAAGCGTCGTCAACTGTGACAGCCATATTGCAGCTATTCCTGTAATAATGGCGCCCAACATTGTTTCGCCATGAGGAACTTATCAAAATATTAAAAAACACCGTATTGAAAATGTATATCAGCACCAAAACAGTGTTTTCTTAAATTATATATCAGATATTTAAAAACAAAAATGTGTTCTAAACTGATGAAGAGTTCTCCTGTTACACATGGTGACTGGTGTCACAAATTTTTCTATCATCACGAGCAAGTTACACAGCCGCCTTAAAAAAAGGCAAACCAACATTGAAGAAGTAAATGAACTGGCGGCATCTAACTAGAAGTAGAAAAATAAGTGAAAATACTTCATTCTCTAGAGAAAAGCATGATCAGTAAACATATAAAAATTCATTAAAACGTATGAGGTATTTTAAAAGTTATGGCGGTTTAAAGTCGATTATCAATTAGAGGGATCCACTTCAAATAAACCCGAGTGTATATTCAGGGTTCTCCTTTTCTTTTTAGAATTGTTATTTTTGGAATGGATTAGTTTAAAACTTTTTAGAATTTTTGGAATTAGTTTAAAACTTTTAAATGACTCGCTGGGGTGGATTTTGTTATTGACCATGATCGATTGACCGCTAGACAGATAGGTAGTGAAATGTTAACCGTAGTAATAGGTAATTTAAACAGTACTTCCAAAATACGATTATTTTTAGTAATAAACCACAACGCATGCGTATTATCAAAGTACGGGGTCTTCATTATAAAAATTCATCTAGCAGGCTATGAAATTTTGACCGAAGAGGATGACATAATCAAAATTAATGGACTTTTGTTTCTCCATCCTTTTCTTTTGACATTTCACAGCCAACTAGATGAAGTTTTATAATGAACACACCGGATCTACTTACAGGCAAAATCATCTAGCAGACAAGTCACGTGATCTATTTAAATGTCAGATTAGGCGATAAACAAAAGTTGTTACTACATTTTAACAGAGATTTTAACCTATTATAATGGTATATTTAGGCCAGCTGAACATAGTACTTAATGACTTATGGTCAGGATGGCCGCACCGCAGCTCACTTAAAGAAATAAAAAGTCACGTATTTCGTCTCCTAACAGATTTTGACTTTAACTATATAACCAATGAAATAAATAATAAAGTGATTAATATTTATATTTAATTCTAGAACCTTGACAAATGGGTTTTACAAACGCACTTTGCTAATGCGCATGCTTTGTAGTTCTACTGACAGAATAAAAGTAATGAAGATGCACTTCAAGAAGTTTCTATAAGTCAGTTAAATAAAACTGATAATGAAGAAATTGACCTAGATATTGATTTAGATGTGCGTTCAGAGGAACTCGCTAGTAAACAAATGGAAGCAAACCAAGAAAACAATCTTAAAGGCTCGGTTGAAGGTGATTTCAATGAAGAGGAATTGTGTTGATGTTGAAAGTGAGAAGGAACTATTTGAAGGTTTAAACGAATTAAACATTCGGGACTTCACTGGGCTCAAAGAACAAGATGATAGATCGTTTTTAAAAATAATAGTGAACAATAAAGACATGTTGGTAAAGAAGTCTACTCTAAGCTGGTTATTTAGTAACAGGTCCAGTTGACTTTCGAGTGATAGACTACTATGATGTAAAAGCATGGGAGCTAGTAAAAACACAAGTAATAACTTTTATTTTCAACCACAATGATGACAATGATGACAACTGTCTTTTTAAAATCTTGGAAGTGTCTCATTACTGGTCTAGGACAAAAAGTAATTCCATTACTGGTCTAGGACGGGAAGTAGTTACTTTCCGTCCTAGACCAGTAATGCAAATGCAAACAAAGCGCAGAAACTTCTGGGAATTACAGAAACCCTGATTATTGGTTTTGCTCTATACCATAGCAACCATCAAAATTCCGGCTCCCGAGTGAAGATTTGAGCCAGTATATTATATGAATAAATAATATTCAAGAACATTTTTTGATGTTATTCAAAAAGTTTGGTTGAAAATAAAATAATATACATATACTCAATGGAAAGCTTCATTACTGTCTCGAGATTTTATTTATCTCTGGACAGTAAGGAAATACTTCCTATCTCGTATTGGCACAGTATAAGGAATAATACGGAGTGTTCATTATAAAACTTCATCTAGCACGCTATGAAATTTTAACAGAAAAGGATGACATAATCAAAGTAAATGGGCTTTTGTTTCTAAATCTTTTTCTTTTGACATTTCACAGCCAACTAGATGAAGATTTATAATGAACACCCCGTACATTATATCAGTAAGGTCAGTGGGACGAAAAATTGAAACTCCCTTTCCCTTGCCCCGTCCGCGGGCGGTGCACCACCAAACCGGTTTTGGCACTGTTTTGGCAGTACATCGCTGCTGCTTGAGCGGTATACAAGTCCCTCGTAACTACTCGAGAAAATTGCCGGGTGTAGGTGCGCGCTGCACGCTTTAGTTTTGGAAATATCAAAAGTACCGACACGAATTGAGGATACTGATATAATGTATTATTCCTTATACTGTAGTATTGTAATATACTATTCTTGCCCTTCCAATGAAGTGATTTCTCCTCAGATTTCTAGTAGAAAGCCAGTAAAGAAAATTGCCAGGAAAGTTGTTAGGAAAGAAAGTTCTTCAGATGCTGAAACTTCTGTCAGTGATGTTTGCTCTCTTCAAAGAGAGTTTGAGCAAGAGACCTTTTCTGATGATAACTTGGTGCCAAAGGCCAACTAGATATAAAGACGGAATTATATTAGGCTGTTTGTTACCAAAGTTGGTATGTTGGTAGAGTAGTGGAAAAAGTTGATAGAGAGAAGTAAAATTAAATTTCTTAAATCAGAATTAGACCCTTATGTCGGACCTAAGATAGAAGATGTGCAGGTGGTGAAAAACAAATTCATATTTTATGGACCTATTTCCCTCTTACGTAATGAAACATTCCATCTGAACAGAAATGACAAACAAGAGATTGAAAAAAGGTTTAAGCTTATAAAAGAAAACGTTTTAAGGATTGTTTGTGATTTATTTGAGTGTGAGTGAACAGTGTTATACTTTATTATAATTTTATTTAAGTTATTAACTACTGCTTTACGATTGTCTAATAAATAAAAAATAACAACACATTAGGTTAAATTATTGAAAATTCTGGAAAATCCTAAAGAAATCTTGCAAAATCCTTGAAAAATCGAGGGAAATCCTGGGAAATTCTGCAAAACCTATTGGGAATCGCTAGAAATCATTGTAAAATCTGCGAACTCGATCAGAAATCTCGCGAATCATGCGAAATCATTAGAAATCCCTTGCGCAATTTACGAGAATCAAGCGAAATCAGTAGTTATGTGCCATCCTGTCACATTTTTGATCTAGTGGTTAGCCCCTCGAAAAAACCTAAAGTGGGATTTTTCCTAAAATAAATGGGGAATTGAAAGAATAAATTTTATTTTTCAAAAAATAATACAATACTACTTTTTCTTCAAATAATATGCGTCAGTGTGCTGGTAAGCGCGCCACTGGCGAAAATAATTTTGATGTTTATATTGCACAATGTGCGCCTTCCACAGGAGTCAAAATATGCCAAATTTCATTAAAATATCTTGTATGCTTTCGGATTAATCCAGACCTGGATCAAGACATATGCACTTTGAAATTGTAATTTCAACACCATCTTACTTTTTAATGAAGCCCAAATAATATGAGGTTTTATTTTCGACCTCACTCTGTATATCAAGAATGATACAATTAAAAACTACTGGCATTGAATTATACTGTATGTTTCCAGGTTTAATTAATAAAGAAAACTTAAGGAAAGGCTCTAGAACAAGAAAAAAATATAACACAAAATAGTTTTTTATGTATTAAGAGCAAAAAGTACAACCTTTTTGCTCGGAGGGTGAAGTTTGCCGGCAATCACTAGCGAGCAATAAAGTTACTTTTTGCTCATAATGCTTACAACGTTTTTTCTGCAAACCATCAGTTTGTCAAATATCGTGAATGACAACTGAGCATAACTGAAGACACAATCTGAACATTTAAATCAAAGTGACAATGAGGTTTTACATATTTGGTTGAATGGTGGTAGTTGCTATTGACAGCAAGCAAAAAAATCTTTTTTCTACAACCGTCAAAATATTACACGGTTCGCGCATTACTGACAGTATGCAAACTGACACACACTTTCTCGCACGTCGCCCATAGCAGCGTAAAAAAAAGTTACTGGTTGCCATAGGACACGTGCGACAAAGTCTTTCGAGCACGCCGTCAATACAGGGGTAGCAGAAAAGAACTGTGAAGCTTAATCATTTATAAAATCGTTAAAGATGTTCCATATTAGTGGCAGCTGAACTTTTATACCGTTGTAAAAAAAATGTTGTTCCTAATTCTTGCGCAAAGTGTCTTTCGCGCACTTGACTGCTGCCCCAAGGGCAGTCGCGTGCGCGAAAGTCTTACTTTGCGCACTTGTTAGAAAAATAACTATTTTCTAATCGCGTGCGTGATAGTTTACTTTTCCGCACGCAGTTGAATGCGGAAAGTTGCACTTTTCCGCACTTGTGCGGAAAAGTAAAAAACCTCAAATGGCTGCTATTTTGCTTTAAATAACCTTGGTAACTATGGTTGGTATGGAAGAACCTAATAAGAACCAGTAAAATTTGATTTGACAGACTGATTTATAGTTGTCAGGAATGGTGGCATTAGGTGTCTGGTATACCATCTTACACGTATAACTGCATTGCATCTTTAATTTTAGTTTTGCAAAAAAGGCAGGATATCGATCTCAACATTTTTTAATTGAAAAAGTTGATTTCTTTAATTATTGCTATGTGCGACAAAAGTAAGCAAACATCATTCATGGGGCAGCTGAGGCAATAAATACCAATATATTGAGGGAGTTTTAGCATGACTTTTACTATCAGTAAAACTTCAGTTTGAAGTTAAAATACCAGATATGAGTACATTGCATTGTTTACCTGACAGATAAACAACGCCACATCTGGTGTTTTAACTTCAAACTGAAGTTTTGCTGATAGTTGTAAAAGTCGTCCTTACTCGTAGAAAAAATATTGTTCCTAACACTTGTGGAAAGTATCTTTTCTGCACTTGTTAGAAAAATAACTATTTCACTTGCTGTCCTGGGCAATGCGTGGAAAAGTACACTCACATTCTGATCCTCAAAAAAGGTTAGGTTTTCGTTTGTCTAATGAAAGGGTAAAATGCTATTGAATGGGTTATTTGACGTTTGTAGAAAAAGGAAATTAAGTTTCTTTTTGAAATATGGGTCAAGGTTACTAAATGTATATGTTAACAAAAATAATTTACTACTCTCTATTAGACAAAGTAGTTGCGTAACTACTTTCTACAGGTGACAAAACTTCAACCTTAGTCGTGGACATTCTAATGGTTGCCATATTTTCTAAATATACCTAGAAAACATTTAAGGTTGCAATTTCCAAACTGTATAGGTATATTGCCTTTTTGCATATTTTAAACCAGAGTTTTTGCAAAAAAGCTGAAAATTTCAATCTCTAACATACCTTGCAGAAAATTAAGTCTATATGACTTTCATAAACTATGTTCATGTCAAGGTTTGTATCTGTAGTTTGTTCAAATCCAAGCCAGGCTCAAAGTAAACAAAAACTAGAGTAGACCAAAAAAAAAAGCTCTGGAGAATCATCAGAGACTTGGAGAGTGGTAGACAAATGGTTTAAACCTCGGTTCAAACATGTTCAAGTTGACCACTACTAAAAAGTGTTAATTGGTGATCAAGATGTCTAATGACACTCCAGAGCTTACTGTATACCCCATTCACTTATTTTTGGCACCTTGTTACCTTTGAAATCTTTATTTTTTTATATCTATCTTTTTTTGGCACCTGTTGAGAAGGTATTACCCATTCACTTATTTTTGTCATCTAGTTACCTTTGAAACCCTCATTTTTTTAACACCCATATCCTTTTAGCAACTGTTGAAAAGATTCGATACAAATGTCAAAGTCAATTTTCCAAAGCCTACTTGATGACAATAATAAGTGAATGGCTTATAAGTACAATAAAAATGTCAAAGTCAGATTTCCAATGCTTACTTGATGACAATAATAAGTAAATGGTTAATATGTCAGGCTTCATTAGAAAGTGAGTTAGAAAGGCATCAAGTTTGCTATGAATCTTTGATAAAATAGGACAGAGCTGGCAATGGAGTAACTGAGGGAGTAACAAGAGCAGATAACATTTCTTTTTCTTGTTCTTTGACCTCCAACTTAATTACTTTTTTTAGTGTTTCATTTTCTTAAGAGTTCACTCAATGATAAATCTTGGACCAAATGCAACAGCTCAGACCTAGTGAATAGAGTTACACAAGTAACACCTCGAGTAACACTATTCATTAGGTGTAAATGGTAACTCTATTCACACCATAGAATAGAATACAGTTACAATAGTAAAAAAGACTCACCTGGTTGTGATCTCAGTGGTGACATACAAATAAATGAAGGTATTTTTTGGTTGGGTGCATCCATTGTGGCTTTGCTTCAGTAACAGGAAGCGGCACTAAAAGGCTTTTAAGTTTTTTCACTTCTGAAGCAAGAAAAATTAATTTGCTTCTAATGTCCTTTGCTTTTGGCTCTTTAGAGACAGTTTAAAGTAGTACATAACTGGCGTTCATAAAAAGAAGAAAAAACTGCTTGTCAACCATTGGCAAAAATTGTAAAATCAGAGGACTCACACGAACCGACAATACGAACAATCATTAAACAAACGTCGAAGTAAATCCAAAAAAACACTTAAAAACCAAAACAGAAATTCTTTACATACTACGCAAAAACGTCTTTAATATGTACCTAAACTTAGGAGAAAACTAAGAACGTTTACGACATAATATAATATTATGATAACCAAATAAAGAAAATAAACAAGCAGCATTAACAACAACCAGCCGCAAAAAAAACGCAACAAAAACTCTCAACAGACCAGGACAGACAAAACTCGAAACTCGATAAAGCAAACTGCGAAAGTGCAAAAATACCGGCCACCGCCACCCGCAACCCGCAACCCTCGCGCACGAAACTCGCACTCGGGCCGCACGGCAACCACCGACCACTACAGCGTCATCTAGCGTTTGCATCGAAGGTTTGATAACTCCATACTCCGAATATGTAAACTAATGGAATCCACGCGCGCAATTCTCCGCTATATTGACTGCTGTTACAAAAAAATCAAATGAGACGCCATGTCTAAGGCGAAAACCAAACATTTCGTTGGCTATGTGTTTTTCTTCAATAAATTGCATTTTGCAAGACTTTACTATTATAAATAATTGTGTTGTTTACAATGGTGGGATGTGCAGCTTACGGATGTAAAAGCAGCGGCTATAGAAAAGAGCCTGCATGGAGTTACGTTTTACCACAGTATAAAGGAATAATACATTATATCAGTAACGTCAGTCGGTCGAAAAATTGAAACTCCCCTCCCCTTGCCCCGTCCGCCGGCCGGTGCACCACCAAACCGGTTTTGCCCGGTTTTGGCAATGCTTTGGCAGTGCATCGTATGTGTTTGTCCCCCTCGTAACTACTCGAGAAAATTGCCGAGCGCGGCACGCTTTAGTTTTGGAAATATCAAAAGTGCCGACACGAACTGACGATACTGGTATTATTCTTTATACTGTGGTTTCACAGGTAATACTCAGTAAACACAAAGTTGTCGGCTAATACTCGGCCGGTATGCGGCACTTGCGGCCCACCGCCAATTTCGTATTTCAGGTTTCGGCAAGGATTTGGCCCACCCAACGGGCACCGAATATTTTATTTCACCCTTCTTGCCACTTTCTTGCCGAAGGTGCCCCCTGCGTCATTGCCCGCTTTCGGGCCAGATCTGGCAGTTCCGTCGGTCAACCGAGTCAACCACAACCCCTGCGCATGCATGTCGCTACTCAGCGATTGATATTTATGTTAATTTTCAAATGTACCGCCAAATGTCTAATGTCACATGACTCGTAATGGAGGAAAGAACCAGTCGACGTTGCCCACTTATAATTATTTTCAAAGTTTAATGAAATTTGCTATATACCTATGTTATATTTTATTTTTAAATCATCATTATTTACTCCACATTTATTTTTATTTAAAAGGCAATAAAAAAACTAAAATGCAAAATTCTCTTTTTAGTATTAAAGGTATATAGTCATTTTCAGGAAGATATTCATCTAGCCAGCCATGGAAATATCGGTTTTGTAGTGGCAGCCCTTCTTCCAAAAATTTTTCAACTGATATCTGGGGAAATTCTTATTTTCTGTTGGTATCTAAGACATCCCGTCAAAATTTAAGAAATGGCATGACGCTTATGTTCTATCCTTGTTTTCTGCCCGTATTTTGAGAAAGAGAGCATAATATTACGTATTACGATTCCTTGGAAGCATATTTGTTAATATTGTGAATGTATTTCTCATATTTCTTTTTTTCTTATTCCAATTTTCGTGAGTTATTATCAAATAACTACACTGCCTATTATCATCAAACAGTCCTTTATGTTTATAGTACTACTTTTCTACTCAACAACCCATATAGTGAAAGCAGAAAGTGAAATAAACCTAGAACCTACCACGGATTTGATCCCTTGGAGAATAAAGCTATTTTTTAACAATTTTCCTCGCAATTTCCTTAACTCCAGTAGCAGAGCTGCAGCTGCATGCATTGTTTGTTTTTGACTTTGTATGAAGACTGTAAGCAAAGTGCTTGATACTTGCGAATTGGAAAATTCACTTGCAGACAATAATAAAACCGAAGAATAAAAAGAATTGCCCAATGTCCAGTATTCAAGTCACATCATCAAGGTGCTACTGAATGATTTTGCATTATCCAAGATAAATGAAGAATGATCTTTTGACCATCTCAATTATCCATGAATGTGCCAAAGGAAGGATGGACGGACTAACCTAAACAAAATATGTGTGTGTTTCTGTTTATAAATTTAAATGCTCTGTTAAGTGATTGTGTGGGATTCAATTTGAGGGTGACCGTTGTGTACTCAGTTATACAGAGTGCTATGTAAGTGTTAATCTCTCCGAAGGATGCATAAGTATAACATTTGTCAAAATAACACTAAGTGTTTATATATTATCATACTCCTGTATATCATATAAGGTATATTCATTTTTTGCTAATGTGATTGCTAAGGACTGGGCCTCAAAAGGAGCCTCTTGAAGTTTACATCCTGGGTTCTAATATTTGAACCACCATAGATTTTAAGTGTTTTGTATAATATATTACCACAACAACCCTTAGTGTGCCTTTGATGTGGATCTTTCATTCTTACAAGAAAGCTAACAGCATGTGTGTCTAATTATCTTCTTCTGCAAATATGATTTTTAATTATACTTGAGATTTTAACAGAAACCAAGCAGGAACCTTTTATTTTATGTTATGTCTTGGTTCTTTCTCATAACTCATTTCACTAAAAATTCCAAAACAATATACAAGTTAGCTTGAAAGTATCACAAACACTCAAGTGCATCTTTTAAGCCCAAGATATGTCCTAGAGCCCACATTGAGAAAAAAAATGTATACAAGATGACTTGGACCTGCCCTATACAGTTCCAAAATCATGTTATGGTAGACATCCTATAGTGGAAGGTAAAGTCCTAATGTCAGAAAAGTATCAATGTCTGAGTTATAATTTTTTAAATATCTTCCAAATGTGAACAGGTTGGTTGTGAAGTTTTCATAGAATAGGATAGAACAATGAAAGTAGCTGGTACTTTATTACTTCAGCATTCTTGTCTCCTGACAATTCTCCGCCCACTTAATAAGTTTTTCCATTAAACACATTATACTTGTTTTGCTTTGTATATAAAATAAAAAGTTCTTGCAACTTCAATAGCATTTTTATTCCAGGTATAGTAAGTTTTTTGCAAAGGGGTTCTTAATTTCAAACTAATAAATAGCCTTTACTTGTTTCTAAAAGTTACTTCAAATTCTATGTCTATACATAAGTATTATAAGTTGAAACTTTTTGAAGAGAGTTTGTAAATGACCCCTGCTTATGCTATTTAGTTTAAAAGAACTGTAGCTCTCTTTAGTTGAAAATAAGTTGGTTCCATTCGACCAAGAAACCATTCCAGAAGGGTCTATCATTCTTGACAACTCACTAATATGATATCGAAATTGAAATAAACAATGTGCTTGTCCACAGTGGTTCTGCAACCATGTCAAGATGGTTCCTCATTTCAATTTGAAATGTTTGCTGGTGAGTTGGCCAAAATGATTTTTTAAATGTTCTACAATGGTTCTCTAGCATGTTGGAACAAACCTAATATTAAATCAGACAATTAATAAACCACCACACAAACATTTTAGTTTCTTGATATTTAGGTAGTTTAAGAAACTAAATGCTCAATTAGGCAAGACTTCTTTTAGTATAATTATAATGTAAAATCATATATATTTAACAAAACAAAAATACACTTCTCTAAATACCTACAAATGAATGAAAGGGTCAATTTTGATCCAACAATGGAGCCAAATGACAACTGAAATGATATAACAGTAAATTCATCGAAATATTCTTTACTTTATCATGGGGGGTAATCTTCACTAATATTAACTCAAGATCCAAAGTGATCATAATTATGGATGGCATATGGCATATAGGTACGTATATGAAAAGGCCACTCGGACTCTCATCACACAATCCAAATCATATGGCAGTACTTAAATTCAGTCTGGTAGAAAACCATCTTTACTCAGATGCTTTTGCTGTTTGGTACAATTTTTACTTCACTGCAATCTGCATTCAATTTTAAACTTGGAAAGTGGTAGACTATATATTATTATGTAAGGCATAGGCATAAGCATAGTTAAATGTATGGTCTATTTCCAGGGCATCTGGACACTAAAGTAATTTCTGGGCAAGTATATTCGGAACTTTTGGAAATCTTGTTCATGGTTGATGGTCCAGTTCAGTTCTTCCCTCTGCATATGCATACTCATTTAACGCTCGCTTTAGCTGGCAATAATCAATCATCAATACTCACAACAGCTTGAATGTGGTTTTGATGTCTCAATTTTTGTATTTGTAACTCTACTCTGGCATCTTATTTTGCAGAAGTTGGAGGTTGCACATGACTTTTCTGGGTCATGGGATGAATTGTGTTAATAGTTCTGGGTGATAGTTAGTCGTTTATTAAGCCAGTTTACTTTTCCTACATTACAAGCGCTGAATAATAATTGGATTTGAGCAAAATTTGAGAAATAAAGTAGTTATGTTTGAAAATTACAAAATTTGAGGTTAAAACCCGACAAATGCGTTCGTTAAGCTCCGATCGCACCAATCTCCGATCTAGTAACTTTTCTGGTAACTTTTCAATTGTTTTTAAAAGGTGCGTTTACAATGTCATGGGTGGCTAGATGAATATCTTCCTGAAAACGACTATATTGTAAGTTAAGATTTTATAAAGTAGATTTCCCTTACGTCACAATGGCAACCCTGATTAGGAAAAACAGGCAACTGGCAGATCGACTGGGACGAGTATACGAACGAGTCGAACGACCAACAAGAACAACAAGGTTCCGCAATTTTTGTTTCCTGTTGATGTGAGATTTGCTGATGTGACGCTGTATTCCGATAATTGGCTGTGTTGTGCAGTGGATCTAATTATTTTAATTGTGTAAATAAAATAAACAAAAAGTTAAGGGTCTGCTTTGAAATAAAGTCAGTAATTATGTGCGATTTCTTGTACAGGAAGATGAAGAAAATTAAGTAAATTTTTGCAGGAAAATGTTCAAACAAGGAATAAGTAGAAGGCAGAAAAGGCGTTAGATTTCCAAAGAAGTCTCAAATATTTTTGGAGATAAGTGTGAGAAAAAAAGACCAAAGTCATTAGAAACACAAAGTTGTTTTAGCTTTTAAGTCTATTAAGTAGATACTTCTAGATACTGAATTAAAACATTCTAATCTTTTTTTTTGCAGTCAAATTCATTGGCCCTCTTTGGGGGAAAGGACACAAGATGAAATAATGGCATCCTTGATAAAACATAATTTAGCCCTCTGCATTAACTGGGTAAGTGCAAATAACAAAGGCAGTTTTGAGAAATTGGAGAACATACTGCAGCTCATTCGTGGTAAGAATAATTTAACAAATAATAACCATCTTAAAACACCTCAACCTTTTCTTAAAACAAATTTTAGATGCAATAAGGAGAAATCCGTTATGCAGCCAATCAACAAATGGTGAAATTGATCGGGCCATAAAGAATTGGATCAAAAATGCTCCCGTTAGAGAGGGAGGCAGGGCAAACAGTGAACGTTCAAGTAACTACCTAAAGTATTTTTTAAAAGAAATTAATGAAGCCGATTTATGGGTATGTACTTATAGAGGTGACATATTCAACAGCAATACTCCCTAGAATAAATCTGGTTACTCATAAACAACATATTACTTATATTTTTTAAACAAATGCTTACGAAACTATAAACGTTTTTAACCTTTTAATCTAAATGTTTTGTCATGCAAGTTAAAACTTAATCAGAGATCAAAAATTAAATGGCCAGAGTTGGCCATGGAACCAAAAACTTATTATCTCTTAGCTTATGCCATTTTCTCATTCTATCGCAATTTTTATTAGAATGTTTGCCATTCTTGGCACTTTGATGATATAAGCTAACAGAAGTAAGTTTTCAGTTCCATGGCCAACTCTAGCCATTTAATTTTTGATCTCACAGTACTTTTTATAGAACTTATAGCAAGAATATTTTTTGCCCGAGTTGTGAAAGATGATGATTAATTTGTTCGTAAGATATTTCCTTTCAAGTTAATGGTTCTCTTGTTAGTTCCTAGTATTTGCTAGTCAGTAGTGCCAAAACATGTATTTTAAAAACAGGGCTGTTTTCTAGTTTTTAAACGTGTCTATTTTGTATGTAGTAGTGTTTAAATAGTTGGCGTTTTTTCAAATAAAAAGTTTGTTAATTAAGTTTGATTTTTTATTTGAAAAACCATCAAATACCATTCGTCTGATCTTATTTCACATTTCAAAATAATGGAGAGGCTGGGTTTTTCCATGTTCAATTGAATCTGCATATATTTCAATAGATAGCAAAAAATCTAATTTTTAACCAATGCTAAAATAACAAAAATTTAAAACAATAAGTGGCATAATGGTTCTTAATTTAAAAATTTGAACTTTTAAATTTATTATTGTTTTTGTGTCTTCAAATTTAGTAATCTTTTACCATTAAATTAATTTATTATTACAGTAATTACTCTATGAAATTTGGTTGAATTTATATTATGGAAACACCCTATACAAGGTGTCCAGTTATAAACTCCACACCCTTTAACTTTCTTGTTTTTAATTTTAGGTAAAAAGGTTTCATATAAAAATTGTAGCGTTTTAATGAATTATTTGAACACTGCTAATGCTAAAAATATATAGTATACCAGAAAAGTGTCATACATAGCGATTGAAATATCGGAATTCAAGCACTTCCAGAGCTGTAATAAAAGTGCTGCTTGAAAACATTTGCGATATGAGGAACTGTATTTCACATTCTTACCTTAACATGTAAGACAAGTCTAAATATCTAATTTGACATACCTATCAAACAAATGTTGACGTGTAGCAGTGTTCAAATATTTCGGCAAGCTCCAACTTTTATTTAAACCTTTTCTATCAAAAAGTAAAAATAAGAAAACTAAAGAAGTTGGCGTTTATATGGACATCACTCTGTACCATGGACCGCCAATCGGGTCACAAACGGTAGGCATTCTTCCAAAGAAACGGCATAATACTGGGCCCTAAACGGTACGAATCCTAACCGTTCTCGGTTTACCGGACAGAATACTTTAGTCACCGGTTCACTGGCGGTCACCCCAAGCGGTCCGCTCACGGAGTCCGGCAGATGGTTGGGCGGACATGCCCATGCTGTAAACCGACCCAGCCCGCATATTCCGGGCCGAATTCTGTCCAGACGAGGCACTTCCGGCTTGCAGATATCGGCCCGTTCGCGAGCCGGCTACTTGTGTTTACTGGGAAACAGATAATGGCGTTTTTCAGCAACAATTAAATTCAGTATTTCAAATAACTCTAAAACTAGTTATTTTACATCCGAATCTTCGAAATATGATTTACTATATTCCACAGTGAAGTCAATAATGCTATTTTGGGAAATATTTTTCTAATCCTGTAACTTGTGGACAGTTTTTTTATTTAAATTTTTGAGCAGTTTACCAGTGGCGCAGGAGATGTAATCCCAGGGTTATCAACGACTATTAATTCACAATTATTTTTATTTATTTAATAATAAGTCGATGTTTACTAATAATATTACATATAATATTACTAATTTTACAAATAGTAATTTAGTTCTATTATTATTTTTAATAAAATATTTTCTTATGTGCAAATTACCAATGCTACGTCACTGGCATTTTCACACTTGACAGATTGGAGCAAACTACTTCCTCTGGGTAACCTTTTCTAAGACTCCATATAAATAATAATTGACATATAATTATAATTATAACGTAACATTAAAAAGTTCAGCCCGAAAAAGTCCGGCTCAGTGGAAACAAAAGCGCATGCGCGGCTGCCAAGCTCTGCCCCTTCATTTTGAAAAATCAACGATGCCAAGTTTTATGTTTTATTAAGTTTTCGCCGAAATATAAAATATTTAATAATATATTATATCAATATAAAAATTACTAAGAATTATTTTTAATTTCTAAAATGTTTGAGCTGTTAGTTAACTTGGCAAATTAGCATGGTGTGGTGTAAGAAAAAACTAAAAACTCATATTTTTTTAAAATAAGTTTCTGTTCTATTCCTGCATATAATTTACACATGGCAATGCCCTAATGCTTTCAACGTCATTTCCTGTTAACCTAACTTTTTAGGTTTTTTTTTTGGCGGGTACGCGCGTAACATTTACACATTAGTCAGTTGATATTGATAATAAAACTATAATAATAATTATAATAATTTCATTTAATTTAATATTTAATTAATTATAATCATAAAACATCAAAAAGACTCGATACTCACCATTTTCATGATCAGAAAAAGTCTAACCATCCTATAAAATATTGGCGCCTTTCCTTGTTTTGGCTCAAGGACGCTAGACTGACAGGACGGCCCAATTCCCTCTTTTTCTGTACCCGCGGCGTGACGTCACATTAGTGCTCTGGTGAGATATATCATTAAGAGTTTATTCCGCGGACGCATAGTTTTTTTACATATGCTGTGCTTCTGTTTATCCTATAGATGGGCGAAGGGAAAATTCCCAAAAAACCTTTAAACCCAATTTACGGTTTTTACCCGGGTTTTTTCCCATCTTTACTTGAAAGCACCCGGCAGTTTCAAGATTTAAGGTTAGATTTTAGATTAGAATTCAATAAATCCAGATTCTGGTTTGTTTTTTGATAAACTAAACGCTGGTCAATTGATTATAAGCTTCAAGCTGCACAAGCCAACTAATTATTGCTTAATTGGTAGGAGTTAAGCGTATTGAAAAAGTTAAATTTAGAGGTTATAATGGAATAAACCCGGAATCTTCCCGGATGTGTGCAGGGAATAAACCCCTCAAAATGAAAAAACCGGGTGAAAACCCATCTCTAGTTATCCTGTATTGGTTTAAATTATAGATGGGCGAAGGGAAAATTCCCAAAAAAACTTTTAAACCCAATTTAAGGTTTTTACCCGGGTTTTTTCCCATTTCTTCTTGAAAGCTCCCGGCAGTTTCAAGATTTAAGGTTAGATTTTAGATTAGAATTCAATAAATCCAGATTCTGGTTTGTTTTTTGATAAACTAAACACTGGTCAATTGATTAAAAGCTTCAAGCTGCACAAACCAACTAATTATTGCTTAATTGGTAAGAGTTAAGCGTATTGAAAAAGTTAAATTTAGAGGTTATAATGGAATAAACCCGAAATTTTCCCGGATGTGTGCAGGGAATAAACCCTCAAAAATTAAAAAACCGGGTGAAAACCCATCTCTAGTTTAAATAATATTTTAGAAGTGTTGATAAGTACGAAGTGGTCTATAAACTAGTAATAATACAAATAGTTATGATTTCAAAGGTAGGTTTATTACTTTGATGCACACCGGGTTGCAAGCAACAATATTCAATACTCCATAACCAACTACGAGTTTGGAATACATATTTTGAGTAATGTTGTTCTCGTGCTTGAAGATCTCATTGGCTTTATTAGTTAGTGTCGGATACTGCACTTCGTTGAAAAGGATATCGCGACTTTCCAAAAGAGTGGTCTGCGTAGAGATGGGTTTTCACCCGGTTTTTTCCATTTTTGAGGGTTTATTCCCTGCACACATCCGGGAAAATTCCGGGTTTATTCCATTATAACCTCTAAATTTAACTTTTTCAATACGTTTAACTCTCACCAATTAAGAAATAATTAGTTGGTTTGTGCATCTTGAAGCTTTTAATCAATTGACCAGTGTTTAGTTTATCAAAAAACAAACCAGAATCTGGATTTATTGAATTCTAATCTAAAATCTAACCTTAAATCTTGAAATTGCCGGGTGCTTTCAAGAAAAGATGGGAAAAAACCCGGGTAAAAACCCTAAATTGGGTTTAAAGGTTTTTTGGGAATTTTCCCTTCGCCCATCTATAGGTCTGCTACTGCTGACTTCTTTGTTTATACCAGCCTGCAAACCTCATGGACCCAGCACAGAAAACACTTGATAACAGAATCTATTCAATTAACAATTTATTTAAATTTTGGTATCTTGCGTCTCTCGAGTCGTCAAAATTCAATGTAAAAGCGGCGTGCAATAAATATTGCTCGTGGTGCGTTGCTAATTGCTGGTTGCTTTAGAGCAAGAGCCAGCCGCCTAGGTACTTAATACTGAATGTAATACTTACTTATCCAAAAGTTAATTACGAAAGTCTCTTTCATAATCATTTGCAGTAAAATGCAAAGAGCATGGCATATTGCCGAGGTACCTGGATTGAATGTATCAGTTCGCTGGTAAAGGTGAATCCACTTGTTTCTTATTTTAAGTGAAAAAGCATCTTTTCTTTTTGTGAAAAAATGAAAGGATCTTTGTCTGCCTTCTTTCTTCTACTTTACTTTGTTGCTTTTACATTCAGGAACAGCACAAATCTGACCAGGTATTGTGTACTCGTATGTTTACTAAATCACAACCCAGTCGGCACAATCACAACAACAAGGGAAAGATTCAAAAATTAGAATACGATCATAAAAAAAACGAATAACACGCGCCCGCGAATAATCATCGAGATGTCAAATCAAATATTCACATTCACAGCGTTTTCAGGTGACCCCTCTAGAGCGCCCTGAGACTATTTCCGTCCTTACATTCTTATTCAGAAAACAAATGACGGGAATAGTCACAGAGCGCGCGGGGCTCGGGAAATAAAGGCTCCCAAGTCCGCACTAAGCTGACGTCATGATTTTTGGGCCCATGTTGTTTAAATGGCAGTGGACCGTCCTCTACTGTTTACCGTCCTTGGGTGTAGTCAGGCAGCCATTATGTGTTTTATTGTTTAAAAGGTTATCATGCATTCAAAATAGCTATTTATGTGATGTAAGTGTTAAAAGTGCAATTTTAAGGCACGAATGCGAAAGTTTTGAGGACGAGCATGCAGCAATGTAAGTACTTAATACTGAATGTACTACTTACCCAAAAGTTTATTTAGGAAGTTTCTTTCATAATCATTTGCCGTAAAATGTAATGAACATATTGCCGAGGTATCTGGATTGAATGTATCACTTCGTTGGCAAAGCTGAATCCACCTATTTCTTATTTTAATTGATAGAACATCTTTTCTTTTTGTGAAAAAATGAAAGGATATTTGTCTGCCTTCTTTCTTCCACTTTAATTTGAGCCTTTTATATTCAGCAAGAGCACAAATCTGACCAGTACCCTTATTCTATAGGAAAGAGTGAAAGCGAGAATTGCTGGCCAACGGAATTCGTCAACAGAATTTTTTGACGAATCAAGGTTGTCAAAATTCTCACTTTCACTTTCACTCTTTCCTATAGAATAAGCGTCCAGGTATTGTGTACTTGTAATTTTACTAAATCTTAACCCAATCGGCGCAATCACAGCAACAAGGGAAAGATTCAAAAAAAGTTTATATGTTAGAATACGATCATAAAAAAAATCGAATAACCCGCGCCCGCGAATAATCATCGAGATGTCAAATCAAATATTCACAGGTTTTTCGGGTGACCGCTCTAAGACTACTTCCGTCCTTATAATTTTATTAAGAAAACAAATGACGGGAGTAGTCTCATAATATTATTGACAGCCGTAATAGCAGCGCCAATGATGGCCACGGGGCTCGGGAAATAATGACGTCATTATCGCTCACAAGTCTGCACTAAGCTGACGTCATGATTTTTGGCCCACGTTGTTTAAATTGCAGTGGACCATCCTGTTTTGTTTACCGTCCTTGGTTTTGGCTTACAAGTCAGGTATAGCAACGCCACCTAGACAATATAAGGCCTGGAAGCCGAAGCGACCGAGCGGGAGAGCGGTAACGTCATCATATGTGGTACGAAAATTCGACGACCGATTCAACCATAGATTACCCAAATAGATAAAAGACTGACATAGGGGGCTCTGAAGGAGGAAATTTGACATTTCAAAAAAAGCTCCCAAGCCCCCACCCCCATCTAACAAGTCCGGTGTTGACCGATTTCTACGCGGAAACAGCCGAAATGCCGAACTCGATTCGATTTGTTTATATCGCAAAAATGGCGTCGTTTTTGTGTTTATAAATATTATAATATTTTAGTTTATTTCTGGTTTTATATATAAATTAAATATAAAATTTTCGGGTGTATCACGTTATTAAGTGGTTTGGTGTGATATGTGGGTAATGGTGATGTTCCTACCTAGAAAATAAGAGGGGCAGAGGCAGTGGCTTATCAACCATACCGCCGTGCCCGGTTTGAAGCAGTAACCACTAAAGCTAATCTCATGCATAATATTATGCATAATTGTAATTTGAAAAATCAGTTTTGTTTTGTGTAGATACTGGTGATTGTGATTCAAAGAACTACTTCAATGCAAGCAAGAAGGGACTGCAAAGCTATAATTAACATGGATTGATAAGTCAATAGCAAACAGAATAGTCCACTTTAAAATTTGGTTGTGTCTCTGCCCTGCTGTTTCTCAAAGAGTTGGACTCTTCCAGAGGCAAGATCAAAGTAAGTACAGTAGATGATTTTTTTTTGTTTTAGTAACTGCAACTTTAACACATAATAATAGAAATTTCTACTTACTTTCCATGCAATTTGTCGGAGAATTTGGTTACTTTCCTAGTAGTACACATGATACATGCATAGAGAACTAATTAAAAAAAAAACATGAAATGCTTTTTTGTGGTAGGCTGAGTCTATAGTCTATAAAGTTTTTAAAAATATGCATGAAAAGAGGTCCACAGTTTGAATGCAAATGTGGAGATTTAAATTTGCTATAACTTTGTCCCTGACTCTGTCTCTATAATAAGTTGTGTCTTCTTCATTAGGTTTTACATGTACAATGCAAAGTATATTACTCCAATGTCTTGTTTAATAAATGCGTGAGTTGTCTCTGCCCCAAGAGTTAACTAGGAGGCAGCTGTATTTTCTCCCTATATTTTTTTAAGACTTGGGGCAGAGTCACTTCTAAATAATTATAATTATAGAACATAAAGATGACTTCCTATATACAGTACATAACTATAACAGCCACAGCTATTATAGCTTTTAGCTTTTTCAATTATTAGAGACCTTATTGCAAAACTAGAGCAATTTTTATGTCTGATGATTGGTAACATTTGTGCAGTCTGCTATGTTTTATTGGAAAAGTGATGCAGTGAGTTTTGCACAGTGCAACATATTCAGCATGAACTCTAGTAGCTATTTTTTTTTAGTTTGATCCTAGTGCAATCTCATGTTTTAATGAGAATGTACTGGGGCTATTAATTGAAGAGACTGGAAGTGCACTGTTGTTGTCTCAGTGCAACACTCATGTTTCTAATCAAAATTGCTATTCAAAATCATGTCATACTTGCATATAGGTAATGAAATATGAAAGTAGTCCTATTATACATGACTTCAAATACTATAAAATTTGCAAAAAAATCAGTTTGTTTTAATTAAAAATAACTTAAAGGTCAAATATGTTTAGGTACATAAGTAGGAAACCTCTTTTTTGTGTCCCAACCTCAAGTACAGGGGCAAATTTTATTAAAAAACAAAAAAAAATGCCTACTCTTTAAAATTGTTTCCACATGTAGTATGGGGTGTTCAATATAAAACTTCATCTAGCAAGCTTTGAAATTTTTACAGAAAATGATGACGTACCTAATCAAGACAGGTGTACCATTTTCAACCTCGGTTATGATTAGCTGTTCTGTTATTTATGGTAATCCTGTGAAACCTGAAAAACCAGTTATATATGGAATGGTGCTTCTGAAAATGGTACGTCAAGAGTGTCTCTGAAGCTACCAAACATCAGTCTTCGGTTTTCTCAGTTAATCTGTCAACATTGTGTGTTTTTTTAACCGTTTATGAAATTTGGATTGTTTTTCATGGTTTATTAGGTATCAGGTCTCAAATATAAAAATAGTAAACCCAACAGTAAACCATTTGTTGCTGAAAAGAGAACCCTGTATCCTGTTTTCTTTTTTTTTTCTTTAAGATTGTATGACAGCTGGTCACTGATGGTAGTGGTGATAATTAATTTTGTTCCGAAAATAATCAGGTTTTCAGGAACCTTCGTATATCAAATGTCAAATCAGTTATTTACCAGGTGGTTAACCAGGTTTGAAAACAGTACAAACATTCCCAAAGTAAATGGACTTCTGTTAGATGTCTAATTTCTGTTTCTCCTTTATTAAATTTTTAAAAGGTCACAATTCAATGTCAAGTTCGAAAATATTACATCGTTTCTTCCTCAATTTACTTTATTACCTATGTTACTACAGCAGTAGTGAGCAGTCATCATATGGCTCAACAGCTATACAATGCCTATTTTTCTGTTAATTCATCCAATGTTCCATTATGCACAATATATCCATGGTACTTTCTGCAAGGAAGGACTTGATATAATTTTGTTTAACCCCTGCAATTTGACGCTGAATGTGCAGAGCTTTCAAAGTGGAGCTTCTGACTGATGAAGATTTCAATCCCCCTAAAGAGTTTTGGGTCGCGCTCCCCATATTTGAGTCTGTACCCTTGCACAGCACTGGAGGTGCAGAATATGGTTAAACCATATCTCACCATGGGCTATACTCGCGTGTGTTGTTGACTTGTTTAATACTTAAATTTTATTTCGTTTAACTTTACTTTACTTTAAGTTTACCCTTGAGATGTAAAAGTGATTCTTAATGGCTGTAGAACACTCTACTTCTACATTAACTTAAGGACCAACATATCTTTAGTTGTTATTACTTAAACTTTTAAAAAATGGACCGACTACTTGTAATCTGGATAGACAAATTATTTCAAATCATTTTATCTTTTCTTGATGAATCCATCATAACAAAAAGTCACGATTTTTTGACACAACTTTTTGTTAACTAAGGGCATGGACAGAATTAAAAACTTAAGTAATAAGTTTTATGCATTTTTCCTCATTCAGTTGGTCAAGAGAAATATTTTCGCCAATCAGTTTAAGAGAACCCTTAAAACATAAAACCTATTGCTTAAGTTTTTAATTGTGTCTGTGACCTTTATGTTACTTAAGAATAATGCTTTATGGGCCGTTTGCACCAAGCAATTTTTAAGTGCATCTAGTTAAGGCTTCCTTTATTGGCCCCCTTAAGGCCCTACCATGGTTACTCGTGCTTATAACTATGGTTTAGGGGTCGTTAACTTTAGGTTAACCTAAATTTGCTTGGTATAAACATAGTTAAGGGCCATTTGCACACCTTTTCTTAAAAAATAAAGAATTAACTTAAAAAGTGACAGATCGAGTGACATCAATGCATTTTATATGGGAAATTTTAAGTTTCACCTTAGATCAACATTACAGGTATGCAAATGGCCCTAAATGAAACATTTTACTGTGAAGTTTAAGCATTTTGATAATAAAAATCATTCCTCAAAATTTGAATCTGACGCTCTCAATAAATTTTTCGATATGTCCGCAGCATCTTGAGGGAAAGCAAAGCACTCCCCAATATTCTCCAATAAATGGCTGAACTTTCATTACAGAAAATTGATAAACACTTCTTGACTTTGCCCGTTACACTAGATAATTTTGAACTAAAAGTCAAACAACATCTACTCATTTTATTTTTTGCAATATGGAAACACATTGTGTAACTACTAAGTCAAGTGTTAGGGGCGTAAAACTATTAGTATCACAAAATAGCAATATTTTATATTTATTTCTTCTTAATGTGTGTTTCTTTTTTTAGAAAAGCCCAACAAGAAAATATTTTGTTCCTGATAATTCAGTCGGACACAGAGAATAATTTTAGGTGTTATTTTTAGATGTTTATGTGTTTATTTGCTGATAATACAATTTAAATAGTTCTTTTTTCCCTTTTAAGTTATATAGAAACGTAAGTTGTATATAATAAGGCCTCAATGTTCGTGTATTTTAATGTTTTAATAAATGGTCGTTGTACATAACAGTTTATTCTTTTAATAGAGCTGGTGAGTAAGTGGTTTTTGAAATTAAGGCCATTTCAAATTGATATTCATCTAGCTGGCTGGAAAATTATGTAATATTCACACAGTCTACTAGATGAATATTTATTTGATATAGTAGACATTACCTGTGGATAAAAAAAGCCTATGTATGGACAATTGTTACGATTCGGGTGGGTAAATGATTAAGTTGATCGCTAATGGAAATGCAATGCGAATGCGCTGTGTCACTTGTCAGCTGTGGCAGCTTTGGTTTGGGAGCAAAATTTGGCCTGTCATAATCGTCCCTTCAGTTGATTGACTTTGACACTTACATCTATTTGGGTAATCTATGCATGTCACCCTATTGTCACATACAACTTTTCATGTTTGAAAATTAAGTAATTTTAGTAATATATTATATAATTTAATTAGTGTAATGAAAAGTATCGTTCATTACACGTCCGAAATGCCTTTTTCCGTGCTTACATGACTTTCCGTGCTCGGCTTCGCCTCACACGGAATTTGTCACGCGCGCACGGAAAAAGGCTATTTTCGGTACTCCTAATGAAATATACTATATAATGTATTTTGACGTGATGTGAAAGCCTTCACCGCCAGTGAAGCCTGTCCCGGGCTGACACACAACTGACAACTTTTACTAACTTTTTGAGTAAATATTCATTTCTTTTGAAAATTTCACACCAGAAGGCAAATGCTTATTTTGAATCGCCGATAGAAATGTAAGGATTTTGGTGTTTATTTAGTAACATTTATTTTGAGAGGTGAATTTCTTTGGGAAAGGGTTTAAATATAACGTTAACGATAAATCAAACAAAAAATTAACTATTTGTTAACTTGGTAACAACTGAAAGTAAATATGATGTAATTTACTAACAATTATATTTTTTTAGGGCATTCACATAGTTGGGACTAGCAGGATGGGAACCAACGAAGAAAATTCTGTAGTTAGTTATGAAGATATGAAAGTTTACGGTTTCCATAATTTTAGAGTAATTGATGCTGCAGTAATTCCTAGTGTCGTATCTGGTCACGTGCATGCTACCGTGGCCATGCTAGCCGAAAAAGCTTCTGATATTGCTAAGGATTATTATCTTTGAAAAAATGTTTCCATATAAAAAGCGTATTTATTGAATTATATACCTAACCTATATTTATAGTAATACTACATGTAGCCTAAGCCTTTTTAGGAGTGAAGTAGGTAATCGACCTTCCCTACCCAGGTACTGAAACATTTACGTTACCTACCAGGCTTCGTTCTTCCGGCCTCCTACCATCAGAAAGCCCTGATGAAGACTAAATAAATAGTCGAAACGTCGGCCATTTTCGAATAAAGAAGAGGTGCATTATTTGTCCTAATCCCGCTAACTTCACCAACAACTTACAACTTAAGGACGCTAATTACAGCAATGAATTTGAACGGGGGATTTATTGACCACATTCGAGGTACCCATGGGAGCGATGGTGTGCGAATTCTGAAGGCCTGGCTAAACACGGACAAAAAGCTAGCTGCATTGAGAAATAGAAAGCCCTGATGAAGACTAAATAAATAGTCGAAACGTCGGCCATTTTCGAATAAAGAAGAGGTGCATTATTTGTCCTAATCCCGCTAACTTCACCAACAAATTATTTGTGAAGGCCGATAATTTTGAGAAATCGTTGAAAAACTACCAACTGAGTTTGTGTGTGAACCACTACCAGAATAATCTCTTTCCTGCTGCGGTTGATCCCCATCTTAAAGCTGTAGATTTTGGAGTAATTCCTTGCAATTGCAATTGTTGAATTATCGGGAAACTGAGTTTTCTTTTCATCATGACAGATAGTGTGATGCTTATCCCCACAAACAGAGTATCGTATTTAGAATCACAATCACTTACAAAATATTTAGTCCCAAAAACAGTTTCGACAGAGCTTCTTAGAATTTACAAAGTATATCCTTGCAGAACGAGGAAATGATATACATTTTTTACAAATAAATTCTGTGCCTCTTAAAATCACAAAAAGGCAATGCAATGCTCTTTGTTTCATTGGAAGATGTTTTGTATTCGTAATAAAACACTCAGTCGGGAGCTGCCATCATTTATTAACACATCACGATATCACAGACGTTACATTTAACGTTGAACGCATTCGTTTACTATTACATTACATGAAGACAAGACAACAGAAATACCTCTTAACGTACGGCCTCGTAGGCTAGGGTCGAGAGAGTCCTTTTTACAAGGCGCGCCAGTTGCACGCAAGCCTATGTGGCCTGATCGATAATACCTCGCACAATCATCACTAAAGCAGGAAGCTACGTATCGTACGCGCGGGAGTTACAAACATTACATCCCTCCTTTTCTTAGACTATGTGCCCCTTCTACAAATAAGTGCGGGAACGCGCATGCTAGGTGTATACGACAGGAATACTGTGAAATGCTCATTTGCGCCTACAGACTTAAGAACTGTTCTTAACAGGCGCTCTCGCGTTTGGACCCTTACGTCGCCTATTTGTGACACATCTAAAAAAATACTGAACACTAAAAAGTGGTCAATGACCGACGGCCCTGTGGCCTCAGTCCCTTATACCGTCACTAGTCCCTGATACCTTATACAACTCAAAAACAATGGAATCAACGACTAGCTCTGGTTTTAATTATTAGCCATTCATGAAGCGCTACAGATATGTTTTACAGAGTTATCCTGATATAGTTATTACAATATTCTTGAGCCCGAGCTATTCAGTTATAAAATGATATGTACACATACTACCTCGCCTTTTAGGCATAATCGTAGTCTTTTAAGTACCGAGGCCGCGCTGTGACGCGACTACGCGTCCGTTTTGTGTTTTTGGGGTAAAACACTTGGGCAACAAAGCGGTCTTTTGATCCGCCCGAGTCTTCAGAATGTCGCGACGATTCGTCGCTCGATTTCCCATCAGACCCGTTAACACTATCGACATCGTTACTAAAACTATCCACATTCATTTCATTGAGAGTGTCATCGCATATACTCCCAGATGTGCAACTTTGAAAAGATTTGTCTTTGGGAGACTCGCTGCCTCCAACCTCCGTTGGTTCGTCTGGAACGCTTTCCCTTTCACTCTCACCCCACGCCCCATGAACCCTACCAATCCTCCAATCACAGGCCACCCTCAGGCGTGCCTCCACCGTCCGCATCTGTTATTGGCATGAGCTTCACGCTGTGTCTTGAGATCATTTGATTTGGGTGGCGTTTCCATAGTTGTCCTGCTGGTAGACGACATAAGTACACAGATTTTCCTTTTGCTTTTCCCACTTTCGCTTCTGTCCTGCTCTTCTTATTCACCACTCTATAGTCTCTTACCATCAGCGCTTCTCCCTGCCGATATGTTTTTCTTCGTTGCATAAATTTGTTTTCTAATTTTTTTTGTTATGCTCCATATTTCTCACTATTGCATCCCTGACCTGTGAGCTCTCCTCGGAGCTTTCTCTCAATAAATCCATCCTGGATCTTAGCTTCCAGCCGAACATAGCTTCGGCTGGGCTCACTTTGGTTATGCAGTGTTCTGAGTTCCTATAGGTGAAAAGGAATCTAGCTATCAAGGTCTCTAAAGGAACACTTTGATTTCTTGCATCTCTCAGGGCTGCTTTTATTTTTGCCTTAAAAGTTTTTACGCTATTTTCGGCAGCACCGTTACTTTGGCTGTTATAAAGGAGGTATGGTGATGTGCTTTATGCCATTTCCTGATAAGAATGACTCCATTTCTCTGGACACAAAAGATCTCCCATTATCAGTGCAAACTGTTTTTGGCAATTCAAAAGTGGCAAACACATTCCTAACCTTCGTTATGAGTTCAGAGCTGTTTTGCGTTCTTATGCTTAGAACTTCTACCCACTTTGAGTAAGCATCAGTCATTATTAAAAAGTTTTGGCCTCTATCCAATTGAAGCATGTCCATATGAACTCTTTTCCACGGTTTTGGAGCCACCGGCCATGGATACACACTCTTGGGTGGATCGCTTCTTGTGGTGAGACAAGCATTGCATTTCTTTATCATTTCTTCTATGTCTTGATCTATTTTTTGCCACCAAAGGTAAGATCTTGCCAAGGCCTTAACCTTAACAATCCCTAAATGAGCAGGATCATGCAATTCCTTCAGCAACTCCTTTCTTAGTGATTTTGGTATCATCACACGATAGCCCCACATTACACATCCGTTTTGAACATGCAATTCGTCTCTCTTTAGCCAATACGTTCTATCATATTGGTGTCGACTCTATTTGGCCAACTCGACTCGATATATTGATATACCCTCATCAGCTCCTGATCACTTCTTGTCTCTTCAGCTACCTTTCTTGTATCTATAGGCCATTCTAGTGTGCTAGTTGCAAAATTTAAGTAATCTACTGTTTCAATGCCTTCTACTGTTTGCCATTTTTATTGGGTAATCTTGACATACAATCTGCAAAATAGTTGTCTTTACCTCTCACGTACTCAAGTTTATAATCAAAACCTGTCATGTAAAGTGCCCATCTCTGAATTCGATCTCGTTTGCGCTGGGGTATTCCCTTGTTTTCCCCAAATAACCCAAGCAAAGGCTTGTGGTCCGTTCTGATCGTGAACGGAATTCCCAACAGATACTGCTCAAAATACCTTAATCCAAATATTATGGCTGCTGCTTCTCTTTCTATGGTCGACATGCGCCTCTCTGCTGGTGAACATGTTTTTGAGGCACGCCCTACTGGCCTCTCACTTCCATTTTTCTCCCTATGATACAAAATTGTAGACAGTCCATCCTGGCTGGCATCTGTAACTAATATTACGGGCTTTGCAGCGTCAAAATGAGCCAGCGTGATATCCTTACAAAATAACTTCTTTATTAAATTAAATGCCCTTTCACATTTGTCATTCCATTGCACCTGGGTATTACCTGATTCATTATTCTTTAGAAGATTGTATATTGGGCTTAAAATCTGAGACAAATTGGGTATAAATTTCTGGAAGTATTGAATAAAACCACAAAATGAACGCACTTGCGTAACAGTGGAGGGCCTTGGCGCCTCCAACATTGCCATGATCTTTGTCTCAGATTTTTTTAGTCCCTCTTTAGTAATAGTGTTGCCCAGGTATCCAATTTCTTCCTTAAAAATTTCACACTTATCACGTCTGAGCGTCAAACCTGATAATATTTAATCTTGTTAGCACCTGTTCTAAATTTTTGACGTGCTCTTCTGTGAACGGACCTGTAACTAAAATGTCGTCGCAATAAACCACTACCCCTTTGATCCCCTTTAGGACCTGTTCTATATTCTGCTGAAAAATTGCACTTGCTGGAGTGATCCCAAATGGCACTCTTAAGTTTCTAAACAGCCCAAGATGGGTCGTTATGGTAGTCATTTCTTGGGCTTCTTCGTCCAACAGAAATTGGGAGTAGGCCTTATTTAAATATAATTTTGTGAATAAATGTCCACCATTTAATTCTTCAAAAATTTCAGAAATCTTTGGTAGAAGGTAATGGTGAATTTTATCGAAATGTCTGTTGATGGTAGACTTAAAATTCCCGCATATATAAATAGATAGTCCCATCAGACTTTAGGACCGGTATCACTGGCGTGGCAAATCTTGGCGTGGTAGCAGGTTCCAAAATGCCATCTTTAACCATGGACATAAGCTGCTCCTCGATCTGTCGCTTAAAAGCCAGAGGCACTGGCCTGTGCTTCAGGAAAATGGGCCTGGTCCCAGGCAGGAGATTGAGCGATATTTGCTTGTATTTATAGGTACCCAAGTTTACTGAGAATACCTACGGGTATCTGGCAATGACACTCTCCTTTACAGAGCGTACATTATAAATGACATCTTTATTCATGCTCAAATAAATACCAAATTTATCCAAAAAATCTCTACCCACCAAATTAAGTCCACCATTGTTTACCACATAATATTTAATAGACCTGGTCATATCTTTTACAGTGGTTTTCGCTATAAAATACCCCCTACGCTTAATGAAATTGCCAGTATAACTGCGCAACACTATACTATCTTTGTTGAGGCGATATTTATGGGCAAAATTATTTTTATAAAACTCTGCATTTATGGCAGTGATGCTCGCCCCTGTATCTACACAGAACCCATAAACCTTTCCTCCAATATTTACATTCATTTGAAACGGTTTACTACATGAATCATTCACCGACAAAATGTCATACACATTTTGGGAGGACCGTTATCATGTTCTGCCCCCTTACAGTCTTCGGCCCTCTTTTACACACAGCTTCCAAATGCCCAGTCAGACCACATGCATGACATTTGAAATTCGAATAGCGACATCGGGTGTTTCCATGCTGTTTCCCACATGACTCACAGGCAATGGCTTTGCCCCTCTTATGTTGGCCTTCCAATGGTCCTTCGGTCGTCTGCTTCCTCTCCCTTCCCCTCGTGGAGAAAGGGTGGCTTCCAGAAGACTTGAAGCCTCTTGCTGTTGCTGTAAAATTATGTTGATTTAAAACATTTACCTCCTGGAGTGGTCGTCCGCTCCCTTTCGGTAGGACTTCCTTCTTTGCTTCCAGCTCATAAAGCGAAGTTAAAGACTTTTCTTCACTTTCCTCGCATAAGCGGTCTAGTATGGGTCCTTTCTTCATGCCACATACAAATTTGTCCCTTAAGACATTTTCCAAACTTGCTTCAAACTTGCAATTGACTGCCAAATTCCTGATACGAGCATGCCACTCTGCTACCGTCTTATGGTCCTGCTGTGATGCTTCATAAAACACCCTTCTCTGTCTCCAAATCGGAATAATGACTGGTGAAAATTGCTTTGCTAACAACTCACACAACTGTTTAAACGTTTTGTTCTTGGGCAAGGTCGGAAAGGTCAAATCTCTCACCAATTTATAAGTACTGGTCCCTATTAAGCTGAGAGAGAAGCTACCTGTATTTCTTCGTCCACTATTTGGTTGGCTCGAAAATACTGCTCCAGCTTTTCGCTGTAGACCTGCCAATCGTCCACATCGGCACTAAATTCGGGTATACTGCCTATTAAACCAGCGGCCATTTTGCACACCAGCTTTGCCGTTCCTAGAAACTTTAATCCTCGTCGCCAATAATGTTGTGTATTCGTAATAAAACACTCATCGATCGATAATACCGCGCGCAATCATCTCTAAAGCAGGAAGCTACGTATCGTACGCGCGGGAGTTACAAACGTTACAGAAGACTTCTGGATTGTTGTCTTCTGAGAAAAGGAAATTACACTTGAACTTGTGGGTTGTGTGGTGGGTCTAACAAGAGAGATTTTACCAAAATAGTGCATCGTTATTTCTAAAATTTTTTAAAGTTTATCAATCATTGGGATCTCAAAATCTTTCTTTTGTTCAAATGAGCGTCGAGTACCAAAATCTAATTTTTGTTGCAAAAGATAGACAACAAATAAATCTTAGCGTGTTCAGGGGCGACATCCTAAATTTTTAGAGACTCTAAGTTTCTCTTCCCAGACTGCAAAGAATATTCTGGGAATCATCCAGGATTATTCAATCTGAAATATTCGATATTTCAATAATATTCCACGAATAATCAATTTGAAATTTTAGCTATTGATATAGATATTCCCAGACTATTCTGAGAAATATTCTAGGGATAATTTTTAATAACACTAGAATATTCCAGGAAGAATTGTAAACTGTAAGTATTATTAAGTAAAGTATTATATACTTATACGAAAATGCCCCTAGAATATTCCTGGAATATGACGGGAATATAAGGTTTGTACATTAAAATACACATTATTTGAAAATTATATGGTTTATTAAAATAGTGGAAAACGGATAACGATACACGTATATTAAACAATAAACGGAGAAAGGGTTCTTCTCTCGGCGGTTTGTCAATGGTCCTTCGTCTCGGCGGGTGGCTGCTACAAAAGAATAATATCTAATAATAATATTAAAGGCTGTTCAGACCTTTTCAGTGTTATAAATTTAATTTTTACACTATTTTGTTGTTTTAATTACTTGTTAACCTAAATACAAGGTGTATTTTTGGTGCCATATCAGATATTGAAATGATATAATTTATGCTATCAATTTTTAACATTATTGCGTTAAAAAGTGATAACAACCTATCATTTCTTATCTGGTATGACGCCAAATACGCTTGACTTCCCGTATAACCATTTAAAAGTCCCGCGTTATTTTGAGAAAGAGATACCTGTAATACCGATCGCGTCACCCGACTACCGAATAGCCTTTCAGTTCACATGGCCGGCCAGCGAGTCGCTAGTGCTCTGGCGAGTTTAACATTGTGCCTAATGCACGGCTTCGAATCCTCCCTTTCTTTATGGTAGAACCCTTAAGATCAGCTCAACTCAGTACATAACTTATACATACGCCAAAAAATTTGCAAGATGACCTCCCACTTTAAAGGAAGTCGATATGCCTATCAATGTATGGGCCCCCATTTTATCGATCGACATCCTAAACCTATATTGTTAGCGTTGTCTGTCTGTTTGTGTGTGGATTTAACTGTGTAGTCCCACTCTTTTAAACAAAATTTTAAAGTATTTGTAATTATCACTTTTCGGTTCTTGCTTGCCTACTCCAGAATATGGTTAGTCCAGATTCTGCCATACTAAAGTGCTGTGTAAATTTAAGAACAAGGAAGACAAAACCGAATTGTAAGTTGAATAACAATGTTTACTGTTATAGAGCCATTTAGGAGCCCCCTTTTTGTAAATTGCTCACATATAATTTTACCGTCCTGAGGATGCAGAAATATATCTGCGAAACGTAGACCAATTCAAATAGTTGTCTTCGTCATTTGGTGATCCTTTTCCCGCATAATCCATCACATTTTTGAACTTGAGGATCGATAACAACTACCAAAATTAAATGTATTATTAACTAAAAGAAAAAAAGGTGTTTATAAATGTGGTTTGATCATTTATAATTTACGTCAGTGTGAATATGAAATGTGCAGTGAATATGAAAACAGATATTAAGGGTGATAAACTGCTTAAGGAATTAAATTATTGTATAAACTATTAAGATGTCAAAAGCACGAAACCCAATAAACAATAAGCAAAACGAAATCAGCTGTCAATGTTGTTGATACAGTACATGCGCAGTTCAAAGGGGATTTAATTTTGGTATTAGCAGTAAGAAATTTAGAATTTTAGGTAAATCCAAGGTCACTCCCTAAAATTCAAACTGTCGTCAGATGATCCAGTGGACTGCACTCCACCTGAACTAAAAGAGGCAGCTATGTAGCAGCACAGGACTTAGTCCCTGAAAACAGTAAGCCTAGATATGTGAAGGGGGTGATGTGAGAACAAAAACGTCAAAAATTTGTGTTCCGAAACTGTTCTTCTGGCTTATTTTTTAGAACAAAGCAAAGAGGAGAAACTTCGAGCGTTCCTGCACAGACAAAGCGTAGGTTTTAAGCCCAAGAAGTCCAATGTTTTTTCTCGGGAAAATATAGACGATTTTCTAAACCAAGCTCTAGCTGAATTATTACCGATTAAGGTAAAGTATTTGTGATTTTACGGAGAAATTATTTGTAAAATAATTCTATAACATTTGTAAAGTGTCTATTATTTTTGTTTAAGTTTTTCTTAGTGTTTTAGGTAGCACTAATCGTAGGAGTCTCAGGAGCGTGACGAACCGACGAATTGCTTTGCTGGAAGACAAAGTTTCAGGGGAAATTCCAAATTCAAAAACTCATACAAGATGAAAATTGTGCGAGACATTTTACTCTTCGAAATAAGCATACAAATCGATATATTTTTTGTTCAAGTCAGAAGCGGAAAGGCCGTTAGTCAGTCAATAGGATACAATTCAATAAGGAAAGTTCCAAAAAAAGTTGCTTCTTTCCGCTGAACCGCTGTCATGTTGCTAGCGAACGGTGGTGCAAATGTTCTTCAATTAAAAAGACTGGGAGGATGGAAGTCAAGTACCGTGGCAGAGGGCTACGTAGATAGTTCGATGGAGAGTAAAAAAAAACTGCCAACATGTTATCCTCTCGTGCTACCGAAGTCGAACGACTTCGGTTGTTTCTTCAAGTTCCCAACATACTGTTGGAGCCTTTCAACAACCAACTACCATAATATCTGAAAAGGTTGGAGCTCCGGAGCTGGTACGGAAATAAAAATTTCCATAAACTCCTACAATCAATCAAATTTAACAGTGAATATTACTAAGTAGTTTTGTGTGATTTAGTTTGTCATTTTCATTGTGTTTTTATTGTTCGTCACTTCTTGAAATTAAAAAGTATATTTTTTAAACACTTTATTTATTGTACACGGCTATCAAAATGGTTTAGGGACCAAGAAATAAGGATAGGAAATGAGGGCGGAAAAGAGAAGTAGGTAATAATCCATTTTCGCCTTAGGGTGGAAATAAAGACCCATTATCTACCTCTAATTTAGAGGTAGGTAATGGGTGATTTCCCATCCTCCTATTAGGTTTGTAATGGTAGCATTACATACACGGTTGTAAATAAACACATTTGTTGTTTCCCAACACACTGGTTATGTATGTGAATAAGAACAATTTTAAAAGCTTATTGTGGCAGATATAATTATACACCTTTTTGTTCACGGCTGTACAATAATATGTCAATCATACGACAGGTTGTAAATATATATACCTAATACAGGGCGCAACCCTTTGAATTCCAACAGGTGCCACAGCGTGAATAATATTTACTATTCAAACATCTTTTATGTTTTCATTATACACCCCATGAAAATTGCACGCAGACACCGCCATGTAAAATTACGAACATAACAAAAAGTATTGTATCTTATCCCATAAACTTGCATATTCATAATATTATTATATTATTATTATTAGAGTAAACTTAACTATATCAACATCAATAGAATATACAATGTTCATTTAAATGATTTAACTTTACTTATTCATAAACTAATTGATAAGAAATAACGTTGTTTTCCTATAAAACTTGTGAAATACTGTGAAACACTGAAATCGTTTTGTTGTATTACGCAGTACTTTCCTATATGACTAATAAGAATTAGGTGAATAAACTGTCTCAACGTATTCAAACCGTTGTGACGTGTCTCGCTGCACGTCTCCTTAAGAGCTTTAGGTAATACAGGGTGTTTCAAAATTCAGTACAAAGATTTGAAGGGCATATTTGTGGGGTCAAAATAAGAGGTAATTTTTCTATAAACATGGGTCCTAAAATGAACCCCCTCCCCCCTACGGGCGGGCGCTGAAAGTTGGGAAAGGAAAAATATTTTTTTTAATTGTGGTTATATTTATTCATGAAAATTCTTGAAAATTTGTACATCCTCGTTTCTCAACGATAAACGTCTGTCATATTACAAAGTCCCAGCCTCCTATGTTTTTCCTTATTATGATGATGATACTGCAGCCGTTCAGTCAAAGGAGTTTTTCTCGAAAACGGTTAGCTTAATCAAAAAACTTCAAGAAATCAAAACTAAAGATATTTGTTTGGGCTACTGGATAGTGATGATGAATTTAACAAAACTCTCGGGAAACATAAAATATTTGTCATAATAATGATATTAAGTCCTTAAAAACTGCGAATAATTAAAATTTCGCCATTTCTGAGAAATGGAATGAAAAAGCTCGTTGAGAAACGGGGATGTACAATTTTTTGAAGAATTTTGGTGAAAAAATATGGCCACAATTAAAAAAAAAACTTTTTATCCTTTCCCAACTTTCGGCGCCCGTAGGGGAGAGGGGGTTCATTTTAGGACCCATGTTTATAGGAAAAAAACGTGTTATTTTGACCCCACAAATATGCCCTTAAAATCTTTGTACTGAATTTTGAATCACCCTGTATATTGGGGTCAGTTTTTTATATTATGTATTGTATTTACTGTTAACATGAAACCCAATAAAAAGTACAGAAAACCAGCAAATCGTAAGATGCGAATTAGAATAAATAGAGAGAAATATGTTATAAAAAATCAGACTGCTTCCAGAAATATTTAAAAAAAAATCGAAATTCGCTTTAATGAGTCTCTTTTTTAACTTATTTCAAGAGTTTTTGAAAAATAAATTTCATTTTGTTATTAGCACTTTTTTCTTCAAGGTAATGTGATAAGACCTCTGACATAGTTTCGAAATTTAGTAACCATAATCAATATTTTATTTAATACGGCTATGAGTTTTTTATCATATTTTTAGAATAATAAATAAAAAATGCCACAAAGACTTTTTTTCAATTAAGTTGAGAAAAAATAAAAACAAATATAGCTTATTTCAATTATTTCCGGAACCGGATAGGTTTTTGTAAATTTTAAAACAGTCTCTTGTTGTGTATCAATCGTAAATTGGTGTATATCAATCGTAAATTTGTCCCAATTTAAGGTAGTTTGCATCTGTTACAAAGTATTGCTGATTTCAATGATAAGCGACGAATTTAGATAGCCTGAATACTGTGTAAAAGTAAATAAATCGTTAAAAAGTACATGTACAACTCAAACATTGAATTTGTAATAAAACTGACTTTCAATTTTCGACATCCAATTTTAAGGGCCTTGTTTAAAAAACTGAACTTGTTGATGGCCAAAAAACAGTCCAGAAAAAGTGCTAATTAAAATATCCAATTCGTTTTTTGGAATATAGTTTCAAAAACATAGTTTTCAACAAAAAAAATATTTTCGGTATTAGTAAAAATTATGGACATTTAAAAATATTATTACGATTTGCACCCAAGCGCGCATCTCAATTTAAACGAATTCGTCTCTCTTACGGTTTTCGAAATCCCAATGATGAGCGGCGAATTTGAATAACCTTTTATAGGAAGATACTGAAGAATGAGACAAAAACTGGCTTCACATATAGTCAATTTCGAGGGAATAGAAAGAAATTAACAAAATTTATAAATGTATATTTAACTAAAAACATGTCTAAAAAGAAATATTTATGCCTTAAACACTGTTCGAAGGGTTTCACCAAGAAATAACAGTCAAGAAAAGACAACGTAGGATAATAAAAGTGATGGAGCTTTAAACGCCTGTGACAGTAGAACTATTCGAAATATAATGAATATATGCAGGTGGAGGAGAAGATAACTCTTTGTCTTCAGATGAATACGCCAACGTTTCGACCGATGACCTACAAGATATGGACACAGCCAACAAATTCCGATATTTTCGTCCTTAGCGCACGTCATACAAAAGTCATAGCAACTTAAAGTTGGACTGGATATTGATTGTGCTGATGGTTTTTTATTTTTGTTAGATTAATAGGATATAAATTCGATATTAGATTGGATTGGAAATAAGAAATTATAAAAATAATGACCGTGACAACTGTTTTGCAATAATTTGACGTAAAACGTCATCGAGATGATACTTTCGACTTTACTAACTACTACAGGTTTCCACTTTAGAGATTTCCACTGCTAAAAATGGGGGTCAAAACTATAAACCAGAAGGGGGTCTCTAGGTGTAATATACTAGCTCGATGGTTCCGACTATATTTTAATCTTTATCAAGTCGATCTTTGAAGAGTGGTTGTCAAAATAATTCTTATAAAGTCTATATGGCCTTGCGTCAAATGTTCTTGATCATTATAGAATTAACTGCGACTCATTCTACCTTCTACTTCTGCCCTCAGAATTTAGTTCCTTCATGTGGTGCCCTCTTAGAATTGCTATTTTTGACCACAGTTACAAACTATTTGCTGTAAGACCGGTGAGATGTTGTACAGAGTAGGAGCAGGCGACATCCACCAGCGTATTTTAGAACCAATACTGCATGGTAGATGGCTCTCAGTTCGAGAAGCAGCCCATATTGCTCTGTACCTCGCTGGTTATCGAAATCAGAACGAAGTGAAATGAGCGTAGGTGGTTACCAATTTGTCGATCAACCCATCTGCATACTAGTTTCGGGGCCTACCACTCATCAGGACAGCTTTGGCTGGTCGACAAAGTGGGAACCGTGATTCAGAGGTTTATAGCCGCAAATGTACGGAGTACCGGTGAGATGTTGAACAGAGCAAGGCAGGCGACATCCAAGATCTGTTAACTTTATAGGTTACCTCATTTCCCAGAAAAATAAAAAAGAGCTATTGTGACGTCATGAGAATTCACAGCTGACAATTTTATATAGATTTAAATGAGTGATTTGTCAGAGATGCCTTATTTTTTGAAAATTTAAGCTTTTAAATGTTAATGTTCGGCAAGTATACTTCATTATTATAAATTTGGGGTTTATTTAGACTTATTTTACACCATGCAAAGTAATAGTTTCATTCAGAATACTTCTTAAATATCGGAAATAAACTTGCCAAAACGGCTAAGAAAATAGGGTTATAACATATATGATATAGTTCGGCAGTTCGGTAATTTCATCCGAGCGCCCCGGACGCAGATCATCTCCCAATATCTTTACAAGCTAGAGCGAGATAGACTGTTATCCGGAGCGCTCGGGATGTAATTACCAAACTCAACTAGTAATACTAGTATAGAGCAGAAAATTTATAAAAATGGACTTCACTCTGTAATATAGTAATAATGTAGAAAATAACTTCTTGGTTTCAGCACACAAAAATACCAAAAACCTTAACAAAACTAAATTTTAATAAAAAAAATTATCCCACGCTTTACAAAAGCATAGGGGGAATGGCGGAAATGGTCTTGTGACGTTGGCTGACGTATACAGGTGGTTCTCTCTCTAAGAAATGAGGTAACCTGTAAAGTTAACTGATCTTGGGCGACATCCACCAGCATATTTTAGATCCAATATTGCATGGCAGATGGCTCTCAGTTCGAGAAGCAGCCTATATTGCTCTGTACCTCGCTGGTTATCGGAACCAGAACGAAGTGAAATGAGTGTAAGTGGTCACCAATTTGTCGATCAACCCATTTGCATACTAGTTTCGGGGTCTACCCCTCATCAGTACAGCTTTGGCTGGTCGACAAATTGGGGACCGTGATTCAGAGGCTTAAAGCCGGAAATGTACGGAGAGGCGGTGAGATGTTGTACAGAGCAGGAGCAGGCAAGCGTATTTTAGATCCAACACTGCATGGCAGATAGCTCTCAGTTCGAGAACCAGCCCATATTGCTCTGTACCTCGCTGGTTATCGGAACCAGAACGAAGTGAAACGAGTGTCAGTACAGCTCATCAGTACAACTCAACAGAGGCTTAAAGCCAGAAATGTACGTAAGTACTTCGTTTTGGTTCCGATAATCAGTGAGGTACATAGCAATATGGGCTGTGTCTCGAACTGAGAGCCATCTGCCATGCAGTATTGGATCTAAAATACGCTGGTGGATGTCGCCTGCTCCTGCTCTGTACAACATCTCACCGGTACTCCGTGCATTTCCGGCTTTAAGCCTCAGAACCACGGCCCCCAATTTGTCGACAAGCCAAAGCTGTACTGATGAGGGGTAGACCCCGAAACTACTATGCAGATGGGTTGATCGACAAATTGCTGACCATCTACACTCGTATTTGCTTATACCTTTGGTACGTATTATAATCCATAATTTTATTACTAATAGGAAATTCCTTAAAGTTTATTATTACAATAGGTAGATTAGATACTATCAGAAAATCTTATTTTAAGATACAAGTTGTGTAGCTTGGTGTTCCCGGACGTTTAATAAACGATTGTTTGGTTCGTGAAACGGCCGATAACAATATTTATTTAAATCAGGAAAAACATATAGTAAGCCCCAAAACATCTGTATAAATTTAGATAAATAATGTAAACATTTAATATCTGATTAAAAGTGACAAAGGCGTTCCAATAATAAAAAGCAAAAAGCTATTTATATCTTTTTGTTATTGTTGGGAGACATCACACGATTTCGCGGTCAATGTGACCATTAGCTAAACATAATGCAACTTTTTGCCAAATTATTTTTATTGACTTCTCGTTTCAGGAATTTTAGTATTTTTTGGGCCTCATTTATCCACTGTAACATCTTTATCACATCTAAACTGCTAACGGAAAAGATCGATAGAGCAAAATTTGTTTGTCATTTTTGGGGGTCTATATCTCGGAAAAGCCTTAGCCGAAATTTAAAATCTAAAGAGATTTTGAAAGGTCGTTTCTTCTAGAATCTCGGCGAGAGATTGATCTTAAATAAGTTATTCTTTAAAGGATATACAGGGTAACGAAACAAACACTGCAAGATGGTTGCGTTTTAACCCACTGCATTTGGTAGGTAGTGTAATTTCAGAACATTCATTGTTATGACATTTAATGGCGTTAGTTGGTATCACGGGACATGTTGGGCAGTTTTCGGTTTTTTGGCCTACAAAATAAATTACCGGGGGTTTTCAAAAAGTTGACGCTCTTCTGTAAGTCAGTTAATAAAACAATTTTATTCCATTTTATACAAGGATGGCAAAAAATCTAATAAAAACTGATACAAATTTTGTTTACTACGATGTCATGACGGGAGCCTTAACTTTAAGACTCTTTTAGTAATGGACATTTAAGGGATATGGTCGATATCTCGGGACGGTTTTGGCGGTTTTTTGGTTTTCTGCCTACTAAATCAGTTACAGGGCGTTTACAGAAAATTTGAACTTTCTTGTAAGTTACAATAAAGGTATCCTGAAATTAATTGGGAAATCCCTAGGCAAAAATAGGGCACAATGTTCATACAAACATAACCCGCAAACGCTTCGTCTCCGAGATACAGTGTGTTGATTTTTTTTTTAATAGTTATTAGAAATTTGAGATATTTAACTCAAATTCTGAATATAGGTAATCAAAATCGACAGGGTCTTATTTTTTCTCGGTTTGTATACTTTTACCCTCACAAACTTTTTTGTAGCACGCCACTGATCGTTTTTTCTTAAAAGTCTGAATTCTCTATTCAATTTAGAAACTTTCTTGCCTCTTGCATCCTTGTCTTGTCTCCCACCGTTTTCGAGAAATGTGCAAAAGTGTCGAGAAATGTACATAATTTTTTCATAAGTGACTCTTTTTCATCAGTATCTGGGAATTTAAACAGGAACGCAGAAAACTGTGCATGCACAATTTATGTGCATCCCTAAACACTTTTGCAAATTTTTCCAAAAAGAGTGGGAGATAAGTCAAGGATGCAAGAGACAAGAAAGTTTCTATATTGAATAGAGAATTCAGACTTTTAAAACGATCAATTGCGTGCTACAAAAAAGTTTGTGAGGGTAAAAGGGATACAATCCGAGAAAAAATGAGACCCTGTCGATCTTGGCTAGCAGTTGGTATATCCAACGATGTAGATAAAATGAATGGTTACCTATATTCAAAACTTGAATTAAATATTTCAAAAATTCTAAGAGCTATAAAGAAAAAAAAAATTCAACACCCTGTATCACGGAGACGAAGCGTTTGTAACAGTTTGGTTTTTGCCCTCAGAATATGTAAACTAATGGAATCCACGCGCGCAATTCTCCGCTATATTGACAGCTGTTACCAAAAATGATGAGACGCCATGTCTAAGGCGAAAACCAAACATTTCGTTGGCTATGTGTTTTTCTGCAATAAATTGCATTTTGCAAGACTTTAATATTATAAATAATTGTGTTGTTTACAATGGTGAGATGTGCAGATTACGGTTGTAAATGCAGCGGCTATAGAAAGGAGCCTGGAGTTACGTTTCACAGGTAAACAGATAATGGCGTTTTTCAGCAACAACTAAATTATTTCAAGTAACTCTAAAACCAGTTAGTTTACATCCGATTTTCTTATGTGCTATACATTACCAATGCTACGTCACTGGCATTTTCACACTTGACAGATTGGAGCAAACTGGTAACAGACGACGGCGTCGTATCCTACTTCCTCTGGTTTACCTTTTCTAAGGTTTTGCCATTAGAATTATATCAATAAATTTACCTTTTTGATTGCTCTTTGGCCTCATTATCCTCAATAACTTTACCGTTTAGACCTTTTTTGCTATTTGCCTTATTAGATAATTTTCATCTTGCAGTTAATAACTTTGGGTTTATTTACATTTGCCACTCTTTTTTAAGGTTATTTTGAAGTTTGACACATCTGTGTCAAAAATGGTTGACTTCCGGCCCAAAAACGGGACCATTTTCTTGGAAGATGTCTCCACTTGTTGCTTCTCTTTGGTTGCCGTCTGACAGTGTTGACAGTGACTTTGACTTTTGCTTCCGTCATTTTTTTTTCGTTTTCCTTTCTGGGAATTTGCTGCCGGCGTGAAGGTTGGTCGTTGGAAAAGAAAAGTTCGAATTTGTATTTTATCTCGGGCATCCTGAGGATTTTTTCGACTTTTCTTGGAATAAAATTTCGGGCCACTGTTAGTGTTGCTTTGCGTGGCCGAAATTACCGTTTCGTTACGGGATTTTGCCAACAAACCTCACTTGAGGAACACCTTGCTGATTGCGAGTGTTTCAGCGCCAACGGCGGAGTTCGATTTTGGTGTGGGACGACCCACTTTAGAGAGATTTTAGTGGTGGTTTGTGTCCTCCATGGAGGTATGTCTTTCAGCCATGTGCCTTCAGCGATTTCATTAGTATTTCACCCAAGTATTTCACCTTTATCTTACTATTCTTCTGGTTTTCGAATATTAGAGTTCATTGTAACCCTAGGTGCTAGGTAGGGGATTGGCCTGCACACAGCAAACTTGCTTGGGGCTCGTAAACGTAACACCCAACACCCCTGACCTGAACCACTGGTCCGGCTACTTGTGCCACCTTCCTTGGTCTGGACCCAGTGTTTGTAAGATTGTTTCGGCGGGTGCTGTGTCTATCACCACTGTAGCTGTCGAGTCAACTCTGGACTACTGTCACCGAGTCACTCTGACGTACATCCCTAGTAAGACTAACAGGACAGGGGACTGTTGCAATCCCCATAACCTACCCCCTACAACATATGTAAATTAGTGGTAAGACCTTTTGAATGTCCTTTATATAACTTATTACGCATCTTATTTGGCCAACTTGATTTTGCCTCGTTACGTATAACATATATGGCATATTTTGGAGTGAACTCTTGCTGTGGCCCAAATTTATTAAGGTTTCCCTTCCCCTTGGGAGACGTCCTGTTGAGCCTGGGAACAACAGGTGGCGCACCCACTCCTATTAGCCGAGCTTTATCTGAGCCACCTCACAACCTTGATTTATTGGTGACAGCAAGTGTTCACCTTTTGGCCACCATCAAATATAAGGTTACCACACACACACACCAACCATTGTGTATTGTTGAATTTATTTGTTTTTATATAATATATGACCACACCACGTCAAACAGTGCTTTTATTTCGTCAATGTCTTTCTTATGAGAATAAACGTTTCACGTTCGCGGGTTATGTTTGTATGAACATTGTGCCCTTTTTTTGCCTAGGGACTTCCCAGTTAATTTCAGGATACCTTGTATTGTACCTTGTATGTGCAATTTAGTAGACTAATTAGTGACTAATTTAGTAACTTACAAGAAAGTTCAAACTTTTTGTAAATGCCCTGTAACTGATTTAGTAGACAAAAAAAACAAAAAACCGCCAAAACCGTCCCGAGATATCGACCACAGCTCTTAAATGTCATTTCAAAAAGAGTCTTAAAGTTAAGGCTCCCGTCATGACATCGTAGTAAACAAAATTTTAATCAGTTTTTTATTAGATTTTTGCCATCCTTGTAGAAAATGGAATAAAATTGTTTTATTATTGACTAGTTGAACTAAAGCCTTGTGACACTTAAAAATAGGGTGATTTGAGATAGGTGATTTTTTACTGATTGGTGTGTCATGAGTGTTGTGATAATGTGTGTGAAAAATTTAATTAAAACCCTGTAAAATCTTGATTATGAGCATTTTCCTTTGCTTATCATTTTTCGAAACTTTTCGTAATTTTTTATGTTAAGTGTGCGAGAACTCTCAGAAAATAAGTAGATTAAAACTTTTTTCAAGCCACTTAATATGATCATATTTTGTTGATAATGTTTCGATTTTTTTGACCGGATTATCAGAAATACTTAAAAAATAAGTGAATTAAAAGACTCAAAAACCTTGCATATACTTTCTGCCACTATATGGAAAAAAACTCTATCGACCGCTATGTTAAAATCGTTCATTGACCGCATTGTCAGAATGAATCAGAAAATAATTTGTTAAATACGAGATTTTCTGCTGATTAACTATCGAATTTTATGCTCACCAGATTGTCATAATTCGTCAAAAAATAAGTCGATTGAAATCATGAAAAACCTAGAATTTTTGTCAGAATTGGCCAGAAAAGAATTTAATCAAAACCTATAAATAAAAATTTTTCTTGATAGCCATTTTTCGAAGTGCTTGCTGATGGCTGGTTTGTCGTGTCAGAACCTCTCAGAACATATGTTGATTAATACGCTCAAAAACCTTTGATATGACATTATATTACGGACAGTTTTTGAAAACAAAGTTTCCTGACCAAATTGTAAGAAATTGGCCAGGCAAAAAGTTAATTTATACTATATAAAAAAATCATTTGATATTTTTTTATGTTTGCTGATTGTCAGGCTCGGTCAGAAAATAAACTAATTATTAAAACCTTGAACATAGTATTTTTTAATAAGCATTTATTGAAATATTTGCTGACCATATTGTCACATTTGAAGAACATTGAATTAAAATATGGTAAAGGGAGTTTTTCGAAAGAAAGTGTTGCTATCCGTTATATGTCAGAATCGCACAGGAAACCGTAAGTAAAACCTTGAAGTTGAAAACATGTTTATTAACGCCCATTAAAAACTTCTTGAATATGATGTTTTTTTACTGACCAATTTTCGGAAAAAAGAAAAAGCTAATGGAAACCTTAAAAACCTTAAATTCAATTTTAATGCTGACCATTTTTTGAACGAAAATTATCAGGTTAAATCAGATCAGAAAACAAGTAAATTAAGACCCTGTAAAACGTTAAATAAAAGATATTTTTTCTGCAATCGATCAAGAATTGACAACTTTCTGACGTCTGTTAACGACGAAAATAGTAGATTATGTCACTAGGAGTAAAAGTGGGTCTTTTCGTGCTGAGCCCAGAGATTGACGGGCGAAGCGAAGCTGAGGCCTGCAACTGGGCGAAGCACAAAAAGACCTTTTACTCCGAGTAACATATACTATTTTTTTTTCAAGTATGCAAGAAATAAGAAATCTATTTAAAAGTGGTTCAGTTTTGCAATTTTCTCTCATCCTCTTTAAGCGGGTCTAGGTACTTACCCAATTAGTGGTGTATATTATTTGTAAAATACATAGAATATGTTAGAATGGTAGTTTTCAATGTTCAATGGTTTTAATGTATTAAATAATAACCAATGATTATGGTAAACTAAGAATTTGTAGCATTTTTTCAATACTAAATTAATAAATGTGTCATATTTATCTGTCACATTGACAGATAAATATGATGACGCGCATGACATTTAACAGACGAATTCAGAATTCGAGAACCTATGCGATTTCGACTAATAACGGTTTCGGATGGTGCTCTTGAGTGCTCTGAGAGTATTTCTGTCCTTTGTTTTTTCAACAAGAATGTAAAGATGGCAATACACTCAGATCGGTTTATCTGGTGTCATCTATTATTAAAATAATTTTGGTGAATGAAAATCGTTTATATATGCGCCACCATGACACTAGCGGTGACTTTGGACTTTACTTTTACTGCCTAGGACTTTTTTGCTACTTTTTTGGTCTCAGGATTGGAAAGCCCACTTTAGGTGTACGTATGGAGAAAACAAATGACGTACTTTTAGTCCGCTTGAAAAAAAAGACTTTATTCCAATACTTCAAATGGTTACTAAGCAATCAGTTGTAGAACCAGTACGGCAATATTCAATCCCGGCCTAGGCCGGAAAGTGAAAAATATCGTGAATTAGTATATTGTGTATAGTAGGAAAAAGCGACATATTCTCACTCTCATATTCTATGAGCAATCATCGGAGGGTGAGAATATGATTTTCCTACGAGGTACACATACTATTTTTTCTGAAATCATTCTTACTAAAAAAGAGTTTTTTATGATTTGAATGCTGGACTAAAAGCAGTTCTGGAATGATATTCTGGAACAGTTTTGGAACAACCGGTGGTGTTGTGGTAACTACTAATCTATGTATGGTACCTATTTTATTAAGTGGCATTAGCAACAGTTAATGACAATCTCTAATTTCTTTCTTTTTTCGATTGCCTAATCCGAAAATGTTTCATTTCCGATTGCAGAAGTACCTCGTAGTAAAATCATATTCTCGTCCTCCGATGATTGCTAGCCTCGGCTGCGCCTCGGTTGTCAATTTACATCTTCGGCCGAGAATATTAGCGCATTAAAAATTAGAATACAAGCGCATTAGAAATTCTACTTTTACCACGCTAATGAACTACTAAAAATAGCGTGTTAAGGCTACTTTTAACACTTGTGTTAAAAGAAGAATAACAATCTAAAGTGTTTTCCGGGCTTTGAGGCCGTTGTCCAATGAGATTTCTTCCTGACGTTTCGTCTACTGTGGGCGAAGTGATCTCCTGTGCTTCCCAATGTTGACTGATTCGACTGTGGGGAGCTCCGTGCTATTTATTCCCCCGCCTTCGTGTTGCAGTGGGGGAACTGGAGTGAGGGTAGTGATCTTTCGAAATTGACTGCTGGTATGCGAAGCTGCCACCGAAGAGGGTTATTCAAATTCCCCGCTCATCATTGGAATCCCGTAAACGTGTAAGAGATACGAATTCGATTAAATTGGAACAAAGTTTCGCCTTTGGGTGTGTGGTTTGGTAGGTGTGTAGGTGATCGTAATAATATTTTTTAATTTCCAAAATTTTGAATAATTCCGAAAACACTTGAAAAAATACAAAATTTTCAAATATCGTTTTTATTTTTTTTTTAAGCGATATTCTATAACATTTTCAATGTTTTTCAAATAATTCAAAGAATAGATATTTTCAAGAGGTCTTTTTCTGCAAATTTTCTTGGACATCATCAAGTTCAGTTTTGTAAAGACGGCCCTTAATATTGAATATCGAAAATTAAGACATTTTTATTACAAATTTTCATGATATACAGTGTGTCCCAGATAAGGATGCACTGCATGGGCATCTCCAAAATGGTAAGAGATACGAAGGCGGTTGAATTAGAAGAAAGTTGCACAATGGGGAGACCTTTTACATGGTGTTTGCAAAATTGAGTTGTTTGTTTTAGTTTTTTAGGTATCCCAAAAATAGTCGTTTTATGGATTTGGGTTTTCATTTATTTTTTGAGTTATTTCAAACAATACTCGAAAACGAAAAACACTTTCTCATTGCACCTTTTTAAGCTCTACGGGATGAAGTTTGTTACTTTTTATTCCAACGTTTCGTTATCGATGAACCATCATAATAATAATAATAATATATTTATTGCCAACAAGATTAACATCGTTAACATAGCAACGTCTGACAGAGAGAGAGAGAGAGAGAGAGAGAGAGAAGGGAAGGACTGGAGAAGGATATAGGGCAAAGCAGGTGAAGGGGAGGAGAGAGTTGTTGTTTCATGAAGTATTTGAACATCTAACATGACAGTGGTTTTGCCGGGTACATACATACATAGCATATAAATATACCGAAATATCTGATTTTAACTATAATTATAACATTTACGCGTGTGTTAGTTTAATAATAGGGAAACAATTTGATTTGATTCATTTACTGAGTGAAATCAAAAGAATAAAAGCATTTATCGATCAAAAAATGTGTCAATGTTCGTTTGAAGGTTGACTGATTATCCTCATCCCTGATGGTCTTTGGCAGCATATTGAAGGCTTTCATTTCCCTGTAGTATGGGCCTCTTTTGAAATATGAGGAGTTGTGCAGGGGTACCCTAAGGCTGTTTGCGTTTCTAGTGGTTGTAGACATAGACTCATTATATATATCTGAATTTTGAGTGAACAAATGAAAGTGTTTTCGCACAAAGGTTACCAGCGACAAGAAATATAGGGATGGAACAGTAAGAAGTATCATTGGTTTAAAGTGATGTCTGCATGACGCTCTAGGGTGAAGTTTCAGTATGCATCTTAGGATGCGTTTTTGTGTAACAAATATGTTGTGTGCATTTCTACTGGATCCCCAAAAGAGAATACTATAAGATATAATTGACTGTGCCCCAGCATAGTATATTTGGATTATGGTGGCATGTGATAGGTAGTCTCTGAGTCTCCGCACTAGAGCGCAGAAGCTGTTAAGTCTACCTACCAGTACCTGAAAGTGATCATCATAGTTTAGCGTTGGGTCTACTGTAATGCCCAAGAATTTTATTTCTTTGGCTACGGGAACAGCGACTCACAAGTATTAATCGTCTTGGTAAATGTCATAAGGCCAGTTTTGTTACAATTCAGCCTCAGCCCACTCGCCAGGCACCAATCCCGCATCGCCACCACTGCACCCGAACAGCCCACCGACAAGCCAGCAAGATCAGCCCCCACCAGCACTACCGAAGTATCGTCGGCATACTGGCAGACACGACCCCCCAGCCGAGCCCCCAGACCATTCACATACAGCAGAAACAGCACGGGACCCAGAATGGAGCCCTGCGGCACCCCCTGCCGTCACAGGATTAGACAGGACATGGCCGCCCCCCGAGGGAACCGAGACTACCTGCTGTCTATCTGTCAAGTAGGATTCTATGACCGAGGCAAATACCCCTCGTATTCCATACGCAGCCAGTCTGGACAACAATAGACCGTGATCCAAAGTGTCGAAAGCCTTTGAGAGATCAAAAAACAGTCCTGCCACCTTTTCATTTCTGTCCACATTCTCTATTATATATGAGATAACATTGAATAACGCCAGTTGTGTGGATCTATTTGGCATGAAGCCATACTGGTGTTCAGCCACTATTGCATGCTGTTGTAGAAAATCCATAAGCCTACCGTAAATGACCCTCTCAAAGATCCTCGACACTGAGGAGAGGAGGGAGATCGGTCTATAATTATTTATGTCCTTTTTGTCGCCCTTCTTGTGGATCGGGACAACCTTGGCACGCTTTAATGCGTCTGGGAAAAGCCCGTTACTAAAGCATTCATTTATGATGTGTGCCAGTGGAGCTGAGATGTGAGAAGCAGCGCGTTTGATTGTTACAATAGGAAACTCGTCCAAACCTGCCGAGTTTATTTGGGAGGTCCATTGTGATTCTAAATATTTCGCGATCATCGACCGGTCTAAGAAATATTGAGATGGGACTCTCCACCACAGCTCCAGTATTGCAATCCGGAGGGGCCGGTCCAAAGATGTTAAATTTGTCTGAGAGCAAGTTTGCCACGATAGTTGGGTCTTCTATTAAGAGATTATTACTTTTCAGGATTATATTATTACTTTCTTTACGTGATGTTAGATTTTTAAAGATACCCCAAGCAGTTTTGGTTTTATTTTTTGAGTTTGCAATAGTATTTTCATTTAGTGTTATTTGATATTGGGCAAGAAATTTTCTATAGTTTTTTCTTTCTATTTTGTACATGTCCAAGTTTGCTTGACTATTGGTAATTTTGTACCATACGTACATGTCCTTAACACGCTGAGCATACTCTTTTATTTCCTTGGTAATCCAAGGTTTATCTTTTTGCGCCCTACATGAGCTAAGTGGAAAGGCCTGGTTGAAGTGGAAATAGAGGATATTGTAAAATATGTCATACTTTAGAGTCACATCATGTTCCATATAGATATCTTCCCAGTTTTCACCTGTTAAGTAGTTGATAAACAGTTCTGTATTTGTATCATTAAAAAAACTTTTTTTTTTTGGCATTTTGCCTTAGTTTGTTTGTTTGTAGATAGGACCCTTATGGTTTGACCATAATGGTCAGATATGTTTGTGATATATATTTGTCTCCTCTTACTGTTCCCATGGGGATGTTACTAAATATAATGTCTACTTGTGTCCCAGTGCCCCGTCCAGCCCTAGTGATACCCCTAACATTGGATGATAGCCAAAGCTTGATAGCATTTGAGTTATCAAGTTTGAATTAGGACAATCAATCAGGAAATCTACATTAAAGTCACCGAACACTAAGATATACGCGTTTTGTTTATAAATTTCATCTAGTAAGTCATATAGATTACCTACAAATATGTCTAAGTTGCCTGTTGGTGAGCGGTACAATGTAACAATAGTGTAGGAATGGCGGTTGGCTTCATAGGTAATGGCGCTATATTCAAAGTGTTTTTCTTGAGGTGTTGTTCGGGCATGGATTGCCTGTGGCGTCAGGAGGTTCTTTCTGCCATAGATCGCCGTACCTCCTCCCCTAAATTCGGATCTTGAAGAGTAGGTGGCCATGTTATATCCCGTCAGCTGTAGTTGTTCCAGGTCTCGGTTCTGAAGCCAGTGTTCCGTAACGCAGAAGATATCCGGGTCAACTTCAGAAAGGGCAACCGCGACTTCCTGGGTCTTATTATTAAGGCTTTGAACATTCCAGTGTAGGATGGTTGGTGCACGCAGGTGCTGTACATTGTTTTTTGAGACATTTCTCATCTTGCCAGTATTCTTGCTGTTTTCCTTAAGATGTTGTTCTATGCTGTTTCCGTTTGGATTGGTGGTGTTTTGGAATAATCTAAAAAATTTCGGCCTAGCCCAAAGTGGAATCTTTGGAAGGTTACACCATTGGGCCAGAAATCTGGATTATCAATCACTTCCTTATATTCATAGGCAACACCGACCATAAAGAACTTTTTGCTCCCTCTTTGTATTTTAGGAACACATTGTTTGACGCTTATTTTGTCCGTTGCAATTTTTCCATGTTTTGTTATGTGGCTTGTGATTTTTTCTTCAGTTACATGTTCTGGCAATTTCTTGAGGAAGATCCATGCTTTTTTACCCTCGTTTGAATTTGCCTCAAACTCAAGTTCGCCTGTTCGGTTTCCCTGCATCTGGTTTCTTTTTCTTAGCTCGTGCCATCTCTGTTTGTTTCGCTTTTTTGGTTTTATCAAAGTGAATCCTTCATTGTCTTTGTCCGACTCGCTCAAAGCATCACGCTCGGCGCTTGTAAGTTGGGGTTTTAGTGGCTTATTTGGTCGAGTATCGCCATTTGCCGCTTTATAGTCAAAGCCGCTCTCACTATCGGCAGCATTTGCAAAGGCAGTTGTCACGTTCTGCGAGACCTGTGGCTCCCGCGAGTTGCTTTGTTTTTGTTTTTGTTTTGGTTTGGCTTGCGCATGCGCTCCGGCCTGTTCGCCTTGTTTACATTTTGCCTGTTGTAGTAGTTTTTCTTCAAGGAAAACCACTTTTTCCTTGAGTAGGCCGTTGTTTTCTTCCAGAGCTGTGTTTTTGCTTCTCACTTCCATGAGTAAATCTTTCAGGTATTGTATCTCCAGTTCCCTTTCGATATTAACTCTTGGGCCAGTTGGGTTGTCCTTGGTTTCATTGTTTGGCCGAGTGAGGTTATAGTCACCGTGCTCGACACATTTTAGTCTTGTTTCGTCGATGTAGATTACTTTATCCGACCAATCTCTTGTTACGCAAGATCGGTGGTACAGCTTGCCACAGACGACACATAACTGAGCACTCGCCACTTTTGTTTTGCAGCAGAAATAGTAAACTTTTTCGTCGACCGAATTTCTACGTACAATACTTCCGCCCGCCATTTTGAAACCGCCATCATCAACTTTACTTTTTCTTATGGACCGAAAAAAAGTAGAGAAAGCGAAAGATAGCCCTTTTTATACCCAATTCAACAATGTGATACAAGCATTTCGTAATAAAATATCTAGCTTTTTTATTAGTAGGAAATGAATAAAAATGCGAACACAACAAATAGAAAAAACAAAAAGGACGCAAAATTTACAGCAAATGTTCAAATAGATAATCATTATTCTCCAAACACAGGTAAGATCTCCTTACCGATGATTCTAAAACTCGGGATAATAATTCTGGAGTGACATTAAATGGTGCCGTAACTGCTCTCAAAAGGTATGGTGAACGTATTCTTGGTTTTTTATGTAACCCCAAAGAAAAAAGTCTAGTGGGGTTAAGTCTGGTGATCGCGCTGGCCAGGAAACCTCACCAAAAGTACCGATTGTTTTTCCTGAAAACTATTCCGAAAGGTACCCTCGAACTAGCTAGCATTATGTGCAGGTGCACGGTCTTGTTGAAACCAAAAGTCTTGTACATTCTGTAGCGGCAGATTATCTAGACTTTCTTCCAATTCATTTCTCAATAAAAAAAGGTAGCGTTCTGAGGTTAAGGAGTTGTGGTAAATAAAAGGTCCCATTATTCTAGTGCCCAGAATTTCACACCACATGTTGAAGCCAAATCGGTGTTTGTGCTTGGATGATTTTTTCACCCGGGGGTTGCTTTGTGCCCAATAATGGGTATTGTTTCTATTAAAAATTCTGTTGTTTGTTACCTTGCTTTCGACCGACCAAATAACTTTGAATGGAAATTCATTATCAATGTGACATTGCCTGGTATACCATTCACAGAACGTCCTCCTAATCTCTTCTCTAGGTGGCAGTCCTTGGCAAATTCTAAATTTATAGGGGTGAAAATTATTTTTCTTTAAAATAAATTGGGCTGTAAATCTGGCTACTCCTGTTTGACTTTCAATTTCTCTTGTTGATACATCAGGTTTTTCAATGACTGATTCAATAACTTGATACTCTTTTTTTATTAAAAGTTTTTTTTCTGGTTTTAATAGGTTGCTTAAATGACCCATACTCCTTCAGGTTGAAAGCTACACGTCTGAAGATTGATCTATTGGGCTGTCTTCTTTCAGGATATTTGTCGATGTACATACTTTCAGCAGCCACACAATTGTTTTGGGATAAAATGTAACATGACAACATATCAAATTTTTCTACGCCTGTGAAACTATTCCCCGGCATAATTTTAATGGATAACTGAAATAATTTTCGCTACTTCTAATGAAACATTTATTGACAGATGTTACAACTGACAATTATAATGTTATTCATCGCCTGCTATCGAAAAATGTAGATAATTTTATAAAAATTGCTTTTTTGACACAAGAACTGATATAAATCATGTCACATCGTTGAATTGAGTATAAAAAGCAATATCTAATACAGTATGTACTTTTTTCTAAGCCCATACGAAAAAGTTAAGTTGATGATGATCTCTCGGCAAGAAAACGTAACAAACTTGTAGACTTAAAAAGATGTTGTTTGTTTTGGATACTGTTTGAAATAACTTTAAAAATAAATAAAAACAAAAATCCATAAAATTACTGTTTTTGAGATATCTAAAAAACTAAAACAAACACCATGTAAAAGGTCTCCCCATTGTGCAACTTTCTTCTAATTTAAACGTCTTCGTATCTCTTACCATTGCAGAAATCCGCATGCAGTGCATCCTTATCTCGGACACACTGTATACCACTTTACATTTTTGTTAGTATTTATGTACTTTTTAATGATTTATTTAGTTTTACACACAGTATACGGGCTATTCAAATTCGTTGCTTATCATTGAAATCTCGGAAACCGTAAAAGATGCGAACTAGATTGAATTGGGAAAAATATGCCCATATTGACACGCAACAACTTAACAAAACCTATCTGGTTCCAAATCTATTTTCTGGATTCTAATTATCTGGATTAATTTTTTCTCAAATCATTTGAAAAGATTTTGAAAAAACAACTTTTAATCGTCTGCAAGACGAAGTGATCAAATTAGAAAGAGCATTCAAAAAATATAATAAAAAGCCTGTCATATCCTTATTTTAAAAAATGTTGATATTTGGTTAGTAAATTTCGAAACTTAATGCAGAAGTCTGTTCACTTGAAGAAATGTGAAAAAAAGTGCTAATACGGAAATTAAATTTATTTAAAAAAAATCTCTTGAAGTAAGTAAATAAAAATAAAACCATCGAGCTATAGTTTTGACCCCCCCCCCCCCCTTTTGCAGTGGGAAGCTTTGAATTGATAACAACTTCCGGCGGAAGTGACGTCGTGGCGTCTTACTTCCAATTATTGCAAAACAGTTGTCACTGTCACTATTTTTATTATTTCTTATTTTCAGTCCAATCAAATATCGAACTTATATCCATCTCCTAGTTAGAGCGCTAGGGCTCCTAGCCCTTAGCTCCAAGGTTTTCTACAACTTAACTTCTAACCTAACAATAACCAAAAACAATCGACAATCAATTTCCGGTCCGGATTTAGGCTTTTGACGCTTGTATGACGTATGCTGACGACAAAATTACGTCAGGAGAACTATTGAAGCGGCGGACTTCCGGCCAAAAAGGGGGGCCATTTAAAGGCAAATATCGGCATTTGCTGGCTCTGTCGTAAGGACAGGTCATTGAATTATCTGCTAGGTCATTGAATAAAACCAATTTAAGTAAATTTTGACTTTTTCAGGTATTTCAGAGCTGTCAGATTTTTTATTAATATTTTATATCAGTTTATGTTAATTCGCGTCTCTTACGACTTCAAGAAAACTTATATATACATATCTTATTCCGCAATATCTGTTTCTCCATGTTTTCTTGAGTTTGATGTTAATAGTAAATATACAATACATATAGAAAACTGCGTCTAATTTATTACCTACAGCTCTAAAGCAGACGTGCAGTGATACACATCACAACGGTTAAAATACGTTGACACAGTTTATACACCTAATTATTATTAGTCATATAGGAAAGTACAAATTAGCATTCTATTGCGTAATAAAACAAAACCATTTCAGTGTTTAACAGTATTTCACAAGTTTCATAGTAAAACAACGTTATTTCTTATGAATTATTTTATGGACAATTCAAGTTAAATCAGTTAAATGAATTGATATACTCAACTTTACTGTATTAATAGCGTATTACCAATCAAGCAAATAATGCACGCCATCATACGCGAACGTGGACTGAAGCCTGTTATATGTAAGCAAGTTATACAGAGAGGGTGTTTTTTTTAAGTGCGTGCAGTATTGCTATCTTTGAAAAGGCTGTAGTTACGAATTTGCAAAAAGTGGACTTTTGTAGAGCCGGTTTAGAAAATCTTCACGATGTTGCCACATTTTCAGTGGTTTCTGGAATATAAAAAAAATGCAAAAAATACCAATAACTTAAATCTCTTCACACGAAGCTTATCGAGATGTCATATGACAGGGGTTAAAGTGCAATGCAATTTTGTAATTTAAACTTTTTTTTGTGTCACTAAAAAAGACAACTTTTTGCTAATTTAACCGACCTTGTAACTACAGCCGTTTCGGAGATAGCAATACTGCATGCGCTTAAAAAGACACCCTAAGTAGGATAGAATACTATATTTTAGTTTTGTTTGTAATTTCCAATATGGCGATGTCTGCATGCAATTTTTATGGGGTGTATAATGAAAAAAAAACAAAAGGTGCAGCGTGAATAATAATAGTATTCGCATTATGGCATACCTGACGTATGATGACTATATTATTAACATTAACAGCCCTGCACAAAAAGGTTTATAATTCTATCTGTTCACAAGCTTTTAAAATGTTCCTATTCACAGACACGTATAGTGTGTTTCAAAAGTCTGAGAAAGGAAAAATATAGAAGAAACGGCTTGAAAAAAAATTGCAAAAATTTGAACTCGGGGAAATGGAAGATTGCCGATGACCAACTGGATTAGTCTTGAAATCAAGAATAATACAAATAGAGCAAACTCTCAAAACTGGAATAGATCCAAAAGCGTATTTTTTACTTTTACTATTAGAAATCGAATTACGTACCTTAATGTATCACTATCTTTAATTACTTTAATAGAACCATTTGAATAAAATTTGCAGCAAGTTGCCGTAATTTTTGCTAAATGAAATGCACTGCTTAACTCAATAATGAACGCCAAAGAACTTTTCCGTAAAATGAAAGGTTAGAGAATAAACTTGAGAGTTATAAGTTACTGTTATCAATGGGAAATGAAAATATCTTGGCATTTGAAAAAATAATTAAGATTAACTATTGTTACGGTGAGCGGTGGCTGGGACGCGGAGCGACATTGGAGGTTGGACCTTCGCGGCTCGCGGCATCTCCGGGCGCTGCGGCATGGGAACTGCCACGAGTGATTTATTGCTCTGTTTATTTAGAACGCAGTTATTTACGATCTTTTTTTGTGTCTCTTATCAATTATTTTTTCTTCTAGGAATGTTCTAGGCTTTTCTATATTTTTAAGATTTTGTATAAAAGGCGAATAGCGCAGCCGTTAGGAGTAGTCTTATTTAATCGAGCAATAGGTAAGCTAAAGTACCAAACGATAATAGAAGGCTATAAAGTGTTAAGTAGTGAGTTATTTAGTAGTCGAATTGTACTTGTGTGTACCTATCTATGGGATAAATAACTAGTGTTTTCGTGTTAAATCGTTACACTGGAATTATTGAACCCTGAGTTAGCAACAATATTGTTGCGAACTCAGGGTTCGATAATTCCAGTGTAACGATTTAACACGAAAACACTATTTATTTATTTCCACAATTACACACGACTACTAAATAACTCATTACTTAGCACTTTATAGCCTTCTATTATCGCTTCGTAACTTTAGCTTACTTATAGCTCGCTTAAAATAAGACTACTCTTTAACCGCCGCTCTATGCGCCTTTTATATACAATCCTAAAATTACAGAAAAACCTAGAAAGTTCTTTATAAGAATTCTTGAATAATCTCACATAAAAAAAACGGTTGTAAACAACTGCCTTCTAGATTAAGCCAGCCGAGCAATAAATCACTCGTGTCAGCCATGACGCAGCGCGGATAGGTCGCGAAGCTCCACCAACCAACACTCTCCCATGCGTTGCCCCGCCTCCCATGCGGCGTTGCTGCGAATCGTAACATTGCCCTCCTCCTAAGGCTGTTCGTCCCGAACAGATAGAGTTCCATGGTATCGTGCTAATCGATCCAAATGAACGACCTTCATCTTTGACCTAGGGGTCCGCTGGATCCTATACACCACATCATTAATCTTCTTTATCCCAGTCCAGGTCCTTCCCAATTTTGGCTAAGTTTGGACGACTTCCCCACCTTTCGCCTCGGATTGTATAGCCACACCAAATCACCATCCTGGAAGCCGCGGGAGTTAACTAGTAAGTCATATCTTGCTTTGGCTGGATCACTGGATACCCGCAGTTTATTCCTGACTTGTTCATGAACATTGTCGAGCCTCTCCTTAAGCTCCTCCACAAAATTCTCAGAGTTGAGTGAGTCTTTTTCGGGTGTTCCATACATCAAATCTGCAGGAAGCCTCATTTCCCTTCCGAACATCACTTTCGCCGGAGTATAACCAGTGGCTTCATGCGTAGAGCCTCGGTATGCCATCAACATGAGAGGTATATGTTGGTCCCAATCACGCTGATGATCTGCCACCATTTTAGACAGGTAATGTTCCATGGTCCGATTAAACCTTTCTACCATCCCATCCGACTGTGGATGCAAAGGAGTTGTCCTGGTCTTGCGAATTCCGAGAAGTTCCATGACCTTCTGGAAAACAGCCGATTCAAAATTTCGGCACTGATCAGAATGAAGTTCGAGAGGGACCCCAAATCTGCAGAACAGTTCATTTACTAGCACCGTTGCCACAGTCGTTGCTTCTTGATTAGGTAGGGCGTATGCTTCAGGCCATTTAGTGAAGTAATCCATGGCGACCAAGATCTATTTGTTGCCGGACTCAGTCTGAGGAAACGGTCTCGCGACATCAATTGCTACCCTCTCGAATGGAGCACCTACAATGTACTGCACCATTCGGCCCCGTGATCTTGTTCGAGGTCCTTTTGTGGCACAACAAACTTCGCACTTGCGGCACCAAGATTCGACGTCTTCACGATAGTTCACCCAATAATACCGCTCTTTAATTTTGGCCAATGTTTTATTGACCCCAAAATGGCCTCCGCTTGTTCCGTTGTGCATTTCCTGTAGTACATCTGATTTTCTGCTACCAGGAACAACCAACTGACTGACTACGGACTTGCCATCCGGACTCTCCCACGCTCTCTTCAGTAGTCCATTTTTTTGGACTTTTATCAGCAATTTCTTGCCACTCTGGTCTCTTGTCCTCAGTCTTTGCAGAGAGGATGGGTCCAATATCTGGATCGTTCATTTGTTCTTCTCGAAACATCTGTGTGGTCCAGCCATCGTTTACTTCTACCGACGTTCTCCTTACATAAGGAAGTCCCTCACGCTGCTCAGTTCTTTGACAATGCCGACAATCCACTTTACACGGCCGTCTAGACAATGCATCGGCATTTCCGTGAGACCTCTATGGTCGATGCTCAATTTGGAATTCGTACTGCTGCAAGCGCTCGATCCATCTGGCTATTTGGCCTTCAGAGTTTTTCATCTGTAATAGCCTTTTCAAGGCTCCATGGTCAGTTCTAATCAGGAACCTTTTTCCATATAAGTAGCGATGGTAATGTTCGACTGCTTTAACGATGGCCAACAGCTCCTTTCTAGTGACGCAATAGTTTATTTCTGGCTTACTTAAAGTCTTACTGTAGTACTCAATGACCTTCTCTTGCCCATTTTGTCTTTGGGAGAGTACTGCACCTAGACCACAGTTACTTGCATCTATGTCCAAAATAAAGAGTCCGTCTTTTATAGGGTAAGCCAAGATTGGACTAGAACAGAGGGCAGCTTTAAGCCTTGCAAACGCCTGACTGCAATCGTGGTTCCACAAGAAAGGTGTTTTCTTTTCCGTTAATTTGTGCAGCGGTTTTGCGATGTCGGCAAATCCCTCTACAAAGGTCCTCTAGTAAGTACATAGTCCCAAAGAGCTCCTTACTGCGTGTTTGTCTCGGGGAACTGGCCAATCTTTAATGGCAGATATTTTACTTTGGCTAGTTTTAATGCCTTGTTCTGAGATAGTATGCCCCAAGTACTCGACTTGCTTTTGGAACAGGCTGCATTTCTTGTAGTTTAACTTCAGGTGAGCATTCAGTAACTTGTTGAAGATTTCTCTTAAATTCTTCAAGTGCTCGTCGAAATCACGTCTCATGACAATTATGTCATCTAAGTATACCAGGCAAGTTTTCCAAGTCAGCCCCCTCAAGACAAGTTCCATTAGTCGCTCGAAAGTTGATGGAGCATTGCACAATCCAAAAGGCATAACAGTGAACTGGTATAGCCCAGAACCAGTAGAAAATGCAGTCTTCTCTTTGTCTTCGGGAGCAATCTTTACTTGCCAATACCCACTTTTTAAATCTAGAGTGGCAAACCACTTTGATCCCGATAAAGTTGCTAAGGTGTCGTCTATACGTGGCAATGGGTAGCTGTCCTTCTTGGTCACGTCATTAAGTTTCCTGTAGTCAACACAGAACCGCGTTGAACCATCTTTCTTCTTAACAAGAACCACAGGCGACGACCATGGGCTAGATGATTCTTCTATGACGCCCTCCTTTAACATTTCATTCAGCAAACTGTTAACTTCTTGTTGTTTAGCCAGAGGGACCCTTCGGGGGTGTTGTCGTATTGGCTGGGCATCTAATGTGTTGATCTTACGGACAACTAAATCAGTTTGACTGTCGTTGCTCTTGAAGTTGAACATATCAGATTCATCCATAGCAAATTTTATGGCAGATTGAAGTTGTTCACTTGACAGATGACTCCAATGTCGTCTGAAAGCATCAATAACCTCTGGGGAAGCTTGGTTAGAAGATTTAACTTTGGATGTCTCTGCTTCGACACAATTGCATAGCCATTGCACAGGCTCATAATTGGCAATTGAGCTTGATGGTCTTTTCTCCAATATTTGCAACTCGTACTGGCATAGTCTTATTCGTGTCGGTCAAAGTTCTACCATGATTTCAGTTGTCAAATCCAAGTTAGGTTCTATAAGTCCTATGGACCACCCAGGATCATTTTCAGAAGTCACTGTGATAATTTGTTCTGAATTTGGAGGAATTTTCACATCTTCTACCACCAGTAGACGGAGACTAGTTTCCACATTTCCATTGGTTAGTGTAAACTCCTCATCTCCAAATGTGAGAATATTCCGTTTGTGATCATAGGAGAATCCATGTTTCCTGATGAGATCCATTCCCAAAATAAACTCGTCTTTGATCCTGGCAACCAACACTTTATGCCGAACTTCGAATCTTTCTCCAATAATGATGGTGACATCGGCTTCTCCGTCTATAGGGCAAGACTCTCCAGTGACTGATTTTAACATAATAGGGTTGGGCAATTTTTTGTATGGTATATCCGACAAGTTTATCTGGCCTTGCAATGGTCACATCTGCTCCTGTATCGATGGTAATCTGGATCTTCTGTTCCTTAATGCGTCCGGCCACTGTGAGACTTTTGCCACCCAAATTATTGAGTTTAAAGATCGTGGGGGTCTTAGCAGCCCCGGTCAATTGCCCCGTTGCATTGACCGGAATTAGTTTTCCTGGGACCTAGGGCGGTCTTGGTCGCCGCTTGGTCTTCTAAAAGACGGCGACGGACTTCTTGCCCTATTACGGCAGTTACTTTTGATGTGACCCAGTCTGCCGCAGTTAAAACATTTTATGCCCCGATTGCCCGTTGATCGAGGCGTCCTTGCCAACAGGACTTGCATACTTACTGCGATATCCTTCACCGCTTTATGTAAATTTGCCATGGATTCAGCCATAGACGTATTCTCTTCTTCATCGCAAGTTGCCATTCTTACACGCGGAGCTGAACTAGATGATACTCGTGACGCCTCGAATTCCAGGGCCCGAACTTGGGTGTTGTGTGGACCTTTCGGCGGCAAATTGCGTTTGAAAACATTCAGGGGCTGATGGGTATGCCAGGTGAATTAGTCTGTCTATGTCCGCCTCAAATTCTTGTAAGGATTCACCTGACTTCTGCTGTCTCATCCTCAGCTGGGCCTGGAACACGGTTTCTTTGTGCTCATTTCCAAATCGTAGTTGCATCGTAGAGAGTGTACTAAGGCTGCATAATTACTTTGATCCGCTGCCGACAGAGATTGGAGTAACTCAGCCGCTTTTCCACGAAGTGCTACCACTAATGATGTAGCTTTCTGGGGCTCGGACCAGCCATTAGCTTTTGCAGCTGCCTCAAATTGGGTTTTATAGATTTCCCAGGCCGTAGTACCGTCATAATCGGGAGGCTTAATTTTAGCGTTGGCTGTGCTAACACTCTCTGTAGACACGTTGTCGTCCTCAAGATGTTCCCGGAATTTCTTTTCTAGCTCGAGAACCCTCTGGTTGACGTCGTTGACGGATTGCATTATTCTTTCTTCTAATTGTTGCTCCCTAGCTGCCAGATGACTCACTAATTCTTCATTAAACCGTTTCTGTTCTTCCTTTTGTTCTTGATAATGTTTTTTCTGCTCTTCCTTCTGTTCTTGATAACGTCGCTCCTGAACTTGATCACGTCTTTCTTGCTCCTATTTTTGTTCGTTATAACGTTTCTCCTGTTCTAGATAACGTCTTTCCTGTTCTTCCCTCTGTTGTTGCATGAGGGACAGCAGGGCGGCAAGTTGATCTTCCATCGCTTGATGCTGGCTTCTGGTCACTGGCATAAACACGTAATGTCCGGCAATGAAGCACTCACTTACAGTTCAGCAATATTAGTCCTCAAATTCCCACTGGAATCCCACTTCTGACACCAATTGTTGCGAACTCGGGGTTCAATAATTCCAGTGTAACGATTTAACACGAAAACACTATTTATTTACTCCACAAATACACACGACTACAATTCGACTAGTAAATAACTCACTACTTAACACTTTATAGCCTTCTAATATCGCTTGGAACTTTAGCTTACTTATAGTTCGCTTAAAATAAGACTACTCTTAACCGCTCGCTCTATGCGCCTTTTATATACAATCCTAAAATTACAGAAAAACCTAAAAAGTTCTTGATAAGAATTCTTGAATAATCTCGCATAAAAAAAAGGTTGTAAACAACTGCCTTCTAGATTAAACCGAGTAATAAATCACTCGGGTCAGCCATGACGCAGCGCGGATAGGTCGCGAAGCTCCACCAACCAACGCGTTGCCCCGCCTCCGATGCGGCGTCGCTGCGAATCGTAACAATATGTTGGAGGTTGATGAAATATTAAGAGATATAATTGCTTGCGGTGGAGAAGTTAGTGAGACAACTAAGGTGTGGTATACACTAAATTCATTACCATCCAGTTATGCACCTGTAAAAGCTGCAATAAAAACCATGACTGATGACAGATTAACACTAGCATTTGTAAAAGGAATGCTGTTGGAACATGAAGAGTATCTACAGTGAGAAAGTGCCGCCCCGCCCCGCCCCGCCCCGCCCCGCCAATGCAAATGAAATTTCTCGTGAAAATTTTAAGAAGCATTCAAAAATAAGCATGTGCAAAAGTGCTTTCATTGCGGTCGCAAAAACCACATAAAGCGTGATTGCTACTTTTATAAGCAAAGTTTAAAGATGCAAGAAAAACAAAACAAGAGAAAGAATGGTTTTGAAGTGAATGCGTCAACGGCAGTAATAAACGAATCATTTGCTTTTATGATGTCTACAAAAAATTCGTACCAAGACTACGACAAATCAGGGCATTTTGTCATAAACTCCGGTGCTACGGAACATATCATCAATGACTTATGTTTATTCACCGAGTATGAACACTTAGCAGAGCCAGTTCAAATTACTGTGGCGAAGAAGGGGACAGTTATCAAGGCGACACATATTGCCAAGATACAAGTTACCTCAAGCCTTGGCTACAATGGAGAGCTGAAAGATGTCCTCTACAGCAAGAGTGTGCCAACCAAACTTATTCACTCTTTTAGATAAGCTACAGTCTAAATAAACACAAAACAATTTATGTGCAGACAGGCTCCGCTCTGTATTGGCGGCAGTTCTGATTCTTTGTGATTTCGCTGAATATTGTTTATACTAATAACAATGAAAACTCTGTGTCAGCAAAAGCTATACCAACATCACCTCCGCCCTATTGAGTTAAAAGTTAGTTAGTCACTTTGAGAGCTTTGAAGTAATAAGTCTCTGAATAGAAACAGAGAACTAATTTGTGGTTTTATTTAAAACCCGAACCCATACACCTTTCCTTTAATTCAAATTAAGATTATGGCCAAAATCTGTTAAATATTACCTAAAGCGTCAGAAATACAAATTAAAGGTTTCTAGGCAAATTCAGGCGCAAATTCAGTCAGCAAATTCAGTCTTGGAAAAAAATTGACGTTTTAACTACGACTAAAATCGATTAAAACCACTCACCTCCATAAATGCAAATTTTAATGTTTTTTGAGAAAGTCAAGCTAAAACTAAGGAAAATTACTCAAAGTATGTAAAAATATAAACTTGGAAGTTTATGGAAAATCCGCATAAACTTTATGGCTAAAATAACTTAAAAAATGACTCAAAGTGTCTAAAAATGTAAATTTGGAATCTCTGGAGAGATTTAGGTTAGACTTAGGACTAAAATCGACTAAAAATGAACTTCTTTATCAAGAAAAATGTAAATTTTAATATTTTATGAGAGTCAGGCTTGGATTAAGGCCAAAATTGATGAGAAGTGACTCAAAGCGTTTAAAAATACAAATTTGAAAGGTTTGGAAAAATCAAATTAAGATTATTGCCAAAATCAGTTCAAAACTACCCAAAGCGTCACAAATACGCTTCTGGGTAAATTCAGGTTAGTAGAGTTAGGGTCAAAACTAGTTAGGGTCAAAATAGAAATCAAGAGTTTGTGGATAAACTCCGGGTAGGATTAAGGTCAAAAGTGGGTTAAAAATTACACAGAGCGTCTAAAAATGCAAATTTGGAGTGGAAAAATTGACGTTAGAATTAGGACCAAAATCGATTAAAAATCACTCACCTTATCTAAAAATGCAAAATTTATTGTTTTTTGAGAAAGTCAAGCTAGTGGTGAGGTCAAGATCGGTGAAAGTGACTCAAAGTGTGTAAGAATACAAATTTGAAGGTTTGAAAAACTTCATGTTATCATTAAGGCTAAAATCGATCAAAAACTACTAAAAGTGAAAGATTCAGGTTAGGATTAGGGTCAAGATGGATTAAAACATGACAGAAGAGGTCTAAGAATCTAAATTTAGAGTTTTTAAAGAAGTTTAGGTTAAAATTAAAACTAACATCGATTTTAAAGTGAACCTTTTGATCTAAAATTGTAAATATCGATGTTTTATGAGAAAGTCAGCCAGGATTAAGGCCAAAATTGGTAAAAAATAACTCAAATCGTATAAAAATACAATGTTGGAAGGTTTTGAGAAATTCAAAATACCCTTATGACGAAAAATTGTTCAAAATTGCTAAAATATACTATAAAAATGTAAATTTGGAGTCTTTGGAAAAATTCGAGTTAGAATTAGGAAGAACTAAAAATGTTGATGTTTTTTTCAAGAAAGTAGGCTAGAATTGAAGCCAAAACCGAAGAAAAATGGTTCAAAGTGCGAAAATACAACTGGAAGAGTTAAGACAAATTCAAATTAAGATTAGGTATGGCCAAAATGGAATATAAAATCCTCAGAACGCCTAAAAATTCGAGTTAAAAGTTTCTGAAGAAATTCAGGTTAAGGTTAGGAAAAACCGGTTAAAAATAACTCATAATTTCCAACGACTAACAATTCCAATGTGGAAATTGTAGCAAAAAGCAGTTTGGCATTTGCGTCAAAATTGGTATTACACAATTAATTAAATTCCGGCGATATTATAAATTTCGATTATACCTGGTGTTCTTTTTTAGTGCCTGTAGCCTGTAGGTATCATTGCTCATTCTAAGATGGATAAGGTTTAATCGATTAACTTAATTTTATTATTGTTGGGCATAAATAATAATATTTCTTTCTATATCAATTGAATTTTGAAATAATGCTAAAATGTGAAAAGAATAGAATGGAGAGAATAAAACATAAAAATGAAAGTGTTGATTATTTATCAATAAAAACTTTAAAAAAATATGGGTGTTTAATAATACCAATATCTTGATGATAATGTATTTCGTCCTCTCAATTTACAGATGTAATGGTTTTGCAGGTGCAAAATTAAACAAATCAAAAAACGTTTAAAAAATATTTTAATTGTTTTGCTTTGAAAAACATGTGGTCTACCCTAATATAAGTATATTTCGTCCTCTCAATTTACAGATGTAATGGTTTTGCAGGTGCAAAATTAAACAAATCAAAAAACGTTTAAAAAATATTTTAATTGTTTTGCTTTGAAAAACATGTGGTCTACCCTAATATAAGTATATAGAACCTCCGCTCTATATTACAATTTATTATTTTTTTCCCTTTTAAACAAGTTAAAAATATGTATATAAAATCTAACAACTTTGTAAAAACTCAAAAAAGAAACCTTTTACTACTACTATTACTGTTAAAAATCGAACATTTCAAAATGCGCGCTGCCGTACAGAAGAGTGCGCAAAGTGCACTTTGCACAAGCTTAGTATATAATTTATAATATGAATTAAAAAATATGAACCAAAATTGTAGTCGTAGAAAAACTATAGGACGCAACACGTACGAAAATCACTCTTCACACCCTTGTGACGTAGTGTCACTAGGGGGCCCGCAAACCGATTTGCTCATTTGCAAAGTGTAGTTTTCGAAACGAATTATCGCATCAATGCACTATTTGATCGACGTGTTCAATGCCGCAAAGTTTCGTCTTCTTGTGCAATGGATGGGGACTTTGTTCCCGCGCTCCTGACAGTCCAGCAATATCCAGCGGTTTTAGCCGGAATTTACAAAGGCATGCGCCAGTCCTCCAATAAAATTTCTTCCTTTCTCCATATATTCGCCGACTAGGGTCACCTTGGTTCAGTTCGAATTCGTTATCACTGTGTTCAGGTTTGGTTTGGGCTTCGAACCTCTGTTTATATTTACGTGACTGCCGGCACGAGAAAAGTGTTAAAAGCCGGTGAAAAGTGTCTTTAATTGAATAATTCCAGCATTTAATTTAATCCAGAGACAGTAAGTAGTTCTGCTTGGACGTTATTGGTTTATTTCTATGGTTAAGACGTTCAATTTTATGAGGACATGAGTAAAGTAATTATCGGGTGACCATGTTTTTCGTAATATACACACACCCAGGTGTTCCACGAAACCGTTTATGTACTTTAGTTGTCTATTACAAACCGTCCTATATAATATCTACAATATCTACCTGTACCCTTATATACCGACCCTACTTAAAGTCATATAGCAGGTAGGTATTCATTTGTATGCGAAACTCGGCTTCCCTTCTTATAAAATAATGTTTTTGAGTTTACTGTTTTTTAAATATATTTAGCTTCTCAGATAACATTAGTTGCTCTCCGTGTCAGCTGTTTAAATAATATACCAGTGAAACATAAATTGTAATTACTTTTGTTTTCTAAACCACAAAGTTATTAGAAAAGCAATTTTTCGTTCTCTTTTCCTAACGAAATGACAAATTATTGTTTATTCTATATATTCATATTATTTTTGATAAGAATACCTACATAAGATTAAGTAGGTAGGTACCACCCACAGGTATTATAATACTTGCCAGTACTTTATCTACCGGCTTTATTTAACCATTGGATGCATGTTGATGGCCAATGACCCAATGCGCTTTATTTAATTCGGCGCGTCAAGGTTTCAATTTATTATTTTGTGTACTTAATATATCATTTTAAACAAAACTTGCACCATACTTATCTATAACCAGTTATTCCTAAAATAACTCAATGATAGAACGCTAAAAATAATTTAGGCAAATCACTCTTCATCTGACGATGACGTTTTAGCCGAGTGGTGTAGGACAAAACGACCTTCAATTGACCTTTGGTGACTGCTGAACTTTATTTAAGAAGTAGCAACTTTTCCTTGATGTATACACCTGAATGGTTATAAATAAAAAAGACATCGGTTTTCTTTGGAATCCTTCAATTTTTCTTTTTCTTCTAATTGGATATTAACGATTTTGGACCACTTCTTTTTACGTCAAAACAGAGACGGGAAGAATTAGTGATGTTTTTACCTTATTAGAGACACCTTGTGGAGTAAACCACTGACAATTGAAAAGCTTTTGTGACGTCAAACTGGATCCTCATCTATATGGTGATTTTCACCAAGAAAATTTTAAGTAAACTTAAAGTTAAGGGCCTTTAAGCCATAGCTGTTAAGCCATAGCCATAGCTTTAAGCCAAGCATGAGTACCCATGGTAATAATGGAAGCCTTAACTAAGTGAACTTAAAAATTGCTTGATGCGAACATTAATCGATCCAAAACTTTAATTATAAGAAAAAATATAGTGTTCCTCCTCAATATAAAAATTTACTTGAAATAGTAAAACTGCGATTTTTTTTACTTTTATCTGCCGTTCTGCTCTCAACATATTATTTATCCAAGTTTCCTATAAACCATTCACTTCTTATTGACATTAAATCGGCGTAGTAAATTTGACTTTGGCATTTTTATCGCATCTTTCAGATAGGTTTTCATAACGCATATTATTTAGTTTATAGTAGTTTGGGGTATTACTTAATTTTGCATAAATATACTACTTAAGTAAGATAAGAATTATTTTGGTGTTTCACAAAATTCTTATGATTCATTTTGATGTCCCAATTTGTTTTAGTTTGTCCCGATTTTTTTTTAAACTAGAAATGCTCTCTATAGAAATTTTTGTTATGTAGAATCCAGTAGCGAACCAAATTTTCATCTGCACATAATTGTTCAGTCACAATTTAAAAATAAAAAATAAAAAAAATATTTTTTTTATAATATATATTTTCTATATAATGTATATGTAATAATATAATGTCCAATACACCTATTAAAAATGTGTCCTATTAAGAAAAAAACCTATGTAAGTTTTAGGGTTCGGAGGATATAGAGGAGTGATTGCAAAGTTGACATTTTTATTGCACCAGCAAATAGGGCTTTAAATAATTTTTTTTTGTTTGGCGCTTTTTTGAAATATGGACATTAACGGAGATACAGGGTGTCAAAGTTTTAATTAAAACACTTGAGATAATTAAACAAAATTTTGTAAGTATAAATAACTACGTGGGAGGGAAATTCTTCAATAAATTTTTTTGGGGCTTTGGGCAAAGAAATTGTAGAAAAATTGAAAAAAAGTTTTCAAAAAGAGTTTCACGTACACCACTGATTTTCCTAAAAATAAATAGTTATTACTATATTTCCTGTTCAATTCGAAAAAGGAGCCCTTTAACTCTTTTATAGTGCGACGCACCAATTAATAGTAAAAAATGAAAACAGCTTTAATGTATTTTTTTTTAATTTCACTTAAATGAATTTTTATTTAAATTCAAAATTTAAAGTACAACGTGCTTTATGGCAATTTACAAATTGCGTTATTGTAACCTACAAAATTTTGTATAATTATATCAAGTGGTTTGGCAGCAAATAAATTATAATTGTAGCCTCATCTTTTTAAGCGTTTCAAAATTTTAAATATTAGGAAAACTACAGTGTTGTATACCTCAATATTAAATTTTATTTGAAGGAAAAATCTGCGTTTTTTAGGTTTTTATCATACTTCTGCTCATGGTATTATTTATACTGGCTTTATATGTACGGGGTAACGGAGTGTTTCTATTTTCGGCACTTTTGTGGGGTATCTTCTTCATTTTTAAAAATAGAGGGTTGCGATTTTCTCGACAGTTTGCTACTTTTTTGTGAAATCAAAGATGATACCAACAAAATTTTGATTTTTGCGTAACAGGGTGATTTTGGTAATTTGACATTTTATAAATTATCTTATCTTTTTGGTTTTATGAAAACTAAAAATGCTTTCCATTAGTTTTTGTTACGTATAATCCAAAGGCGCTACTAACCTGAACTAACCTAACGGTTCAGTCACAATTTGAAAACAAAAAATACTCTTGAAAAGCTTTTGTCAATGTGATTCTTAATATCCAATGATGCACCTTTAAAATATGTCTAATTAAAAAAACACTATGTTTCAGGGTTCGTAGGTTATACAGGGTGATTCCAAAGTTGGCATTATCCTTCCACAAGCCAATAGGGCTTCAAAAAATTAAAATTTTTCTTTTTTCGCTTTTTCGAAGTGTTTTATTTAAAAAAAAATAAATGTATTAATAATTGCCAAACCACTTGAGATAATGAAACAAAATTTTGTAAATATTAATAACTACGTGGGAGGGAAACTTTTCAATAAATAAAAGTTTCTTGGGTTTACCAGTGGCGCGCATATAAAAAGCTATTTATTATTTTGACAAAAAATTAAAGGACACCTTACACCACTGAGTTTCCTGAAGATAAATTTTACTGCATTCTGTGTTCAATTCGAAAAGAGAAAAGCTTTTCAACTGTTTTGAGTAAAAAAGTAAAAACCGTTTTAATGTTTTTTTTTTTATTTCGCTTAAATACATTTTAATTTAAATTAAAAATTTAAAGTACGAGTATGGCAAGTACGTAGTTTTGTATAATTATAACAAGTGGTTTGGCAATTATTAACAAATGTTTCTTATTTAAATAAAACATTGACATCCTGTATCTCCGTTGATGTTGATATTTCGGAAAAACGTCAAAGAAAGAAAAATCTTATTTTTTTGAGCTCTACTCGCTGCTAGAAGGATACCAGCAACAATCGTTGTGACCAACTCATTACTCTACTGCATTGTACCGCACTGCACTCTACTGTTGGACTGCAAAGCCCCTGGCGGTTGTTCTACTAATTACAGAATTCATCGAAGTAAACGTTAAAGAAAAATGATATTTTAACTTGTCGGTAATACCACATTTTAAGGAATATTACATTATATCAGTAGCGTCAGTCGGTCGAAACATCAAAACTCCTATCCCACTGTCCCGTTCGCCCGGCCGCCGACGTGTTACAGTAGTCTTTCGAAATTCCAGACTCGGCTATCGCCTTGTCCAGAAACATCTTGCTCCTACTGTAAAACTATATTTACCGGACTTATGACGGAAATAACTATTACAGTATTGAATACCGTAAGGAAATTTCATTACGGTACTGGATACGGTAATGAAAATATACCTACTGCTGTTAAACCATATTTACCGGACTTATAACGTAAATAACTATTCCTTCACACTTATTAAAAACAGGAAAAAAAATAATTTTATGCTCGGCGAATATATTTTTGAGAAATCCGGTATAGTTTCATTACGGTATCCTGTACCGGTACCTGTACCCCGTAGCGGTATCTAACTATCATGTTAATAAAAAATCAAGTTCGTAAGAGCGTCCTAAATGATAAAGTATGAAGTAAAATGTTGTACATCATACGTCCGGTAACGTGTTACAGTAGTCGTTTCGAAATTTCAGACTCGGCTATCGCCTGGTCCAGAAACATCTTACTCCTACTGTAAAACTATATTTGCAGGACTTATAACGTAATAGTTATTTACGTTATAAGTTCGGTATGGGTCTGGAATTTCGAAACGATTACTGTAAGACGTTACGATGTACAACATTTTACTTCATACTTATTAAAAACAGGAAAAAAATAATTTTATGCGCAGCGAATATATTTTTGACAAATTCTCCAATTTGACAAATAGTTTCATTACGGTATCCTGTACCGGTAGGTTTAGGTAGGTTACCATGGATACAATGGATTTATTAAAGATGTGCCGGTACTCAATACTGTAATAGTTATTTACGTTATAAGTCCGGTAAATATAGTTTTACAGTAAGAGTACCTAAGATGTTTCCGGACGAGGCGCTAGCAGGGTCTGGAATTTCGAAACGACTACTGTAACACGTTACCGGACGTATAATGTACAACATTTTACTTCAAACTTATTAAAAACAGGAAAAAAATCATTTTTTTTTCAAGCGGACTAAAAGGACCTCATTTGTTTTCTCCATTCGCACACCTAAAGTGGGCTTTCTTATCCTGAGACCAAAAAAGTAACAAAAAAGTCCTAGGCAGTAAAAGTAAAGTCAAAAGTCACCGCTACTGTCATGGTGGCGCATATACAAACCATCTTATTGTCATCTTTACATTCTTGATGAAAAAACAAAGGATAGGAATACTCTCAGAGCGCTCGAGAGCACCACCCGAAACTGTTTTTAGTCGAAATCGCATAGGTTCTCGAATTCTGTTAAATGTCGTTGGTTGTCATGCGCGTCATCATATTTATCTGTCAATGTGATTTTTATTAATTTAGTATTGATAATAATGCTACAAATTTTTAGTTTACCATAATTTACCTAAACCACCTAAACCATTGGTTATGATTTAATACCGTTAAAACCACTGAACATTGAAAACCACCGTTCCAACACATAATATTTATATACAACACTCATTGAGTAAGTACCGACCTAGACCCGCTTAAAGAGGATGAGACAAAATTGCAAAACTGAATCACTCTGAAATAGACTTATTTCCTGCATGCTTGAAAAAAAAATAGTATATGTTACTCGGAGTAAAAGGTCTTTTTGTGCTTCGCCCAGTTGCAGGCCTCAGCTTCGCTTCGGCCGTCAATCCCTGGGCTCAGCACAAAAAGACCCACTTTTACTCCTAGTGACATAATCTACTATTATGCGCGGCGAATATATTTTTGACAAATCCGCCAATTTGACAAATAGTTTCATTACAGCATCCTGTACCGGTAGGTTTAGGTAGGTTACCATGGATACAATGGATTTATTGAAGATGTGCCGGTACTCAATACTGTAAAATTTCTTTACGATATCCAATCCTGTAAAAAGCTATTTACCGGATTAAAATTAAGTACGTAAAAGTGTTCTAAATGATCCAGTGTGAAGTAAAATTTCTTTACGATATCCAGTCCTGTAAAAAGCTATTTACCGGATCAAAATCAAGTACGCAAAAGTGTTCTATATGATACAGTATGAAGTAAATAACTATTACGGTATCCTGTCCTGTAAAAAGCTATTTACCGGACTAAAATCAAGTACGTAAAAGTGTCCTAAATGATATAGTATGAATTAAAAAAATTATGTCAAGTACCGACTTGTCAAGTATTCAGTTTTTCAATTCAAGTCAAGTATTTCTTAAGATTATCAAGCTACTTGACTTGATGAATCCCTGGTCTTTATTAATGGAATGCGCACGCTCTCATACAGAAGCGTGAGCAAAGTCCACTTTGCACACGCTTCTGATTGCTTTGCACACACCTTGCATATATTTTATAATATGAATGATCATTTATGAAGCAAAATCGCAGTCCTAGAAAAAGTATAGTGTGCAACACGTACGAAAATCACTGTTCACACTCATGTGAAAAGTGCAATATACTATTGCGCTCTTGTTAAGCAATGCTTCACAAATCCCCTCGTTCCGGATTCTTGTAAGAATCGATTCTAAGTTCGTAATGAATTAGTAGTATGGTTTTAATGTATCCTATTAGGTAAATATTGGTTTCTTTGCAACCTTCTTCTGCAATAACTTTCTTTTGTTTGAACAGCATTTGCGTTTTGTCTTGTCCATATGTAATTGTTGTATTTTGTGCATGTAATTGGTCGTGATTAATTAATTTCCATAACTACAATTTTCTAATGTGGTTACTAAAATCAAATAGTGTCCTTGGTGTCCACCAAATGTGTTATCAAAACCAAAACGTGTTTTAGCACTAATCGGGCATAAACTTATAAAATGTCTTATTTTGTCAATAATGCTGGCGATACTTAAAATCTTATATTGTAATAAATGTTTGTTTCAGGTATATACCTAGCTTAGCACTATGGCTGGAACGAAGGATGCACTTCTCTCTTTAATATCACAGCAAGCGGAAGATTCCGGCAATAAAGTGACCGTTGTCGGAGTGGGACAAGTGGGCATGGCATGTGCATTTAGTATATTGTCACAGGTAAGAAAACTAAACTTAATAAAATGTACTTAGAAAGGTAATCTTTTAATGAGGATCTTTAGTCGACGGTAAGGATATGGCATTTGTTATTCTGTTCCCTGATTTCATACGCCTCTTCGAAGGTACCTATTTCTGATTGCACATTTTTGTATATCCCTATGCATCACTTCATCTACTACTGCTCTGGGTCAGTTTTTGTGATTGTCTTTAAAAAAAGTGACTTTTTTGATCAAACTAAAGCGTATCTGCATGTCTGGCTCCTGGCCGTGGCTTTACTGCTAGGCATCTGTGGTTTGTTGCGAGGGCTATAGCTTAAAGCTTCATATATAAGCTTCATAACTTAAACTTCACCATCACAATCCCACAACAACTGGAAAACAGCACGCTTACCAATAGTAGGGTGCTCGTAACGTCTTTCTGAAGCACTACAAGCGTCTTGGCAACTTGATGCCAAGACTGACCAACACGAGTATCCCATTTTAACCAAACTATTGAGGAAAAAACTGACATCACACGAAAAGAAAGAAAGTACATCAGTCACATCTCCCATGTGAGAGTGTTTTGTGCTGTACTGATGAAGATGCCATAGGGCATCGAAACGCTTCAAACTAATAGAAGTTTGAGGACAAAAACACAGTGTTTTTTTTCTCGTTACTTAAGGGCCGCACCCCAAGAACTACCCCCGTATACCGTAACCAAGGTCCAAGAACAAGACGCATCATACGTCGCAATTATATATGCCTTTCAAAATGTTTCTTTTTCAGGGGGTTTCCAGTGAGGTGGTACTGGTAGATGTAATGGCTGATAAACTGAAAGGAGAAATGATGGATTTACAACATGGTGCTTTGTTCCTTAAGAATGCCAAAATTTTAGCAGACACTGACTATGCCGTTACCGCTGGTTCTAAGCTTTGTATAATCACAGCAGGTAGGTTGTCTTTATTTATTAGATGATTCCAGAACAATGTAAGTAATACTTTTATTATATTTTAGGTGTCAGACAAAAAGAGGGTGAATCTCGCTTGGATCTCGTCCAACGTAACACTGACGTTTTAAAGCACATCGTTCCCAAGTTAGTCCAGTATTCCCCGGACACCATCATCCTCGTCGTCAGCAACCCTGTGGACATTCTGACGTACGTCGCCTGGAAACTGAGTGGATTGCCCAAGCATCGAGTCATTGGATCTGGAACGAACTTGGATACCTCTAGGTTCAGGTTTCTAATTTCTCAAAAATTGGGAGTGGCACCCAGTAGCGTCCACGGTTGGATTATTGGAGAACATGGAGATTCTAGCGGTATGAGATAATTTTTATTTTATATTTAAAAATAGTTAAAAAAAAAACAATTAAACGGACCTCGTAGCTCCGGAGGCCTTATGGGTGCAAAAAGACTTATGGGAAGAAAGGGGTGCGTCCGCCCCTCTTTTTACTCTGAAAACCAAACTTGGCAATCCTTACGGCGTAACGACATTCCTTCTCGGCCCCTTTAATAATCCCCAAAACGACCCTTCTCGTGAGTCCCCTAAAATCGCACTCTATTTTCAAATTTTAAACGGTGGGCTGGTACCTGATGGTGGTCGTTTGTCCTTTTGGCATAACGACCTCTAACCAGCCCGGACGCGTCTCTCCATACGACTCCTCGTGAGTCCCCCAAAACCGGTCACTCTTCGAGAGTCTCAAGACTAAAACTTGTCCTCGTGAGTCCCCAAAAAACGACTTCTTTTGCGAGTCCCCCAAACAACTTTTTTCTACTTTTAAACAGCGGGCTGGTACCTGATGGTGGTCGTTCATCCTTCCGGCGTAATGTCGACCTCCAAACGAGACCTCCAAGCAGCCCGAACGCGGCTTCTCGCACGACTTTTCGTGAGTCTCCCCAAAACTAGAACTAAATCATTTCAAAGAATGCTGCAATTTTTATGTCTTTTTGCTCCTTTATATACAATATAATATATAAGTTTATTCCAGAAATATATATTTCACACGATAAAAGTTTTAAATTGAATCTCCTGGAATATTTAATTGTAATATTTCGAGATTATACGGTCTTCCTAATTTAATATTCATAGAATATGCCAAGAATATATCTTTCTATCTGGAAAGAAGGTTGGTAGAAAATTAAAGGCGTTTACTTCCTGCATAACGTTAATAATATCTTTTTAAGAAAGATCCGTTTGCATATCATTGCTCAAATAGTATTTGCATAATAAACAAGCTTCATACGATAAGAACACTCTGCTGGCCCATCAGTGCTGTAAAGGTCTATTATGGGGCTTATCGCATATGGTGTTGGTTTATAATTGCAAATGAAAGAAAATCTCTATGAGAGATTGCCTAACGATGCTTTTTTTTTTAGTTGCCATATGGTCTGGTGTGAACGTAGCCGGCGTTCGTCTCAGGGAAATCAACCCCTCCGTGGGAACTGAAAACGATCCAGAAAACTGGAAGGATATCCATAAGCAGGTAATAATGTCCGCGTACGATGTCATCAAGTTGAAAGGATACACTTCCTGGGCTATTGGGTTAAGCGTCGCCTCTCTGGCTTCCACCATTCTCAGGAATTCCAACAATGTGCACGCGGTGTCGACCTACGTCAAGGTGAGATTGATGGATGTGTGTGGAATTATGTGGACTAACTCGGTTTGCTGCCCCAAAATTAAATTACTCAACAGACGGTTCTTTGCACAAATGCACATGCGCGTTAACATCACAAAAGCCGTTAGAAAAAAATTACCAGGTACCCTCGTGCCTTCATGGTAACAATCATTTAATTAATAATTGTATATGAACAAAATATTAGAAAATGCAGCCGATCTAAAAGCAACAGATGCGCATGCGACTTCTGCCAAGCAGCTCCACCCATTAATTTTGAGAAATACAGAGAAATTGATATCTTTATTTTTTGGTTGAGAAAACAAAGGACGGGAATAGTTTTAGTGCATTCTAGTGCCGCCATCCGAAAACGCTGTTTGTATACGTCTTGCGCAATAAAGATGTGCGCTTTAGCAAAAATTCGACCTGGTTTTGGTTTTAAAGCGTCACCCAACACTGCACTTCCAATCCGTGGCAAAAAATTGACGCTCGTTGTAGAAATACGGGGTGTTCATTATAAAACTTCATCTAGAAGGCTATGAAATTTTGACAGAAAGAAAAAATTTTGACATAATCAAAATAAATGGACTTCTGTTTCTCCATCCTTTTCTTTTGACATTTCATAGCCAACTAGATGAAGTTTTTTAATGAACACCCCGTACAGGTGAAATGATATTCCTATAGTATATAACTACTACAAGCGTCAATTTTTGCTGTGCAGTGCAGCGTCGAGTGACCCATGGAAATGAAAACTAGATCTAATTGTTGCTAATGCGCACATTAGATCCGGTTTTTTCTAAATTTTTTTCCCATGGATTGGAAGTGCAGCGTCGAATGACCCATGTAAACCAAAACCAGATCTAAAGTGTTGCTAAAGCGCACTTCTTTATATACAACACGAACACCGACGTACCCCGAGGACACGTCCAGCACAGAAACACCGTTTACGGATGGCGTTTCTAGAGAAGACACACTATTCCCGTCCTTTCTTTTCTCAATAAAACTATAAAGGTGGCAATTACTTTAAGCGTTTTCTCAAAATTAAGGTGTGGAGCTAGGCGCAACTTGGCAGCCGTCGCAACTTGGCAGCCGTCGCATGCGGAACTCTTGTTTTTAGATCGGGTTTTTTGAGCGGTTCTTTGTAATGCGTACGTTCCGCCGACGGCAGCAGCTTAAAAGTTTAGTCAGCGAAGGCTGAAAATCGGCACCTGATTGGCCAATTTCAGGGCCAAAACTTCTCAGCTGCTGCCGTCGGCGGAATGTACGCATTGTTATGTTCAAGACCTAGGAGATATGGACAGAGCCAACAAATGCCGATATTCCCCTGAAAATGGTACTCTTTTTTTGGCCGAAAGTCCGCCATTTTTAAGGTTCCCATGACGTAATTTCATCGTCAGAACACATCAATTGGCCAATCGGCCCAAAGAATTTGTGTGAACATTAATGCAAGCCGATTTCGCCGCCTTTTTTAAGTTACCCGCTGCAACAGATTGGTCTCTCCAGATTATGTAATACACTAGCTCGTTGGTTATGTTCATATTATGTTCAATTATTAATTATATGAGTAAAATTGGAAACTTTTTATCCTTAATTATAGTACCGAACTAATAGAAAAATAATTTACTTTTGGGAATGGTATTATATGTTCTGGGTTATTTTGTGGCGTCAGATAAAGTTTCCATAAATATTGTATCTCGCACTGTTTGAAAAGAATGAAAAAAACAAATGTTGTGTTAAAGAAATACCTATATAATTATTCTGGATAATTGACCATCACGAAATAACCCTCTAACGAACATTTGCTTGTGAGGAATTGTTGTTTTATTGCTTTACATTTTATCGCCGAACATCATTCCTGTTCACTGTGTTCACTGCTAAAATATACACAACTCGGTTTTGTGGTATGGCTTTATATGCACATGTAGATGGTGTTTTGTATCAATAATATGTTTTTTTTTTTTTAATTGTGCGGTTTGATACCATTTCAAATAAATAATGAAATAACCGAGTGCTGATATAATGTGAATATGAATATTCATTTACAACATGCATGTTATTAATCCAGAGTATTTAAAATAACATAAATGGTTGACATTTCTTCAAAAGACGTTACTAAAGTGAACAATTTTTTGAGGCTCCTCTTGTTTTCCATTTCCCAAGCTTATTTATTTTTTAACGAAGAAAAATTATGACAATAAAATTAAAAAAATCAACAGCCCAGGCGGGAAGGTGACGTCATTTTGACGTATTTTTTTGGTAAGCATTTGTGACCAATGACGTCATGAGATGACGTCGAAATAACGTCATAATGACGGGCGTAAGTCACAGACCGATGACGTTATTTTGCAACGTCAAACGACATTACTTTGTGACGTCAAAATCAAGTCATTTTGCGACACACAGACGTTATTCTAGGTTATTTGCTACGAACGGTTTCTTTTCGGAGTTATGTATTTTTGCCGACGTCAAAGAGTTAAAAAACTTCTCGAATCCAAATTTTCTTACTACCTTTTTGACTTTGACTTGGTAACAAGAAATAATAAGCTCTAAAAGTAACACAAATTTTAAATATCTCTAGTAACAGAAAATTTTAGCCTGAAAAAAAAAACACGAAATGTTTAAATTTTAAACAAAACTTTAAATTTTGGCTTAATAACACAATTTTGGTCTGAAAGTAAAACAAATTTTTTTAACTTGGAATGTAGTAATTCGAAATTGTAGTAACAGAAAACTACACTACTAAACGTAACAGCAAAAATAAATTTTTACTTACCGACAAGAAATTTTGATCCCAAAGTAATCTCAAATTTTTAAATTTTAACTTTTTATACTATTTAAATTTTTAAACTTAGTAACAAGCGTTTCTACTTAGTAACAAGAAATTTTTATCCACAGGTAACATCAAATTTTTAAGTTTTGCTTTTAGTATGATAAAACAGAATTTAAAAAATTTCCACTTAGCAGTGGGAAATTTTTGTCTGAAAGTAACACAAAATCTCAAAATTTTGTCTTTAATAGTTAGTCTAAACATAACCCGAATATTTTAATTTTGATCTTGTAACAAGCCATTTTGGTTTAAAACTAACCGAAATGTTTTAAATTTTGACCATAGTCACAGGAAATCTTAACAGGGAGTCTAAACATATTTTTTTTTGACTTAGTAACAAGAAATTTTGATCCGGAAGTAGCATCTAATTTTTAAGTTTTGACTTTAGTAAGACGAAAATTTCGTCTAAAGCGTAACACGAAATTTTTTATGTTTCAATAACAAAAAATTTGGACATTAGTAACAGGAAATTTTAGTTTAAACGTAATACAAAAATTTAAAATTTTGACTGTAGCAACACGAAATTTTAGTCTAAACGTGTCTCATAATCAAGGCGTTTTTATTTAGTAACAAGAAGATTTTGATCCAAAGGTAACATTACATTTTTAAGTTTCAACTTTAGTGAGACGAAAATTTAGTCTAAAGGGTAAAACGCAATTCAAAAATTTCTACTTAGGAATGAGGAATTTTAGTCTGAAAGTTACACAAAATTTTGATTTGTATTGTTGCTCTAAACATAACACGAATTTTTTAAAATTTTGATCTCCTAACAAGACATTTTGGTAAAAGTAGCAGAAAATTTAAAAATTTTGACCTTAGTAACTGGAAATTTTTTAAGTTTTGACTTTAGTAAGACGAAAATTTAGTCTAAAGCGTAACACGAAATTTAAAACTGTTTGCTTAGCAATCAGAAATTTGGGTCAAAAAGTAACTTTTACTTAAAATGTTAGTCCAAACGTATAACTAATTTTTTAAATTTTGACTTGGCATCGAAAAATTTTTTTCTAACAATTAAACAAGATTAAAAAATTTCGACATTAGAAAAAGGAAATTTTAGTCTAAACGTAACACAAAGGTTTTCAAATTATGACTTAATAACGCGAAATTTTGGTCTAAGAGTGAATAACGCAAAATTTTTAAATTTTGACTGGAGAAACACCAAATTGTAGTCTAAACGTATCACAAATATATATAAAAAAATTGTTTAGTAAAAGAAATTTTGTTGCGAAAGTAACATCAAATCTTTAAGTTTCGACTTTGGTAACATGAAATTTTTGCTAAATGTAACACGAAATTTTGGTCTGAAAGTAACACAAAATCTTAAAATTTTTACTTAAAATGTTGGTCTAGCGTAACACAAAATTGTTCAATTTTGACTTGGTAATAAGAAATTGTGGTCTAAATGTAACATAAAATTTACAAATTTTAACTTTAGTAACGGGGAAATTTAATATAAACGTTACACGAAAATTTCGTCTAGAAGTTACAAAATTTCTCATAAGTTTGACTTGAAATGTTAATCTACGAAAAAATATTTAATTTTTATTTAGTAGCAAGAAATTGTAGACTAAAAGTAACACAAAATTTAAAAATTTCGACTGTAGTAACACAAAATTGTAGTAGGAACGTAACACGATTGTTTTAAATTTTGGCTTGGTAACGAGAATTACGTTGATCTAAAATTAATAAAAAATTTAAAAATTTTAACTTTGGTAACAGAAGTTTTTCGTCCAAATGTAACTCTAAACATAACATAAAATTAAAAAAAATTTTACGTAGAAACAAGAAATTTTGATCCGAAAGTAACACGAAGTTTTGACTTTATGACACAAAAGTTTATTCTAAACCGTAACACGAAGTTTTGAAATATTGAATTAGTAACAAGAAAATTTGGTCTAAAAATAACATGATATTTAAAAATTTTCACTTTAGTCGTGAGTTTAGACGTTTAGTGACGTGAAGCGGTCACATCCCAATTTTTAATATGCAAAAAGAATTATTTTATCAATATTTTGTATATTTACATTAGAGTTTTTTGGCAAAGAAGCTAAAAATTTTACTTTATGACATTGTCATCAAATATATTGTTTTATTGCATATAAGTAAATTAAATATGTTAAGTGTATATTTATTAGGTATATTAAATATACACAAAAATTATTCTACTAAACATAACGTTTTTATGACGTCACTACGAATCGTCATTATCACGTCGAAAAATTGACGTCATTGATTCGTCATTTTTTCGTCAGGTGACGTCGAATAATGAATGATCACCGAAAGTTGACGGTATAATGACGTCATGTTCCCGCCTGGGAGCCCTTGAATCAAAACTTTTTTGTTAGCTTAATTATTCATATTTGTTGACGTTTTATGGATATGATTTCCAACTATCTATCACTGGTCACGCCTGACCAACCTTTTCAGAGACTTGAGAGTGTCTTTAAGGCAGGATAAGCCGTTTTTATTTTCAAAAATTCACAAAATGTATTCATTATGTACATAATTTTGAAAAATCCCACAAGGTACCTACCTCACGTTTATAAAACCGGACATAATAAAGTTGAGAGATTTAGAATTGCCAATATATAATAGACAAGTGTTAAGGGCTCAATTTAATACCTACTGGAAATAAATTTTATTGAGACTCGCTGAAAATTTGAACATAATCAATACCTACACCGAGTGTTTTTTTACAAATAAATGACTTTTTATGTTTGTGACTTTTGTATGCTGTCTGCAGGTTCTGTATATAGGTTCTTTTTGAGGATCAGTGCTTTCTTTTCAACTTACAGGGCGTCAAAAAAATTTTTTTTCATTTTTTTAAATAACTTTTTTGTTTTTTTTTATCAAAACTCGCTGGAAATTTGAACATTGTTAAGTTTGGACATATCAAGAGTCGGGTGTTTCTTACAAATAGACATAGTTTCTATAAAGGTTCCCTATAGAGTATTTTGTAAATTCATTTTTTGCTCTTATTTCGCAAATTTGGACTCAAAACTAACGAAAATGTAATTTTTGAGCTAAATCGATCAAAACTAACTTGAAGTTAAAATCCAATTTTTAGTGAAAATATGTCATAAAGTGGGGCCAAGACCAAACGAAAAAGCCTTTGTGTACATGCTTTAAAAAGAAATTTAAACGTTTTGAAAACAACGTCAGAAATTATATTACATTTAATCAAAAAGTTTATTTATAGTATATTTATAATAAAAAGTTATGTTTTATCATTTTTAAAGAAATGATTGTAGACAAAAATTTAGCAAAAAACTTTTTATAAATTAAAATTTTTTGGATTAAAATTACGTCTTGAAGTACCCTCAAGACGTAATTTTAGTCTAAAAAAAAGCGTGAAAAAAGCGTTTTTAGGTTTTTGTAGATAGTTTAAACTCAAAACAAACAAATGTACATTTTTGAAAATGAAATCTAACAAGGTCTTTACAATACCAACTTAAGTTTAAAATAGAATTGAATAAAACATGTAGCGAGGAATTATTGGAACGAAAATTTAAATTATTGAATGTTAAAGTTACGTTAAACATCCGTATAAGAATTGACATTGGTACTTTTAGCGGCGTTTTGGACATAATTATTAAATTTATACTAAAGAAAAAGTCAAGCCTCTGCTGGGAATCGAACCATAGTCCCTCCACTTGCCGGGCGAATGCTCTGACTACTGAACAACAAAAGCCTAACTCTTTCTTCATTATGAGCTAGTTGTTGTGTGTTAGAAAGGAAGGGGAATACATTCACAACCAGAGAACGTCGAGTCTCATTTCCTCATTTTTGCAGTATCGTCAAATATGTTGACTACACCCATATATCTACAAGAATAACTCTGATATCCTGCAAAGATGAGGAAATGAGGTTCGACGGTCTATGGTTATAAATATTTTTCCTTTCCCTTCTAACCCCCGATAACGTTAATGCTACCTAGTTTATACTGAAGAAAGAGTTAGGCTTCCGTGACTCAGTGGTCAAAGCACCATTCGGGCAAATTAAACTTCTGTGGTTCAACTCCCACCAGAGGCTTGAGTTTTTCTTTAATATGTTCCCGTAGCTATACAGATTGAATCACAAATGACATAAGATTCGTAACTTTTGAGTAACTCTACTTTCGCTTTCATCTAAATTTTCTTGAGAATTTAACTGAACTGGCCAAACAGGCAAGGATGTCCTCAACTTGCGAACCATCAGCAATTCCTCCGAACTGTAGCCTCTCAACTCTATAACTCAACAACGCAAGATCCAAGTTAGTTTACTTCTTCCTTAATAAATTCTTAGCCACTTTAATATAGCACCTTCAATACAACCATTCGACTAAAGAAAGTAAGGACTTTTTTTTTTCTTGTTGTTCTCTTTCAAATACCGCCAACCGCAGTCCCATGTAGTCCCAAAAGTTTCGGAGATAGACTCTTCGATGGTCGATTTCTGGAACCCTTTGAAATCACCTTTGGACGCACGTTCTTAAAAAACTAACTTATCGTTGAACTTTCAACAGTAATATGTTGAGTTCATATAAAATTGCCGAAAATTTTGTCTGAAGGTTTGTTGCCCAGAAACAGCTTGAATGCATTTTGATTTTTATTTGACAAAAAGTTTTTAAGGAAAATAACAATCAAAATGCATAAAAGCCGTTTCTTCAGGGCAAGGAATCTGAATGCAAAATTTTCTAAAATTTTACATTCACGAAACTTATTTTATAGACTATTTCCTTAAGTTAACGGCCAATTTGCTAACAATTGTAACTAACGAAGGATATTAACAATACACACACCAACAGAATGCAATTTTCAGTTAGGAGTGCAATTGTCGCTATAATTCGTTGACAATTGCACTGCAGCTTTAATGGACGAGGGAAATAGTCACTCAAATGCAGTTTGCTACCTTCAAAAGAGATCGAAATCTTCCCATTCAGATGAAAAACAACACACAAACAATTTTCAAGATTTTCTTTGAATTGGCCGAAGAGAGGGGAGTATTCAATGACCTAGAAGATATGGACAGAGCCAACAAACGGCGATATTTCCTTTAAAATAGTAACTTTTTTTGGCCAGAAGTACGGCATTCTTGAGGTTCTCATGACGTAATGTTGTCGTTAGCGCACGTCATACAAGCGTCATACCAACTTAAAGCCAAACCGGATATTGATTTGTCGATTGGTTTTTTTTTTGTTAGGTTCGAAGTTAAGTTTTAGAATACCTTGGACTAGGTCAGCTACTGGCTAGCAGCCCTAGCGCTGCATCTAGGAGATGAATATAAGTTCCATATTCGATTGGATTTGAAATAAGAAGTAATAAAAATAATTGACAGTGACAACTGCCTTGCAATAATTTGACGTAATACGTCATGACGTCAACGAGACGTCACTTCCGGCGGATATCGTCACCGGTCTCCGGTATCGTCAAAAGTTCCCATTGCTAAAAAGGGGGATCAAAACTGTAAAACAGGAAAGGGTCTCCAGATTAGCTCGATTAGTGTATTCTTTCTTTTTTCGTGATTTCCAAATTTGAACCACTAAGACTTCAGAAATAGTATACCGATTTGAATGAATCCAACGGTTTTTTTCTTCTCTTGTTGTCCTCTTTCAAATACCGTAAATCAGTCCCATTGGTTCAATAGTTTCGGAGATAGATCCCTTCGATGGTCGATTTTTTATCCTTTTGAAATCACCTTTGGAATCATTAACATATCGTTTAACTTTCACTCAAATTCCGTTGGCTACGTTCAGAAGGGATCGAAATATTCCCATTCAGATAAAAAACAGCACAAAACCTGACCACTACTTCATGGATACCATACCTCAAAAATAACTGTTTTATCTTGTCTATTACTATGACTTGGCTCAAACAAGATCAAAGAAAATACTTAAAAAAATCTAAAGAAATAGTCTGTCAGTATCAGGTGGCACCTTTCCAACTTTAACAAATCCACACTTATCCTTTGCCATGCACGTTCTAGAAACTTCGCACGTATAAAGGCTCTGCATTATTTGTTCGGTTCACCACACAAATTGGGCAATTAACAATCATAGATTCAATCTATGTATGAAAAGACCTAACCACCACACTGAAGTTTGAACTTTTGCCCAAAATTTAGAAATTCCCTAATGACCTTGATAAATTAAAACTTTAATTATACTGTGTTAAGGATTGGTGCAGGCCGTCCTTAGTCGTTCCTAGGCGACTCTGATTCGACGTCGCCGATCGTGATTTATTACCTTGTTTACCCCACTGTTAGTACTATTTAAACGTTCAGCAGTATTGTTTGGTTGTTAGATGAATGTTAGGGAACTTTCTAATTTATATGCTATAAAGGCAGGGTTCGCTGCGGATCTAGTGAGTCTAATTTTTAATCGATTCTAATTCTTAATCCAGTAAAATAAGTTAACAGAGGAACGCGATAATAGAAAGCTTTAATAACGTGTTAGTAGTAAATAGTAGGCGAAGTAAAATTGTGTTTGGTTGTCAAGTAAATAAATAGTGTTTTAAATAAATTTACTTGCACTGCACTTGTTCGAACCCCGAGTTCGTAACAATTGGTGTGAGAAGTGCGATTCCAGTGGGAAGACGGGAATGGACATTTGAAGACTTAATAGTATTGAATTCTGGCACTCACCAATAGTTCAACATTACCGAATTTTCTTTGTTTATGCCAGTGACTAGAAGTCAGGTAATACAGGATCAACTTGCCGCTCTGCTTACTCACATGCAACAGCAAAAGGAAGAATAGTATAGAGGCCATCAGTTACAGGAAAGATGTCAAGAGCAAAAGGAGGAACAAAATCTGTTCAGAGAAGAACATGAAAGACTTCATCAAGAGGCAAAAGAAGAACAAGACGCTATCAAGAGGCAAAAGAGGAACATCAGAAGTTAATGAGATCTCTAGCCAATAAGAGAGAAGCAGCTGGAGAAAAGTATAATGCAATCCGTTACTGAAGGACTACAATCAGGTCCGTAACGATCCGTACCGGGACCTAGAAACTGTCAGCCAGAAAGCTTCCGGATTACGACGGTACTACGGTTAGGGAAAGTCCAAAAGTCCGAGCGGCGATCAAAACCGAACCAACCCACCGGACAACACCGATCAATGTTAGGGGGAAATTGACCGAGCTCCCCAAGACCGTTAAAGAATATTTTGGAGGGCAAGTCTTACAGTGAACGAACGTATTAAGGAACAAAGGATCTAGATCCCCATGGTTACGGGAGCAGACGTCACTATTGTAAGGCCAGATAAACCTGTAGGGTCTATCATACGATCACTGCCTGACCTCATCACTTTAAAATCAATCACTGGAGAATGTTGCCCTACAGACGGAGAAACCGATGTCACCCTCGTGATTGGAGAAAATGTAAAGTGTAGCATAAAGTGTTGATTGCCCAGATTGAGCACAAAGTTATTTTGGAAATGGATTTCATCAGGACACATGGATTCTCACATGATCATAAATGAAATATCCTCAAATTTAAAGATGAGGGTTTGCATCAACCAATGGAGATGTGGTAACAAACGTATGGCTACTGGTGGCTGAAGTTTTTTGTAAATTAAGAACCGATTACAGTGACTCTTTAAAATGATCCTTGGTGGTCTATTGGACTTGTAGAACCTAGCTTGGATTTGACAATTACCTTGACCAATACTTTAAGAAGGCGATGTCAGTTCAAGTGACAAATATTGAAAAAAGGAGCATCAAGCTCAGAGAAGGAACAGTTCTTGCCAGCTCTGAGCCCGTGCAATGGGTATGCAAGTGGGTGTGAGCATCCCACAAAACACAAACACATTCCTGCTCCATACATCAAACATAATTTTTTGGACCATCTATGTGTGTGATATATCCATGTATGCTTGATTTACATCAAATATATATCTTATAAATATCCATCTGTCACATTTGTCGGTATACAGGGAATATACGTCAGTGGATGTCGCACGTATGCCTACCCTTGTTTTGTGTATGTGTAGTTTAGTAAAGTATTCCAAATATCCTAAATATATCTGCTGCATGCACAGTTAACATTTCTTTATGGACAAACTTCCCCAGAAATTGTTCATGCTTTCAAACACCATTAAAGTCACCTCCCAAAGGAGCAACTTGAAACCGCCAATAAATTTTGTTATGGCTGAGTCTGATGTTTTCAACATCAAGAACAACAACATTCGAACTAATTTAGTTGCCCATAAAATTAGCACGGTAGATGAGAACCCAGAAAGGGTTCTATTGGTTAAACAACAAAAAACGAACAATTTGAAATGCTAAAGGAGGGCGTCATCAAAGAATTATCTAGTCCATGGTCGTCGTCTGTGTTTCTTATTAAGGTATATAGTAGGTATACTCTGTTCAAAATATCAAGTTTTTGAAACAATGGTAGATCACATCAGCTAACCCAAGAAACATCTGGAAAACAAAATATATCCAAGACCCCCTCTTATAAACCACTTATTTTTACCTGTTTCAATCTACATTCTTCATTTGTTACTGAAATTAGACGTGCGTATCTACAATAAGATTTTAATAGTGATGAAACAGTGCCAGGAATGACGTGTATAATCTTCCCGATATTCTGGACCAAAGGTTAGAACAATATAAAATGTTCTACCTGAATTTTGTACTATTTATACCGACCTTTTCATCTTTAGGGCATCCATGGTATCGAAAGCGGTGTGTTCCTGTCAGTTCCGTCAGTACTGGGCGCAAATGGAGTATCTCATGCAGTCACTCAAAACTTGAGTGACGATGAACGGATCAGTCTTCAGAAGTCTGCCAAATTGATGGAAGAAGTTCAAAACGGATTGAAATTTTAAACAATTGGATTACCTACCTCTCTAATGTTGTGTTTTAATTTAATACTTTTTAGGCCTTTAATCACTATACATATCACGACTTTTTATCTCAGCTTAGCTATTAAGGTTTACTCATATATTTAATGCATTTATTTATTTTCATATGATGCTTTACCTAACATGTATTTTTATGTCACTATTTTACAATGCACAATATATACTCTGTAGTAGATTATTAGCGTGTTTGATTCATACATATACATTGTTGTAATTTTTCAAAGTTTAAAGGGTTTTGTTCAATAATTCTTAGTTTCTTCCAATTGAGTATCTAATGTATCGAAAATGGCTCGAACACGTCAACTTTAGTTTTTAGAGGAAAATATAAGTTAAGTAAAAAAATATATAAGTAACTCGAATTGCTTAAATTAAAGAACTTACATTTACAAATTTGCAAAGCTTAACTGGCCGCCATTTTGGACTGATTTGACTAAATGACCTTGATGAGACCTTCAAAACAATGTATCACTTGACACCTTTTATCTTTTAAAATTTCAAAGTCAATGGCATTGGGGATTGATTACCACTTGGGGATTCAGGTTAAGGGGTGAAAATTACTGACTAGAGTTGACGTAAGCAGCGATTTTTGATATATATACTCAATTGGAAGAAAAATCTGGTGGATTCTTTTCGATGGGCCACCTTGTATATGAACCTCAGGATGGCTATTAATGTTTGCCAATTGAGTGTCAAATGTTGGCTTCTACAGCGAAGAGGTCCTTCTTGCGAGACCATATATAATGCTCAAAAAAGGTTAATGTTTTGGCGGAAAAACAAAATTATTTACCATACCAAGCCACAATTGCGAAAGTGGTACTTTCCAGCAAAAGGCTGCCGATGCAGTCGTTATGCGTTAGGTAAAAAAAATTTCCGCCATGTGTCAATGACAAAATCAGAAAATTAAATAAACACTTATTGGTTTGTAAGCTGAATGAAGTTTCTCTCTCTCGCTCTCTCTCTCTCGCTCTCTATCCCTATCCTCTCCTATACCCAATAAAGTGTGATAAACTGTATCTACTTATCGCATGTGAGCAGAAAGTAGTATATTACAAACCAAGGAAAGAAGTGGTTCATTAGGTACTGTTAAAAGAGCAGTTAGTTAGTAGATCAGTCAAGACTTTCATCTATATCGTTCATATCGTCAAAATCGTTTAAGAATTAGATTGACTCAACCGGCCGCGATGACTGCCTTTATATACCTAAAGATTATAATCTAGAAAACTCCTTAATATTCAGCAAGCAATGAAGGAATTCCGCTAAACGTAATAGGTACCACTAAAGTAGAGTAAACAAGGTAATAAATCACGCTCGTCGACAAGGCGCGTCGACACAACGCAACTGATTCGAGTATCGCCCTTGATATTAAAAATATTAAATTCAGCCATAACAAATTTAATGGCTGTTTCAGTTGCTCCTTTGAGAGATGACTCCAATGGCGTTTCAAAACAAGAACCAACAATTTCTGGAGAAGCTGGTTAGATGTTTTCTTTTTGGATGTTTCTGCTCCCACACACTTGCATATTCCCGTTTGCATGGACTCATAGTGCCCAAAAACTGTTTCTCCTTTGAGCCTATTGTCCCTTTCTCCAACGTTTGCCACTCGAACTGGCAAATGTTGGAGAAAGGGACATTAGTTCTTTCACATTGCTAATGATCATGATGGTTGGTCAGCACAAGTATACACAAATTATAATACGTGCTGCACATATTACATAAGCTGTGTTACAATTTTTAGAACATTAATCTAGGAAACTTCTGATATAGTGTGACTAATATAGTAGGAGTGTCCGGAGAAGGTTCGAAAAGAACCCGAAAAGAAGAACTATTTAAGAATCTCGAGATTTTGGTACTATCTACTAAAATGCTTAGGTGTAAGAACCCGATGAGTGAAGCACAGATGAAGTTATCAGAACTCAAGAAGTCTGTCACTGAATGTACCAAAATCACTCGTTCTTTTTGATGTTTTACTGCTATGGCCGGAAAATTCTTTTGTCTGATCATCGCAATTACTATTTCGACTTATTCCTAAAGGAGGGTAATGTCCCGACCTGACTGGCTTTGATGGAGATTTAGAGCTTGTTCGATGGCATTTATTGTTATCATAACTTCGCCTTGTAGCAAAAAACAATTATTGAAAAACTGACATATCCAAAGCAAAACTACTCTTATCTGCTGTCGAATTGGGTCTGTGAACTTTTTCTGATGAGCATGTACCGCATCTCTTTTGAATTTACTGTAGTATTGACTTACTGCGTCTGTATTGACCATGACACCGTGATTTCAGTTGACAAAGCCAGGTTAGGTTCTACAAGTCCAATAGACCACCCAGTATCATTTTCAGGATTTACTGTAGTAATCTGTCCTGAGTTTCATGTTTCTTCATTCATTCCCAAAATTAATTCATCTTTCATCTTGGCAACTAACACTTTATGCTGAATCTCAAGTCTTTCTCCAATCGCGATGATAACATCGACCTCTCGGTTTATAAAGCAAGACTCTCCAGTGACTGATTTTGTCTGTTGTTCCTTAATATGTCCGGCCTCAGCAAAACTTTTGCCTGTCAAATCATTAACTGAAACGATCCTGGGAGTCTCAACGCGCCTGGTCATGCCCCTTTTTAACCGGAATTAGTTCTCCTAGGGCCGGCTTCCATCTTGGTCGCCGTTCGGTCTTCTAAGTGGTGTTCTTGTTTTCCATTTTGCTGTTAGATAAGGGTAAACCGAGCGGCAAGTTGAACCTCCATTGCTTTATGCGGCTCCTAGTCACTGGCATAAATAGGCAGTGTCCCCTGCAATGTCTTGTGCTACGCATTCACTTACAGTTCAACGCTATTAGTCCACAAATTCCCACTAGAATCGCACTTCTGACACCAATTGTTGCAAACTCGGTAACAGTAACAGTCTTTAAATAAAACAAACCACAAGTACAATCCATCTACTTATTTTTATTCCACTATTAGCCAACAACTTGCTATGACTCACTATTACCGTTTTACTTTTTAGCTTTCTTAGACTCAATAATTAGACTGACTCAACTGTTGCAATGTGGCCCTTGCTTCTCAGGGCGGTTTTTTTCGTCTCTGCTGTCGCTCTACTCTACAGCTTGATATCGTAGCTCGTGCCGTTGTCTTAACTGGTCCCCTTAGCTTTGGCAGCGGCGACCCTGATATTGGAGCCCCAAGTCGGCCCTTTATCCAAGGTTACCCCGAGATAAATGGCCGAGTCTTGCCGTGGCACTTCGATGCCATCGATCACAAGTTGATCCGGGATGGCATCGCGATGTCTACCTATCAGGATTGCCTGGCACTTGGTTGGATTGATCTTAATCCTCCAACGTACCAGCCACTCCTGGAGGTCGGCTAAAGCTAGCTGCAGATTCCGCCGCACATCTTTTCTCCGGTATTTGGATAAAAGAGCCGTGTTGTCGGCATAGAGCGCGAGCGTAGTCCTTGCTATTCTAACAATATCGCTTGGGTACAGCGTGTACAGGTGCGGCAATAATACCGACCCTTGGGGACATCTGCCTCTAGCGCTCTAGGCGCCGACAGGGAGGATCCGACCCTTACAACGACTGTCCGATCTGTGAGGTAACTGTCGATAAGCCGGCAAATGTTTGCCGAAAAGCCTAAGTCACTCAGCTTGTAGATCAGGCCTTCGTGCCAGACCCTATCGAACGCACGTTCTACGTCCGGCAGGACTAATCCAGAGGTCAGTCTGGAGTTCCTGCCTTCTGCAACGTTCTCAACGGTCTTCAGGACCTACAATCCTGCCGAATGCAGCCCCCGAAAACCGTATTGTTCGACGGGCTCGACGTTTTGGCGTGTACACTCGTCTTGGAGTCTCATCAAAATAATACGTTCCACGACCTTCTCAGCCCAGCACAGTAATGTGATGGGCTGGTAGTTCCATGGAAATTTCCTATCATTTCCCCGCTTGTTCAGCATTACCACCACTTCCTGCTTCCACCTTGATAGAAAGTGCCGTAGCCTCAGCGTTGCGTTCGCTACAGCGCAGACAGGCTGCACTTTTCCTGGTCAGGTTTTTCAACACCTTGTTGGAGATGCCATCCCGTCCCGGAGCTTTACGTTCCTTACGTCCTCAGTATGTCCCTGACTTCCCCGGGGGTGATGTTTAGGTGGGGTCCTCGCTCCTCAGGTGCCGGACGGTTCTCTCAACTGCCAGGATGTGACGTTCATCATCGTCAGGGTGATCATTTAGCCTACACTCTACCAATCTACGTAGTTGCCTCTGTTCCTGAACGAGCGCTCGTATATGTTCGGTGGTTTCTCCATATTGACCGCGTGGTTTTTGCACCTCGCTCAATTGTGGATAACCTTAGAGCGTGCAGCACGTCCTCCCCGAACCCCTGCACGACACCCTCCAGCTGGGCCACATCAGCAATAATAGGGACTTCTGAAGGCTCTTTGTGGTTTTCGGGTTTACGCCCGGCTTTTGGCCCGGCGTTTTACCCTCCGGCTTCTTCCCCTGCTTGGGAGTTTTGACTTTCGCTTGCGCGCCTTTTGGTGCCTTGGGGCACCCCAGCCAGTGGGCGGGGTGGCCTTCTGCCCCACAAAGTATGCACTTCGCGGTGCGGACCCCGTTCGCGGGTTTCTTCACTTCACACATCGCTCCTCATGATGGCATTTGGACTGCCCGTAGGCATATCGCTGGCAGCGTTAACATTGGGTGGGCAATGCTTTTTTCTTCTGTTGTTCAACTTTAACAGAAGGACCAAGAAGTTTTTCCACTTTAAAAATTGTGGTATCGGAGCCCTTGGCCAAAACCAGGGCCAGTTGTGTCTTGGTCTTCCTGTTATGGATTCTGAACAGGTCTGCTGTTACGTTTTTCTCAAAAAGTTCAGTCTTTACACCTTTGAGGTCTGCGTCGTCAGGCAGACCCCTAGGATGGCCTTCTTAATTTTGATTACTGCAACTTGGAGCTGAGCCGACAGCTCAGACCACTTTTGCCGGCCTTCCACGACCACGGGAGGTATCCTTTGGGACTTTGCTGCCTCTGCAGAGGTCCTAAGGCCTTGTCTCCCGTGTTTCGGGTCCATCTACCTCCATCCCGGTGACAGGGTCGAGCACGGTCTGCCTTTTGGACTTGTCGCTACTCGGCCCTGCCTCCACGGGGAGTTTGGTGGCCTTTTTTTTGCCACCTGCCGCTACCGCCGTCTTAACCTCCACAGGCTTCCCTGCAGCAGTCTTCTTGACTGCCCCAGAATAGCCTGCGGGCTTGTTGCTTATTTGTGTGACTTAACTGGGCCGCAGTTTCTGCCTTTATATACTTAAAGTTTACATCTCCTCTAGACGGAACACCACTAAAAGTCGAGTAAAGAAGGTAATAAATCAGGCTCGCCAGCTCCAAAATTCGCGCGTGTACGATCGAAGCCACCAATTCTTAATTATATTATTATTGAATAAACATTGTCTGTCTAAGCTTCAGTTGTAGTCTTCCCCAGTCAAATAGTCAATTAACTCCAAATAATAAATTGTATAAGCCATTCACTTATTATTGTCAAGTAGGCGTTGGAAAATTGACTTTGACATTTTTATCGTATATCCTCTCAACATGTGCTAAAAGGAGATGGCTATAAAAAAATTAAGGGCTCAAAGGAAACTAGATGACAAAAATAAGTGAATGGGTAATACACAGGCCTTTTTTTAGCCTCTTTAGCGCAAAACAACAAAAAACATACCAATTTCACATTGGATCATACTCCGGCATACCTTCACCTGAAAACACTCAGTTTAGTGAGCCTCCGGCCTTTTTGCTCAGTAAAAACGTAGAGCCAACGTTTAGATAAATGGGGCGTGTTCCATCTAGCTGCCTGCCAATGATAAAAATTCATAGCCTTCTAGATGACGTTTTCCAATGAAAACGGGGTACAAGTAATTATAGAAGATTTGTCCAATTTAACACTTCTTTTCAATAAAAAAATATCTTCTTATCAAGTTTACAGAGAGGGGGCTTTGTACAGCCGCATTGTATAGAGGGTCAAGAGTGTCGGAAATTTAATTGGCCAGTCATTATTTATACGAAAACTTAGATTTAGAGCAAGAAGTTAATTGCGAAAGTTGTTTATAGGATGCGGTTACCTCGCAATTTAAAGTTGCACAGAAATGTACAATATCGGGTAAAAAAGTGTCGCAGATAAAATTCACATATTTTTAAATGGAACCACATAAATATTTTTTTATTCCATATTTCTGTTCTGTGAATCACTCTTAATATTTTTTGTAAAACATTTCCTATAGGGGAGGGTGGGTCACAATGAGACAAAAAAATGTTTTCAATTTTTATTTCATAGTCAACTGTGACAAATGAAAAACCGAATACTGCTAATAAAACCTCAACATATTCCAAAGTTAATCCCATTTGCAATTTACAGAAGCATTCAAAATAAATCGTAAAAGAAAACAGACAAAAAAAATCAGCTGTTTCATTGTGGCCACTGTGAAACAGCTAGTAGGCCGCAATGAAACAACAAAATTGTCTTAACGCATGTTGAATAATGTGAAATCTAGTTCAAATTTGTAGGATGACTGAAGTCTTTTTGTTTTTCCCAAGCAAGTGGGTGGAGGTAGGATCATCTTTATGTTGTCTAGAGACACCAATGCCACGTCCGGAACCACAGGAAACACAAAGTGACGCTCAAGTTTCACACTTTTTCTCAAAAAGTTAATATCAACATCATTTTCATCATCTTTCTCTTTAGTAACTTGTCCTATATAAAACACTGCAGTTTTTGTTTTGAAATGCACTAGCACGAAATCACCAACTATGGGTTCTCTATCCAATTCCTCAAACCCAGAAGGATCCAAATGAGGATCCAATGGCGGTGGCTATTGTACGTCCTCATCTGAATCCTCTTCTACAAAGCTTGAAGCTGCAACTTCATCTTCTGATAAAGATTCGTCACTTGTTACTTTCTTCTTTTTACGTAAAAGTGAACTTTTCTTTAAGGAAATTTTGCGTTGTTTTTCAGTTTCTTTCGCCTCAAAGAAACGTTGGTATGTGGCTTTTTCAACTTCCTTGTACCCGCTTTGGGATACCCTTTGAACTGTTCTGGAGAAATAAACTGATTAACTGACATTGTGTTATTTTCGGAGCTAGAGGACGGTTCGTCCATATTAGTGGAGTTAATTCTCTTGATGTTGGTGGAGCTTTCCTTGGAGGTGTCCGAAATTCTTCCTTTCTCACTGCAGCTTCAGGTCCTATATGTTCGGTTTCCATCCCTTCACCAGCTTCAGTTGGGAAGTCACGATCGACAAAAACATTACAGTTAAACGGGTATGTACCTATTTTCTGGAAGCCAGATATGATATTTGCAGGGGTCATAGCTCTTTGGTGGAAACGCAGCTGGAAACTTGGTAAATACTCATTGGTGTCCCAGGGTTGCGAAGCAACTAAGAGTCGACTGCTGCGTTATAATTCGACTTGAATGAATAGAACACGGAGACGTCAAGAGGTTGTAGCTTGTTACTACAATGAGGTGGTAAGGTTACTATAGTCACTCCGTTATCGTTAGCTAAGTTTAACCTTTCAATTGTTAGATGACTTTCATAGTTGTCATATATGAGGACAGATGGATTATCTTTTGACGAATTTATATGACTTATGAAGTGTCTCATCACTGCGGGAAAGAGCTCACTGGTCATCCATCCACTCGATGAGGCTAGACCTAAAGTCCTTGGTGGAGCGCCATTGATCATGTGCGTTTTAAAGTGTTTGCGTGGGAAAACCATAGCTGGTGGCAAACTATTTGTACTTGCACTAATTATGCAGCATGTCGCAACAAGCGTTCCGCGTTCCCCGCTTGTACACTGGCTGACTTGTTTTTGACCTTTAGGGGCCAATATTTTTTTGGTTTCTGTACCGTGGTTGTTGCCGTTTCAACATGATTAAATATGCAGCACCCATCGGAAAATTTGTCAGAACGGCTGTAGATTGCTTCTAAATTGTCAAAAAATTTTGACACATTATATCTGTTAAATGACGTCGCTCTAGATATACTGCATCCTTCTGGCTGACGAATGCTAATCTGCGGATGACGTTTTAAGAATCCTTATTGCATCCAGTCAATGCCTGTTTCTTTTTCTCTTCCCAACTGTTTGGTATTCTAATATCATTAATTTTTGCCATTTCGTATGCCAGTTCTCGGAAGTCTTTAGTGGATTTTCCATAACACATTTTGGAACAGGTTATCATATATTCCTTTAAAGATGATCTTGTTCTAGTGAAAATATTAGGCGACATTGATAGTTCGGCGTCATACGAATAGATACATTTGGATTCTCACGTGCTTTCTTTACATATCTGAAGAGTGTCTGATATTTAACGTCATATTGTAAGGCAGCTTCTCTAAGTGAAACTACGTCCATTTATATCACCTTTCAAAATTGCTTCCACAGCCTGTCTCATTGAGTTTTCTGAAAACGTCCCCTTGTCGGTCTTTCTCTTTCGTCCCCTTGACATTGTTCTAGGTAAAAGGAAATCGATTGAACGATGAGCAATTATTATGCATTAAATATGCAGTAACAAGTTCAGGTTATCGCATAAAAAATCAAGTTTCATTGTGGCCCATAAATTTTGTCTCAACTTGGCCCAAGCCACATGCCGAAATGATTTTATAGGTTAAATAAAAACTAACTTTAAAACAGAGCAAATCCCAATATAGCATAGTGTACCTCAATGATTATACTAATTAACAGAGAACAAATACTTACCAATTTCAGCTTTTTTAAAACGTAAATACAAAGTACAATGTTTACAAACTATTTACTTTCGACAGCCGAGAACACGAACGTCATTGAAGCATCAACGTGGATAACTGAAATAAGCGTATGTATTTTTGAATGTGTGAAGGTGTAACTATTCCTTCATTTAAGAGATAGCAGCACAAATCGCGATTATTTTAACAAGAAAAAATGCACTGTCTCACTGTGGCCCACCCTCTCCTATCTACCTATTTTCATTTAATTTCCTTGTAAAGAGCGTCAAACCTTCCATGTCAACCTTTAGGGGTTGTACTTATGTGGTCAAACCCCCTTATAGAACGAAACGACTTACACTATCATAGTATCTAATTTTTTGAAGGTTTATCAAATGGCAATAATTTTCGATATTTAAAAATTACAATTTTTTTAGAAGAATTGCAATTTTTTAATAATTTAAACTTATTGCCACTGTATCAGTAACAAGTGAAAATGAGTTCATTTCGCAATCGTATTTAAATGTCAAATGCGCACATTCTGACGTAGTTCTAGAAAAAACATATTTAAGTACGTCTTTTATCTAATTGTTATATTAAGGAAAATTATGTTAAATACAATACTTTTTTGTTTTATTTTCAGGGCCTACATGGCATTGAAAAAGATGTCTTTTTATCGGTTCCTGCCGTCCTTGGAGAAAACGGCATTTCCTATATTGTAAAGCAACATCTGAGCCAGCAAGAGAACGAGGCACTGCTGAAATCAGCTGCTTTAATGGGTGACGTTCAAGATGGTTTAACGTTTTAATGATGGGTTCATAAATTTACCTCGGCAACTTTAGATCTTATCTATATGTATCACCATAGAAGTAGATGAGTTCCTAAGATGGAAAGTAGTATTTTCGCTTAAACTTAACTTAGGTTCAGAGTTTGGTTGGCATTTGAAAATCTATAAATAGGTACTGACCAGTGACTTTTTACTACTAGACCCACGCATGGCGACACTACTTGTTGTAAATATAGCGTCGACGTATTTATATAAGCGTGTCTCTTTCGTCGTAACAAAACTCCCAATATTTTGTCATTGTCGTGGGACCGGCACAATTAGTGATACCAACGGTGACATACGAAGTTAAAAATTGACTATTCCCATCCTTCGGTTTCTTAATAAGAATGTAAGGATAGCAATACTCTCAGAGTGGTCTCTCGAAAACGCTATTTATTATAATAAAGAAAAGTCAGAAAATCAGAAACCGTCATGCATACGTCGGTGCTTGGATTTGACAATAAAAGGTGCCACAAGAGAGAGAGATAAGCTTAACGCAGCTTCCGCAGCTACCGTAATGTAGCAAGAGATGATCAGAAAAAAGAATGTTGGAGGTCTTGGAAACAGCCTGAATTTCGGCGACGTATAACCATAGGTACTTGGGTCTAGTAGTACAAAGTCACTGGTACTGACTAACCGATGTTTTGTTTTGAGATCTACAAATATAATCAAGTAGGTAGGTAGGTACCTTGGTACCTACTTCCCTAGTTTTTTTATTGTTATTAGTTTGCTTAAATTATAATGAATGAATGTATTAATGAATGTGGTCAAATAACATACTTATATGTAAGATCTCATGAGTTCATTAAAAAAAACTCAAGCAGGTCATAGAATTATAACAATAGGCCTGAGATGACTTCAAAAAAACAATCGAAAGGGGAAAATACCATAAAATGTGTCCATTTTTAATTTTTTATGCACTTATCTCAGACAAGAGTTTTAAATCCATGGCTTTCTTGAGAGTTTTTTTTATGGACACATGTTAGTCTTAAGAGACTTTCTTGCTATAGTTGTGTACACTATTTTTGACATGAACATAATAATATGAGCCATATACTAAAAAAATAAAAACAAAAAACTCAAAGTTTTTAGATTGAGGAGCACTCAGTTTTCTAATTCAAAAGAGGTCTTTTTTTCTTTTTCTAATGTTCGTCGTCATAAGTTGAGTGATTCAGTTTGTTAAATGTGATCATCTGGACAAATAGAATATGCAAAGTTACTGGCTAGACTTTAGTTTATCTCACAGAGTACCTAGGGGATAGATACAAGATGTGTATTATATTTTAGCTTAACCAGAAGTCCATTGCTCTGTGTTGCATTTGCTAACAAACACATGGCTGCGTGTTATCAATAGTTTTCAGGGTTATCTCTGATTTTAATATCTGCTTTTATAAAAGGTCATGGAAAAAATATTTATTGTATAACCCTACAACAGTCCCACTTTTTAATCTAAAAAAGCGTAAATATTCAAAGTTTTAAAGTGAGAAAACAAAATCAGTAGACTTAAGTTGAAAACAAAAGTTTTATCAATATACTTTTATTTGACAAATCCATTTGGTACAAGCACAGTATAAGGAATAATACATTATATCAGTATTGTCAGTTCGTGTCGGCACTTTTGATATTTCCAAAACTAAAGCGTGCTGCGCACACCTGCACCCGGCAATTTTCTCGAGTAGTTACGAGGGACTTGTATGCCGCTCAAGCACCAGCGATGCCATGTCAAAACCGGTTTGGTGGTGCACCACCGCCGGCCAGGCGGACGGGGCAATGGGACAGGAGTTTCAGTTTTTCGACTGACTGACATTACTGATATAATGTATTATTCCTTATACTGTGGTACAAGCCTGCAGTCTAGTTTTTAATAAAACCTTTTGTTAACCAAGCCAAATAAATTAAAGTTGTTTTTAGATCAAATTGTTTCAGTGCATTTTTCTTTTTGATAATCCTTTGCTTTTCATTAGAAAAAGTCATCCAAGTTGGCTATCCATTTTTGACACCTAGGTAAGAGTATATACCTAATAAATGTCTCTTCATCCTTTTCTGTTGGCATTTTATGGCAAACACGAAAGAGATCAGTAAGTCAGTCACACTTTTCATTACAGGCACCATCAGGATACACTAATTTAATTTTTTTTATAAAAACACCAAAGTTTATTTCAACATTGTTAATTCTTGTAAAATAACCCAGACCAGCAAACAAGAGTTAAGTATTCTCAAGAAAAAAGCAGCCTAAAAACTGTATTGTTTCTTTCTTAAAAATTTCTGATACCTACTTGAACTGGTAAAGTTAATGCTAAGCTGTGCTTTCCATTGGCATATTTGCTCTCTTTAGGTTCCTGTATTCCATTAAAGACATAAAAGTACAAAGGATTTTAAGAGTGTCAATCAGGGTTGTGTGAATTTTTCTAACTCAGTGCCTAAGTATAAGGTGTTTTTGTGGTTAAAGAGACATATCCTCTAATGGAGAGATATATTCATGTATTGAACCAGTAAAAAGACATTTGGAATATCACATTATCAAGGCATATTGCCTGATGGTAGGTACTATCTCCATAAATAAAAATGATGATAAACATAACAAATTTAAAAAATAACTACCTATATATTAATCTACCTGCTACAAAACACTACTTGAACTGTTAACTAAATTATTTTTTAAGTAAAGATTCATCTTGCATTGACAGCTGCCCCAACTTTTTACCTATCCTCTCATGAATATCTAAAAACTTAGCAACACATCTATCAATGCAAACTGCTTCACCTTTGGCTATTTCAGAATCATTATAAACTGGCGCTATGCATTTTTTATGACATGCTGCAGTCATACGATTATACATATCTGCCATCATTTCAATTTCCAGTTCCTGGATTAGCTGCATGTTTTGTTGGTCTTTTTGAGTCATAATGTCTTAACTGTAGAAAAGTCCACCAAACGAAAATTTTATTGCTATCGAGAGTGCGACTGAGAGGATGTAAAATTTCTAGAACTTTCTTCGTATTCACCCTCGTTGGATAATCGCATTCGTTGCCTTGTCTTCATGTTCTCATAGCGCTGCTTCTGAATATCTTCTTTAGCCAAGTAGAACAAATACAGTCCTCCAACCGTGCAGAAAACCCTGAAAAAAAAGAAAAGTTTGTAACTTTTTAGTTGTTGAGGTTATGAACAAAAACGTGTATAAAATTTGATCAAAGTTAAATAAAATTTGAATGATGCACTTATCAATTCTTGCGCTACTTACCAACCAATTCCTACTTTGGTAGTTTTACCCAAATTCATTCCTTTCCTCAGCTAAATTCAGAACAATTAGGTATCACTTAAAAAAATTTAATAAATAAAATTTCGATTGACAACAATGACAACTGTTATGACAGTAAAGCACTGTCACCCGTCACCCGTCTAATGGTACGTCCCCATGTGCGGATATAGCATATATTGCGGATTTAGCGCTGTGGTCTGATTGGTTGAAAATTTAGAGATGGGTTTTCACCCGGTTTTTTTATTTTTTTTATTCCCTGCACACATCCGGGAAAATTCTGGGTTTATTCAATTATAACCTCTGTTGTGCAAACTGAACTCTCTATTTGCATATAACATCATGTGTGGCCCAAGGCAGCTCTGTATGCCATTTTTTTTAAGCGTTTACGATTAAAGTTTAGGAAAGTTTTCTGTTTTCTAAATAAACCAGCCAGGCAATAAAGCACATCTGGTTCCAATATTCTTAATTTTTGTCAAAGGGACCATGCATTTCCTTTGTGAGTTTTGGCAGGCACTTTCAGCCATTCTTGGGAATTCTAGTCCAAAAAAACAAGAACCCCGCAATTTTAGGGAAACATGACACTTACTGTCCGTCTTCCTGACTCTTCAAAGCCGCCCATTAAAGCGTCAACTGTTTTGAGTGATATTTATGACTTCAACGGTCTTTTTTCTTCCTGGGAGGTACCCAGGCAACAGGATAGTAATTAGAGCGATTTAGCGAATATCGTTGATTGAAATTAAACTCTTATTCTCTCATCAGATAGAGCTTTTAATTTCTCTTCCATTGAATATAAATGACTGCCCAGGAAATTAACGGTCAAGTTAAATCAAAAAAACTTTAATTGCTAACTTAGGTATGTCAGGTGAGGTATCATTTTGAAGAGCATAAATTACTCTATACAATTATCCGATTTTCCAAGATGTCTTTTTCTTAGATATTGAGTATTTTCCGAAAAAGTTAATTTCGTAAATTTCGTCCAAAAACGTCAGCCTTTCTGGAGGTAATTTATCGTTTGTCTTCTAGCCAATGATGGCACGATGCACCCTTCTTCGCATGGTACAAGGGCGGTACCAAAAGGTCGGGAATGACGAGGAGAAAGTGGGTTTAGGGACTCGCTTGCTGAACCTGTTGTAATTCAGATCGTCGCGCTCTGATTTATTTTTTGACCGCTCATTTTTGCCTCCGAGTTTTTCGAAACGTCCGAACCGCCGCGCTAATTACTTGTGTTTAATTAGTGCCTTAAATCGCTATTTTGCTAGCCTACGGAAGAGCTACGCACGAGTGTCTTCGGTTGCGCCCTGTAGTGTGGACCCACCTCTGCCCTTTTCCTACAACTAGGCCATTTAGTGCAATTAGCTGATCCTACGGACGACGTTGGAAAATTCCCGGAAATTTGGTGGTATCTGTAGTGTAGTACCCACTTGTAGAGGTTGAATTTTATAGTGTTCGTATAGTACTTTTTATTCGCCATATGATCGAGAATAATAGGACCAGGTTATCTCGCGGCAGTTTTCCTTCCACTCCTAACCGGAGTAGTTTAGATTTTTATTTCTATTTTTTAGTAAGAAATCGTGTACCCGTTAAGCACGTTTCTGGGGACCACTGAGCTTGTCGCGAAGAGTTCAGGTCCGCCGTTTTTTATTTCAGGTTCCTGAGCGAACACTGACAAACCCAACAATTTTTTAAAGTCCATTAAAATTGGTTTTTCTTTTTATCAGACGGTTTGCAAGTTTCCTTTAAATTTGCTATAATTTAATAACTTGCTGACATCCCGACATTCATTAATTTTGAACAACAGATTTTTAATTATTAATATTATTAATAACGATTATTTAGAAAATCTTATTTCCTAACTTAAACCCTCTATAATCTCGGAATTATGGACGGATTGTTCGACGTCGTAGACGAAACCCCCCGAACCAATAGGCGGCATTCCGCCCCCCATATTATCCCCATATTTAGCGACCTCAGGGACAATGAGGAAAGACGGTCCTATTCGGGAGAAGTGCGCCCCTCGTGGATAGAAGGCGATTTGGTTCCTACCAGGGACGTAGAAACTCCCGATTCCCAAAACGCAACACTGCAACCACGTGACCCAGAGGGGGCACGGCGTTACACCTCTAACTTTAACTTTTTTTAATACGCTTAACTCTTACCAATTAAGCAATAATTAGTTAGCTTGTGCAGCTTGAAGCTTTTAATCAATTGACCAGTGTTTAGTTTATCAAAAAACAAATCAGAATCTGGATTTATTGAATCCTAATCTAAAATCTAACCTTAAATCTTGAAACTGCCGGGTGCTTTCAAGAAAATATGCGAAAAAACCCGGGTAAAAACCCTAAATTGGGTTTAAAGGTTTTTTGGGAATTTTCCCTTCGCCCATATATAGTTGAAATTAAAGTTTCTTGTTAAGTGTTGCCAAATTTCTGCATTCTCATTGAAGTCATAAAGTGATATAAGTTGTTGGATAAATAAATAGTGGAAAAAATGACAGTTACTATTGTCGCGCAGTGTCCCCCCCGCTGATGATAATAGTCGTATTAATTATTAATCGGTGGTTGCGTGGGGGCGGCTGGGTTCGCGGCTGCTGCCGTGTTGCCATCACCGCCGTGTCTGCGGAGATTCGACTGCGTGGATGTTCTTCAGTCCAGCGTATCTTCGTGTGTCAAATCTCTTTTACCACGCTGCAAGGGGGACCCAACTCTTGGAAAGGATCTATCGTCCCTTAGGTGGCTGATTTAAATAATGTAATATGTAATATTTTTGGGGATGCCAGCAAGGTTTTTTTGTTTACGACAAAACCTGCAAAACGCAAAAAAAAAACTAATTGAATAGTAATTAAGGAAGAATAAAATTAAAAAGACAATTCGTAGTTTTCTCAGGAATCTGAAATAAAATAGCGGCGGACGTGAACTTTTCGCGATAAGCTCAGTGGTCCCCGGAAACGTGCTTGACGGGTACACGATTTCTTACTAATTTAAATAAACACAACAAAGAAAACTACAACAAACGACGCACTGTAGAAGAGAAAAGACTTCTGCCAACTCGCTGGGAATCTCTATATTATGGTGAGCAAAATACTACTATAATATACTAAGGGTTTCAACTTCTACAACTACTCTACAAATACTTAATTGCCGGTAGTCTCCTGCGTCTGCAAAGTATCCGCTATCTACCAGAAAATGGCCTATTCAGGAAAAGGGCAGAGGTGGGTTGACACTAGATGGCACAATCGAACGAACACTCTACGAAACTTTTCGTAGGCGGGCAATAAGCGGTTTAATTGTTTTGGCACTAATTAAAAATACAAATTAGCGCGGCGGACTAAAACTGGATTCAAAAAGGGGAAAAAATTACGAATTGGCGATAATCAGAACGGCGGAGCCAAGGACTTTTCTCGCGGAAAAAATTCGAAATTTTCCGTCTTCCCGGTTGGATCGTCGTTTTTAGATCGCAACTCTATAGAGTTCAAAAACTGTCTTTTCTTTTGGAGTGTCGAAGATCTTCTCTCTCACCCCTTCGGTACTTCTTATCCCCGAAAAGGGTACTGTAGAAAAAATCAATACCACCCTGACCAGTGGCGATTATATGGCGCTTCGGACAGCGCGGGCATAAATTTAAAAAATGAGCTATTCTGGAAAATCTTCTGGAAGAAGGAAATTGAAAATCTGATCATGGGACAGAATAAATGATGCTCTTTAAAATGACACCTCACATGACGTAGTTTAATTGACAATTAAAGCTTTTTATTTAAATTTACCGTTTATTTCCTGGCCCAGTCAATTAAGACATATGCTCGAATTTAGATTCTAAAGATAAGAAATTAAAAGCTCTATCTGATGAGATAATAAGATTTTAATTTCAATTAACGATATTCGCAAAATCGCTTTAATTACTAAACTATTGTTCGGGCCACGTACAGGTCTGAAATTCGTTCAAGGGCCATAAGCCATTCAAAAGGAGCCTTTGCCGGGTAAAGAAGAAAGGCAATTGTAGGGTATCATGTTTTATGGCCGGAATTCCCAAGAAATTGTGAAAGTGCCTGTCCCAAAAAGTAACAAAAGAAATGATCTTGACGAAAAAAAAAATATTGCAAACACATGTGCATTTAGGGCCTCATGGGTCTGGTTTATTTAGAAAACCGAAAAATAGAAAAACTTTCCATAAGGTTAAAGCTTAAAAGCTTCAAAAAATGGCTTACAGAGTTGCCACGTTTCCACACATGAATTCATATGCAAACAGAGAAGTCAGTTTGCATAACACTATGTCGAAATCTTTGAGATTTGCCATATGATTTTACAGATCCGCGTAGAACGATGATTAATATGCATCGTTTCATCTTTCTTGATATATTATATCAAGAAAGATGGAATGCAGTATGCACTGCGACAACAGTGTGGATCCGCAATATACGCCATATCCGCACATGGGGACCTACCATAAATGTGAAGGTGTCTAGAGTGTCTGGAGGTCGGGTTCAGAGCAGTGTTGATCATTTCAGAATTACGTCATGTGACATGACTGCCTTTCAAGGCAATATGGCGAACCAACCTATTTAAATGGCAAACGGAACGTTTTCACACAATAAATCGAAAGTGTAACTCCCTAGTTGGTTATGAAAATCTCGCAGATGGTCGAAAATATCTCACTGCGCATGTTTACTGCGCACCACAAGGTAGTTGATCAACGTTTCTGATATGACGTTTAGAAATTTTGAGGTTGTGTCGATTATGACATTTAAATTGGCGGGATTAAAAGTTTATTGTACATTTCTTACTTTTAAATGTCGGAATACAAATATTGTAATGTAAGCATATAATTAAAAGGAACTTGACGTATTACAAACAGGCTCATAATATGTTTAACAATCTTGTTGGAAGTCAACTTAGTAATTTCCTACAGTTTCGCATAAAATAAATACCTGAGCGAGATATTGGTATGACACGGAGCTCCAATATAGGGGTCCATTGGGATGATAAGTTACACGCCTGGATACGGGCAAATCACCTGAATGTTTCTATTGTTACAAAACAAACAGATGTACCCGTGGTAGAAAAATCCAAGTTGAATCGTGAATCGGAAGCAAAAACACAGCACAGACTACACATAAAGTCCAAAACTTCGGTTCGGAAGACTTTGCCAAGCAATAAAGCAAAGTTCAAGATTTAAGATCAAAGCGTCGGTTCACCGGTTCATGCGTCTTCAAAAAGTAAGGTTAAATGTCACGTTGAGCGATGGAATTTTTGTTACCACTTGTGGGTGTTCTAGGTAATTATAGGTATAATTTAAGTAACTTAACTAATTTATCATATCGCGTGACGTCACACGCATCGACAAATGTGTTTCGTGCGGCAAGTGACTACATTGGTTGAAAATCAAAAATACATTGTATTTTTGTGCGTCTGCACTCTGCATCAACATAACTAAATTTAATATTTGGATTCCCCAAAAAGACCTTAGTAGGATTTAAAATTAATGCAAAAAGACCAATTTTATTGCAAACATTATATAATTAATTATTAATGTGAGGTTATATTTACTAAAATTCTGGCAAAATGATGTCATGTGCACGAAACCCATTGACAAACTAGAAATTTCGCGCATGCACTGTTAATTTCTTTCGAGTATTTGCGCAGGTCGATCGGCTTCACTTGTAGGATTTACATTCTTTTTATAGGTCTTCCAATTATCTGGTTGGAACGGATTGTTTCGTGTTTGATCTGAAATATATTTACAATATATTCCTAAATTGTCTCTTTTAAGTACAAGCTCCAAGGCAGAATTTATAGTTTTGCAGCTGAAGTACTGAAGAAAATCCTAAAACCTCAAAACAAATACAGTCCATTTCAAATAGATCCAGTAAGCTGAGAAATTGACGGCATATTTACGTGGATGGAATAGGATGAATCTGTCAATTCCTCAGCCTGTTAGATGAATATTTATTTGAAATGGACCATATGTTAATCATAATTAATAAACTGGCTGCGGTGTAACCGTTCTTACTATTTTTTATAGTTTAATTTATTTATATGTCGTTATAACTTATATAAGGGTAACGATAATGTTAATAAAATGCGAATAATAACAGAAAAATATTGTTTTAATGAGGATATATAATTCTAATAGTATATTGTGCAACTTCAACTAGTGTCGAAATGTGCATTTTTCACATTAGTGTGACGGTTTGGACAACGTCACATGAGTATGAAGAGTGATTTTCGTACGTGTTGCACACTATACTTTTTCTACGGCCGCGATTTTGCTTCATAAATGATCATTCTTATTATAAAATATACGCAAGGCGTGTGCAAAACAATCGGAAGCGTGTGCAAAGTGGACTTTGTACACGCTTCTTTTTTCGAAGCAGTTGTAGAAAAAAGAACAAACGACATTGAATTGTCGATTATTATTTTTAAGTTCCCCCTAACATTTAAATAGAGTGGTCCGCCATGTTGCGCCGAGGGGCAGTTATGTCAAAAGATGTCATTCTTTAATGATCAATGTACCAGAGGCATGAATGGAAATCTGTCACTTGTCACTATTCATCATCTGTAATTTTTTGACATTACGACTTACAATCCTTCTATTTTTGTTTTGTTTGTTGACGGATTTTAAAATTATTGGTTATAAATTGTTTATTAAAAGTAAAATTGGACCTTTTAATAACCATTTCCCCACTTTTTGTGTTTTCTATAGGTACCCCAATTCCTCATCATTATAACTCGCAAATTTGTTCCTGAAGTTTGAAGAGCAATGGAAGACATTCAGGAAACTTTGGAGGATGCTAGTGCTAGTGTTCCTGAATTTATCACCCAAGAAGAATGTCCAGAAACCGAAAATCTTGTATATAAAGATCAGGAATCCGAAACCGGGGAAATAGGTCCTTTTCATTTAATTAAAATTCGGTTAGGGACTATTAATGAAGATATGGATTCTCAGTCTTCTTTATCACTCCCTGAGATTCCAGTCTCTAAACATTTTACTCAATATCAGGGCAGTGTTGTCGTTAAGGGAAAACATTCCAAATACTATAAGCAAACTTACCGAACTGCTTGGGAACTTATGCCAGATTTTAAAGGTAAGCTATTGTTTATGTTACCCATTCACTTATTTATGTCATCTAGTTAACTCTGAATCCTTCAGTTTCTTTATACATCTCCTTTTAGTACATGTCGAGAAGGTACAATAAAAATGTCAAAGTCCAATTTCCAATGCCTACTGGATGACAATAGTAAGTGAATGCCTATAGTTAGCCCCCTTAGTTAGCGTATACCTCATTTTATAAGATGCTGGATGGTATTAAGCATTACGGAATTTTGAGGTTTTTTGAAATGTACAAGATAGAGGGCCTCAAATTAAGTAGTTTAAAGCAAAAAAATTTGTGGAATATTCATATTTATTCAAAAAAATAATTAAAAAATACTACAAAAATTGAACAGTTTATTTACATTTGAATGCCCCAGGCTGCATTCATAATTACGTTCAATTTATTTAATTTGTGTTAGCTGACACTGTCACATATTTTACTCACTAGGTTGCCAATTCCTCTCTTAATATCCAAAAACTAAGCTTTTTTGGAAGCAGCTGGTTTGCCTTTGTTTAAGTTGGTTCAGGTTAGTTTTTTTATGTTCTCCTTTGGTTTGGTTAGTTCAGATAAACCTCTGTCTCTTATGGCAACCCTTGAGGGCACTTCTAGACCTGTTGGTTAGGTTTGTTCTGTTTTACTTTCACTTTGGTTAGATCAGTCCAGTTGTACTTGGTTTTTAAGGTGACCAATTAGGACTGCATCTGTTCCTTGTTGCAGTGGCCGCTAGAGAGCTTGTTGTTGCTGCACAAAAGTGTGGGCACTGTTGGTTAGGTTAGTTCAGTTTTACTTTGCCTTTGGTAAGTTCAGTTCTGTTTTTCATTTGGTTAGGTTAGTTCAGTTATATTTTTCCCATGGCTTGGTTAGTTCAGTTTTATTTGTCCATTCTGGCGACCCTTGAGGGATGCCTTTAGGCCTGGTAGCAGCGGCCCTAGAGCCACTGCGTTGGCCTCTGCCCTTTAAAAACCTGTTGATTGCTGCACATAAAGGTGGGCTCTGTTGGTGAGGTTTGTTCAATTTTACTCTGGTTAGTTCTGTTCTGTTTTTCCTTTGGCTTGGTTAGTTCAGTTTTATGTGTAACATAATGTTGGTTCGGTTAGTTAAGTTTTACTTTGCCTTTGGTTAGTTTAGTTTTGTTTTTCCTTTGGTTAGGTTACTTTAATTGTATTTCCTTTGGTGTGATTAGTTCAGGTTTACTTGTCCTTTACAGTAGCCCATGTGCCTCATCCAGGTTTTGTCGCAGTTAGTGCAGTTTTACTTTGCCTTAAGCCTTAGTTAGATTATTTCAGGTTAATTCAGTTCTTTCTTTCCTTAGGTTAGGTTAAGTTTAGTTATGTTTTTTCTTTGGTTGGGTTAGTTCAGTTTTACTCTTCTTTAGGGATAGGTCAGTTAATGTTAATACAAATTGGTTATTTCTTTATTTTCTCATTTTTATTTAAATTTTGCAACATTGTATAGAGAGAGAAAATGTCATCTCTATTTTTGCCTTAATTTTGATATCATTAGAAAGCATGTGTTAAGATTAGCCAATTTAAGTAAAAAAATTCTTGGATGTTGGAGTTTTATAAAAAAAAAATAGAAAAATGAAGGTATCGAAATGCATTACTAATACTCAGAAGTTGCCTAAATTTCTTCTTTTATAGACCCAACACACATTACATTTATAAAACTCATGTTTTTTTTCATTTTTAGGATATAATTTAAGTTTTAAATGAATCAAGAATTCAAATTTTAATAACTTAAAATTTTGCATTTCTTTACTAGTGCTAGACAATTGATTGATGAACATGGCAGGTGGCATATAAAAAAAATGAAGGTTGTTGACTTTTTAAAGGCAGAGGTGCCAAGTCTATTTCTTGAATATTTTCAATTTTTGTGTTCAACATAAAATTTAATTAATTTTTCTTTTGGTCCTGTTAACTTTGGTTAGTTCAGGTTAGGCCTGGTCAGTTCAGGTTGGTCCAGTTCTAGTTTTCAGTTACAATTTTTATGTTTAGGTTAGGTCCTGAGCTAACCTAACCTAAACTAGTTCAGTTCTACTCTTTAGGTTGAAGGTAGAGAACAATATAAAAACTGGGCCCCTGAGGGCCTGTTAAAAAGTTTTGCTTGTTTCAGATTTTTGCAGTAATTTGAAAATCTTATGTTGGTGTATGTTGAACAGGGCTGGCTTATTTTATTTTTGGCATAAACATTGTTTTGGTTGTAACTTCCCATGAATATTAACTGCATAGGTTGAAAAAGCATTATTTTTTCCAGAAAAAATGGTGCCTTTTTTCAAATAAGATTCCATCTTTGAATAAAATCGATATAAAAGAGTAGGTTACTTACATGCTAAGTTTTGTACTTGGAACCCATTTTTCTCAAACAAAAACTTATTTCAAATTTGACAAAGAACATTATTTTCCTGTAGAAAAAAGTGCTTTTCCATATCCTGTGGTTGAAATGCATATATATGTTAGAGCATAAACCAAAAATTTTAGAGAAAAAAATAACATGGGCTTGCCCTGTTTAAAATCTATAAAACAAAAACATACAATGTTTTAATTCTTTTAAATTTTTGAATTTATTGTAAAAATCTGAGTCAAATTCCATGACTATTTCAAAACGTTTTGTACATATGTCAATAAAAAACCATCTGCAAAGGGTATTTTTTAAAAAGGTCTTGCTCCATTATGGTCCATTTGTCAACCTCTGTTTATTTGAAGTTTTCTGTGTGCTTCTATCATAAAGTTACACCTTTAAATAAACTGCTCAACTTAAAGTTCGGCACAAGCAATTTTTCGTGTCATTTTCAATCAGCTGTAACTTTTTAAGCAATGAATTCTTTTAAATACAATTTGCACGGTTTGAAACCTCATTTCCTCTAGATTAAAAAGGCGGAAAACTTAAAAAAAAAGCCGACACTATCTTTATTATATAGGGTGTGAAACAAAGTGATGCAAAAATTCCAAAATTTTAATGGTCTGCCATTTCGCAATAAGCTTCTTTTTCCTTATCATTTTCAGGTAAGGAGTAAGTCAACATCCATATCTCGGGACCTTTTTGCCAATTTTTTATTAAAGCACTTTGAATTTTTATACAGAGCGAAATGTAAAATATGTGAAATTCTTGTTGCTAATATATGTAAAACGTCCTATTTTGAAAACCTGGCAAAGAATCTTAATATGTTTACCTTCATTTGTTGACATATTGTGCGCGGATTGTTACCCATTCAAAAAATTAAAAAATAAGTGACGTTTTTTCTAGTAAATTAGCATTCAAAAAATATTATACCATTATTGTTAAATAAAAACAAAAAATTACAAAAACGTCTAGATATATTGTTGTCGGCTAACTTCGACGGCGTCACTCAAATTCCCTTTACCTCTAGAAACGTTATTTTATTTAGTATTGCTATTATAAGTCACTAGAATTAACGATAATGGTATCATATTTTTTGAATGCTAGTTTACTAGAAAAAACGTCAAGTATTTTAAAATTTCTTGAATGGGTAACCTTCCGCTCACAATATGTCAACAAATGAAGGACATGACACATTAAGATTCTTTGCGAGGTTTTCAAACTATAACGTTTTACAAATATTAGCAACAAGAATTTCACACATTTTACGTTTCGCTTTGTATAAAAATTCAGAGTGCTTTAATAAAAAATCTGGCGAAAAGGTCCCGAGATATGGATGTTGGCTTACTCCTTACCTGAAAACGATAAAGAAAAAAAAGTTTATTGCTAAATGGCAAAGACTCAAAATTTTGCAATTTTAGCACCACTATCTTTTACACCCTATATAATAAAGATAACGTCGTTTTTTTTTCAAAATTATCCGCTTCTATAATCTAGAGGAAATGAGGTTTCAGACTGTGCAAATTGTATTTATAACAATTCATTGCTTAAAAAGTTACAGCTGATTGAAAATGACACGAAAAATTGCTTGTGCCGAACTTTAAGTTGAGCAGTTTATTTACCTCTAATTTCTGGATACCATATATAATATGTCATAATCGCAAAAAAAAATATTGAAAAATTGTTTCTTTTTTCTCTCTTAGTCTTAATTTAAAGAGATAAATAAAAATAATTGACACTTCTTCATAGCCACTTTTTGCTCTCTTAAACGTGGTTTTTTTAAAATAAAAAATCTCGTTTTGGTTTCATGCAATCATTGTCAACTTAATTTTTTTAGATACACTCCTGTTAGTGAACGAAACTTTTAGCTTTTTCGCAGGAAACTCTAGTTTAAAATATGCAAAAAAGCAATATTTACTAATTGGAAATTGAAAACTTATCTGCTTTCAATATTTCCAAAAATATTGCAGCTTTTAAGAGGGAAACAAAGAGAAACAACTACTCCGAGGGCTAATACCCTACCGGCATTGAATTACACTGTTTGTTTCAAAGCTCATTTTATAAAGTAAAAAAAAAAAATAAATTAAAATGAATTAATAAAGTAATAAAAAATTAATGCTAAAAAGCCAAAAAATATTAAGCTTTTTGCAAAGAATATAGAACTAGAGTTTAATTAAGATATGCGAAAATGCACATGTATAATTACAATTTGGAAATTTGAAAACTTGTCGGCTTTCGGCATTTCCAAAACCTTGTAGTTATACATAAAGAAGGAAACAAATAGAAACAACTACTTCGAGGGTTAATACCCCTACCGACATTGAATTATACTATTTGTTTCAAAGCTAAATATTATAGAAAACATACATAAAAGCAAAGATGAAATACAAGAAAGTGCTCTTGAATAAAGCAAACAAAAAATATAACATGAAAGAGAAATTAAAGTTTCTTTTTGAAATGTGGGTCAGAGTTAGAAAGTCATTACGCAATTACTCCATCCAATAGAGAGTAGTAAGTACTTTTGGTTAACATATACATTTAATAACTTTGACCCACATTTCAAAAAGAAACTTTAATTTCTCCTTCATGTTATATTTTTGTTTGTTTTATTCAAGAGCACTTTCTTGTATTTCATCTTTGCTTTTATGTATGTTTTCTATAATATTTAGCTTTGAAACAAATAGTATAATTCAATGTCGGTAGGGGTATTAGCCCTCGAAGTAGTTGTTTCTATTTGTTTCCTTCTTAAACGCTGCAATATTTTTGGAAATATTGAAAGCAGATAAGTTTTCAATTTCCAATTAGTAAATATTGCTTTTTTGCATATTTTAAACTAGAGTTTCCTGCGAAAAAGCTAAAAGTTTCGTTCACTAACATAATTCGCAGAAAATAACTTTCTTTTAACTTTCATACAGTCCTGTATTTTTTATATCGGATTCTGAATCTACTTGCAATTTTGAATTCAGGTGATATGCGACAATTATGAATGCTATTAATTTTTAGAACAAGGGTGGATGGAGTGTCTCGGGGAATAAGGGCCTGTGAGTTTTCTTGGTCAAGCTAATATTGAGCGACGTTTTGACCTTCTGCTCCAGGTTACCATCAGGTTAAAAAAAACCCTCCATCACTAATATATTATACAGTGCCATCCACAATGAGGAAGCGTCAAGGACAAATGACCCACAAGGCACTTAAACATTAACAATTTGATGGTATCTGAATGCTCAAATGTTTTTTACAATTTAAAAATAACAAAAAAAAAAATAAAGGAATTTTCAACAAAAAAGCAAAATTGGCAAAAGAGCAACATTGAAAAAAATATTTTTGTTAAAAAATTGTTAAAATGGTGTGTCAAAAAGATCGTAACCCGACTTTATCAACAAATTTTAACAATCACATTGCAAAATCCACGGAATCTAACCAAAAAATTAATAGAATTATTAATTGTGTAATACATATCACCGAATGCAAAACTGTAAGGAGTTTCTGCAAGAAGTCTTTTTTGTCACAAACTTAAGTCTTTTTATTCCTCAGGATGGCTGAAAGGAGTGAAAGGACAACCAACTAAGGCCTATTGCATATACTGTAAGAAAACTTTACATGCACACAGATTAAGCCTTTTGAAGCATACATGCACAATAAGGCATCAGAAAGCAGCTCAACTTCACAATAGCCCTTTCAATTTTAATGTGGTAAGTAGAGATTGAAAAGAATGTTGCTATTATGATTAAAAAAATTGTAACCATGGTTTTTACATCTTAAAAATATCACTTTTGCTATAATATAAGTAGAAAAATGTATAATCCATAAGATTAATTGTACATTTATTGAGCGTCTTTGTGATTATTGAACACAAATTTCATCCATTTCATGAAAAAGAGAAATTTTTTTCCCACTTGGTGAATTATGACTGTGAGATAAAGAACTAAAACTGGAGAAACTAGGAAGACTAAGTGAAAACGTGGACAGTAACATAACATAATATAATGAAATTACCATAGAAAATAACTGTGTGATCTGAGAATTGACCTAATGAGAACCTATCAAAATCTCCTCCATATTTCTTAAAAAATATCGATGTACTTTATCTACCGACATACCGATACCATTCTTAGTCACATGATTATCTGGCAAGCGCGTCGTTCGTTCAACTACAATCGCGCAAACTATTACTTTCCACCTTTTCATGAAATGGACCAAGTCAAATTGCTGTGAACTGGCACTTTTGCACCATCTGAAAAAATGTTCTCTTTTTCATGAAATAGTTGCAATTTGTGTCTAGATATCGCAAAACTTTGAATCTGTGGAACCGTTTCAAGAAGTAGGTACCCTTTTCATGAAATGTATGATTACATGTTATGGATTCGACATAGTACACAACATTCAAAAAATGCTTTGATGATGATATTCATCACGATGCATTTGTTCAGTTTACACTTTTACTTTAACAACAAGCTTTCTTTAAAAAAAGTTCCCCAAAAGAAGTAAAGAATCGTAATATAAAAAAAATCTTTTTGTGTGCGCTTGTGACAGCAACGTTTGAAAGAATGGCTCTAGGGATCATGTAACACATCGAGTTAAAGGTAATTTTATTCCGGAAACGTCCACATTTCTTTTGATGTACTAATTAATGTACCTTGGGTCACAAATTCTCAAAAGTTGTTGTAATTTTGGTTTCGATAGATACTTACAGGGTGTTTCTGAAAACAAATTTTGTGACCTCCTTTAATTCATTTAAATGTTTAGAAATGTATTTAAGTAGTTGATGAAGTTAGCGGGATTAGGACAATGTATTTAAGTAGTATAAATGGCTATAGGTAGGTACACTTTTTTGCGTAGAATCTAGTAATTACACATTTTTTTTACTTTTTCAATTTTAAAAATTTGATGTAAAATATTGCTGCGAACTGTGTTCAATAATTCCACTGCAGCGGTTTAACACGAAGACACTATTTGTTTATCCACAAATACACACACGTACAATTCAACTACTAAATAGCTCACTACTTAACACTTTATGACCTTCTATTATCGTTTGGTACTTTAGCTTATCTACAGCTCGATTAAAATAAGACTACTACTAACCGCGGCGCTATTCGCCTTTATACGAAATCCTAAAAATACAGAAAAATCTAGAACCTTCTTGATAAAGAATCTTGAATATTTTCACATAAAAAAAAAGTTCGTACATAACTGCGTTCTAGATAAACAGCAATAAATCACTCGTGTCACACAGAGCAATAAATCACTCGTGTCACCCATGACGCGAAGGTCCCACCTCCAATGTTGCTCCGCCTCCCGGCGCGGCGGCACTGCGTACCGTAACATTATGATGATTTAAGTGGCTATTAATTCTAATGGTCAAGAACATTTCATTCAAGACGACGCGGACTTCATAACAATTATTTTGACCACCACTTTTCAAAGAAGATAGCCTTGCGAAAGACTAAAATATAGGGTGAATCGCCGCTAATCATTGAGAGTTCGTAAACCCGAAGAGATACAAACAAATTCGATTACTTTTTTTTACCTAATTTTGCCCCAATTTAACCGACCCTGTATCTCTTACCGTTGCTGAGATCCCAATGATGTTGGAAAATTTTAGTATGACCTTCTCTGTAAAGCAATATATCACATGTTTGTTGTTTGCATCCCCGAGGAAGACTAAAATAAACCAGAAACGACGGCAATTTCTGGCACTTCTATAAAAGAGGCGATTAATAACAAGGCCGCTAATTCGCAAAACGTACTTCAATATTTCAATAATTTACAAATTCGTTTTTTTACCTCTACCTCACTAAACATGCAACATAAGTTACACTAGAGATCTGTTTTTTCCTTTTTTCGTTCAGGATCTTATAATAGCTTAAATTTCTTTTTGCAGGATCAGTCATCAAAAATGGAAGAAAATATTGAAATTGATTCAACAACTCCCAAAGACAATGCTTTGGGAGTTGAAGATACGAGCAATGACGCCACTGAATCTCCAGTTGTGTACATATCACAGGTAAGCCTTGAGTATTAAATCGTTAAAAATGTTTTTATTGAAAAATATATTCATCATACAATTCCCTTGATTGGTTTAACTTGAATGTTGATTTAATGGACGTTTTCGTGTCCTGCAATGATTTTATTTCGATAGACAGATTAAAGAAATATGTTTTCAGGCGCCACAATAATTATATAGTTCGTACACTGTAACTTTACTGGGGCAGTAGGTCTTGCAAATTTGACATTTTGCCCCCTGTATATTAAGACCTGTATTGTCATATATTTTATATTTATTTCATTTTATTAAATATGCATTTTAAATAAAATTGATTTTTATTACAAAATAACAATTACAATTTTTAACAAATTAAGTATTGATTGAATTAATCATTCGAGAGGGGAGTCACTGTGTTCTTTTGTCTTAATTTCCTAAGATTTACTCTCTGGTTTATATGTATGTTAATATGTAAAAAATGTGTGCATGATTAGGCTGGGTTGTGGTTCTGCAGTTAATAAACTTAGCGTATTTTCCTCTTTCTTTTCAGTTTCCAAACGCATGCCACTCTAATTACTAGCCAAAACTGTATAATTCATAATTTCCTTGAAAATTGAACCTATATCTTGCCCAAATACCAGTTTACCTAGATTATTAAAAGCTCAATTTCTTGGCGGTCGGACACTATTTACTTCTCATGCCACATATTAGCTTTTTTATTATTTGCTTAGTGTGAATAATACACTTGATGGTACGTAATTCTATAGTGATCGGGTTTAGGCCTTCCTTCCAGGTCTTCCCAGTTAGGTCGTCCTTCCTAGTCGCCAAACAGAAGAGAATACTTTACGGTAGATCTTTAAATTAGCAGGAGTTATATAGCATATAAGAGCAAAGAATTAGACAACGTCCAATTTTTGACACTGACATTGAGTTAATTTCATAAGTAAACAGATTCCTTGAAAACAATTGGTTGAATTTTCTTAACATTCAATTTTTTTGGAAGATTTTGATTTCGCATCTCGTCATGGACATGGTTATGGACTTGACTTAAAGAAGCAGGGTGGTAAACAAGGACTGAAAACTCAGGAGCGCCAATTTAATAGAAAAAAATCATGGCCACCTGCGCAAGTAAAGTTATAATGTACGACGTATAGTTACACTTTTTTACTGTCAACATTTATCTCTCAAGTTAAGTTCGCTCAATAAAAAAAAAAACAAACCACAAATAAGTTTGTAGTAGTATTGCATCCCTTATGGTTTTCTCACCATTAAGATATTCTATTTTCCTTGAAGGACGCTATTGAACGCGAAGAAGACATTCCTATCACTACAAACGATAATGATTTCGAAGAATATTCTGATCCTGAGGAACAAATGCTAAATGATGCAGCAGATGGAGATTTATCGTCACAGGTAAATTTTGATGTTTTTGCTACATATGGTATTATCTCGGTTGATAATAAAATTACGAGTGGGGTGTTTGATAATAAAACTCTGCCCGTCTCTGTCCAACTCTGTAGACCTCATCATACCCTACAAGTTTTAAGTCCGTCAATAAATCAAAAATATCAAAATCAAAAAATCAAAAATACGTCATTTGTTTTCTCCATACGTACACCTAAAGTGGGCTTTCTAATCCTGAGAGCAAAAAAGTAGCAAAAAAGTCCTAGGCAGTAAAAGTAAAGTCAAAAAGCACCACTACTGTCATGGTGGCGCATAGATAAACGATTTTCGTTCACCAAAATTATTAGAACACTAGATAGAACCGATCTGAGTGTATTGCCATCTTTACGTTCTTATTGGAAAAGCAAAGGATAGGAATACTCTCAGGGGGCTCGAGAGCACCACTCGAAGCCGTTATTAGTCGAAATCGCATAAGTTCTCGAATTCTAAGTTTGTCTGTTAAATGTCATGCGCGTCATCATATTTATCTGTCAATGTGACCATTAACATTGATTGAATTGGATTTAATACCATTAAATCCATTGAACATTGAAAACCACCGTTCTAACACTATTTATTTTACAAATAATATACACCACTAATTGGGTAAGTACCTGGACCCGCTTAAAGAGGATGAGAGAAATTTGCAAAACTGAATCACTCTGAAACAGACTTTTTATTTCCTGCATGCTTGAAAAAAAAATAGTATATGTTACTCGGAGTAAAAGATCTTTTTGTGCTTCGCCCAGTTGCAGGCCTCAGCTTCGCTTCGGCCGTCAATCTCTGGGCTCAGCACGAAAAGACCCACTTTTACTTCTAGTGACATAATCTACTATTTTTTCAAGCGGCCTAAAAGTACGTAAGTTGTTTTCTCCATACGCACACCTAAAGTGGGCTTTCTAATCCTCAGACCAAAAAGAGTAGCAACGATTTTCGTTCACAGAAATTATTTGAACAGTAGGTTACACCAGATAGACCGTTCTGAGTGTATTGCCATGTTTACATTCTTATTGAAAAAACAAAGGATAGAAATACTCTCAGAGCGCTCGAGAGCACCACCCGAAACCGTTATTGGTCGAAATCGCATAGGTTCTCGAATTCAGAGTTCGTCTGTTAAATGTCATGAGCGTCATCATATTTATCTATCAATGTGTTTTTTATTAAGGTAGTATATTGATAATCATGTTACAAATTTTTAGTTTACCATAACCATTGGTTATGATGTAATACCATTAAAACCATTGAACATTGAAAACCACCATTCTAACACATTCTAAATTCTATTTATTTTACAAATAATGTACACCACTAATTGGATAAGTACACTCTGAAATAGACTTCTTATTTCCTGCATGCTTGAAAAAAAAATAGTATATGTGACTCGGAGTAAAAGGTCTCTTTGTGCTTCGCCCAGTTGCAGGTCTCAGTTTCGCTTCGGCCATCAATCTCTGGGCTGAGCACGAAAAGACCCACTTTTACTCTTAGTGACATAATCTACTATTAATTTTATCCCTGCTTACATTGTTTTTCATTGTACCCCTATATTTTTAATAACATTTTAATATTACTTTTAGACGTAGATATACTGTTACAGGATACGGATTCCAATAATTTATCGTCATTTAATTACACACTTTTATTTACTTTTAACTATTACAACACGATTAAAACATAATGTTCGCTTGTTCGCTTATTTACTACACTGCACTATCTATGCCATCCCACCTCGCGCGGCTTGCTGGTTTATATATCCGGCCTGAACATACCCTCGTACTTTCGAGAACAGAGGCGACTGTTTCCTGTTCTCGTTTAGTCTAGATGGGTTCCCGAGGTCGGGCGTAACGTTGCCCCCCTCTTAGTTCTGATCGTCCCGATCAGAGACATCTCCACAACTGTAAGTCTTTAACCGTTCAAGATGAACCACTTTCATCTTTGCTCTAGGGGTACGTTGGATCCTGTATATCACGTCGTTGATCCGTTTGATGACTGTGTATGGACTTTCCCGACTTGGAGACAACTTGGGAGACTTTTCTTTCTTCCTCTGTGGATTATACAGCTACACCACGTCCATCATTTTGCGGATTCCCAGAAGTTCCATGATCTTCTTGAAAAGTTGTGACTCAAAATTCCGTCCCTGGTCCGCATGAGGCTTTGATTTGATGGTACGCTGAATCTACTGAAGAATTCGTCAGCCAAGACCCTTGCCACGGTGTTAGTTTTCTGATTTGGTAATGCATAAGCTTCAGGCCATTTACTGAAATAATCCATGGCAACTAAGATGTATTTGTTGCCATCGTCTGTTTCTGGGAAAAGACCTGCCACGTCGATCGCAATTCTTTCAAATTGGGCTCCAACATTGTATTGCTGTATTTTGTCTTTCTTTGGGGTCCTTTTACGGAGCAGCAGGTATCTGCTACCCTTCGACGTCATCTCGGCAATTCACCCAGTAGTACCTTTCCCGAATTCTATCCAGGGTCGTATTCACTCCAAAATGGCCTCCAGACACTCCATTGTGCATCGGTTGTTTGTTGATCGACGTCAATCCTGGTTCTCCTAAGAATGCTTGGTCCTTCTCGTTGTTCTACTCGTTGGCAGTGTCGACATTCCCCTTTACAAGGCCTGTGTGATAATTCATCTGCGTTACCATGAGATCTGCCTGGATGATGTTCAATTTTGCCAAGGATGGTGAGGCTTCTTCCAGGCTGTCCAATCCTAATGATCTTGGGGGTTTCCGTGAGGCCAGTCGGCGTTCGCCCCTTCACACTGACTGGTCTTAATTTTCAGGCTGACGTCAGTCCGGCAGATTGTCGTCGTGGCGGAGACTTTTCCGGTCGAACGCGACAGTCCCTTTTAAAATGACCTCTACCGCAGTTGAAACAAGATCCGGGTTTCCGCAGGTAGACATTTCGGTCCATATTTCTTCTGTAACCAATGTCTTGTGCTCTGCTCCTTGATTGGTCGAAAAGTGAAGTCATTTGCTTCCTGAATTCACGCTGCTCGTCCAACAATTGCCTTAAGATTGACTTTGGCTGCGGCCTCCTGTACGTCAACTATTTTAACTCTGTGGTCTGTGTCTATTCTCGACGCCTTATATTCCAATGCCCGAATTAATGCCTCATTTGCACTGGAAGGACGAGTCAACCTCAAACGGAATTTCATTTCACTGCCGCGAAATTCTTCGATGGCCAAGGCCAAGGAAATTAGAGGGAGCCGCAGGATACGCTAATCTTGTCAAACGCTCAATGTCCGCTCCAAATTCCTGTAGGTTTTCGCCTGGCTTTTGCTGCCTCATCCGTAGATATGTCTGGTAGATTATTTCGCGATGAGCATTACCAAACCTCCGCTCTAACGCCGCGGCAATTGCGTTGTAATTACACTTTTCAGTGGTCGACAATCTAAGTATGATGTCTGCAGCCTTTCAAAGCTACTAAAATTTCGGTAGCCTTGTCCGAATCTGTCCATCCATTTTTAACAGCTGCCGCTCCAAATTGCTCTTTATAAATGCTCCAAGAGTTAGTGCTGTCGAAAACTGGAGGTCTAGTAATATTTAGTCGCTCAGCTGTTGAAGTTGGACCACTGCCACGTGTTTTCCAGATCCGCCACCGTTCATTTAACTCTCTACTTCATGTGTGACTTGATCCACGTCTTGTTTGACTTGATCTACGTCTTGTTTGACTTGATCTACGTCTTATTTGACTTCAGTAATTTTGGTTGAGACAAGTTCTTGCAACTCGCGATGACCATCCGTTAATGCGTGAAACCAGGGTTGCAAAAAAGACATGTTAAAAAAAAACAAAAATATGTGTTTTTTTTTGTTTGTGTTGTTTTTAACTGTTTTAAACTGTTTAAAACATCGTTAAAAAAACGTGTTTTAAACTGTTTAAGTAGTAATTTTTTTTTCTGAAGTGTTTTCATTTAAATAAATTGCTCAAAAAGGGATTAATGCTTATTGATGTGCAAGTTTTTTTTCCATTTTAAAGTGTTTCGAAAACAAGCCATTTGATTTGATATTTTAAAATAGCTTGTTCTTGTTAGCAACATTGACTCGAGTCCCGACGTTAAAGCAGTGTTCGATCCCTAGCAAATTTTTTTCTCTAGAATTCCCCAACTATGTATTTTTAAAAATACTCCAGATTTTCCCTAAAAACGAGCATTTATTGACATTTAGTTAGTCACTTTTAGCTTAATTTTTATTTTCAAAGAAGGTAATTTTTTAGAACAAATTTTGACAAAATAAACAATACGTCAAATGCATAGTTTAAACTTTAGGTAGAATTTAATCTGAAGATATACAAAAGGGATCCTAAATTGAATTACAGTACTATAAATTAGATGTTTTCTTTTAATTTTTGTTTATTTTTTATTAGTATATGTGCATTTTACGTATTTTATAAAAATCTCTAGAAACTCCCCAATTCCCTGTAGGGCCGGCTTACCACTAGAACTGGGGAGAAATCCCTCAATCTGGCATCACTGTGCTGAAGCCAGGAGAATCCTACAAATGCGATTCGGAATCAGCGTATCGGATTGCTCGTACTCGCTCACTCGTTCCTGTTACTTAATTTATTTTTGTTTTGTTCTTGTTAACTATATAACTTGCAGTATTCTGTATTAGTGTATTGTAATTCGTTTTTCATATGAGTTTAATGTTGTTTGTTGTTTTTGTTAAAAAAATCATATTAATATAATAAACAACAGAAAATATAATGACAATCATTGTATCTACTTAAATCTACCTATTACTTTTTTTCCTAAAACAAAAAGATGTTAAAAAAAACCGTTTAAAACTAGTTTTAATCTGTTTAAAACAAATTTGTTTAAAACAGCAGAAAGTGTTTTAAACTTGTTAAAAACATTTAGTTTTAAACGTTGCAACCCTGCTTGAAACAGAGCAGCTTGATTTTTTCTTTGTTCCTTTATCTCTCAAGATGCCTTTGTTTTTCTTGTTCTTTCAGAAAATTTCTTTGTTCCTCTTTGTCGAGCTGCCTTTGTTTTTCTTGTTCCTTTTTCTCAAGTTGCCTTCGTTTTTCTTGTTCTCCAGAAAATTTCTCTGTTTCTTTTTGGACGGTCGGGCGTAACAAAACTAAGATTTTACGCTACGATAAGAGGATCAAAAACTGAGCTTTCCTACATACAGATTTTAAACACAAGGTACATGCAACATTAGAGCCTTCGGAATATGGTAGCCAATCCCGTAAATGTGCGCAAAGTAACTAAGGGTGCATTTAGAATCTAGATCGTGTTTATTTCTGGTGATTTTTAACACTTTAATACACAAATAAATAAAAAAAATAATTTGTTTAACATTTTTTAGTTTATTTGTCAAGTTTAGTTGCATTTAAATTTCTTTGTAATTTCAGACAGATCTCATAAATGGCGAGACGCTTTCCAACCCTATATCAACCCAAGTGACGGATACCGTAACGGGGACCCCAGTGTGTGGTTTACAAGTGAGTTTGTACAAACTAATAGAAGGAAGATGGACATATATCAATGAAGGTGTAACAAATACGAAGGGGCGCTATTGGGATTTCTTCAAAGCCAGAGGCTGCACGTTCGGCCGCTATAAATTGCACTATGACGTCGACAGGTACTTCGACGCCAAGCAGCAAAAGAGTGTTTTTCCATTCATAGAGGTATGTATACTATTATTTGAAATAGTGTAATAGTTAAATAGTATAATAGAGCGCAGGCGGTTGGTTGCGAAAAAGTACTTAATTTTTTATGAAGTATTTTCTGGTATTTCTATTATGCAATTATCGGGTAATTACACTAATGCAGTAATCATCAATGACCATATACTCTGTTCAGCGAGGGTTCAATATTACGTCATAAATTGTGACATCATACAAAAAAACACGTCTGTCTCTGATAAAATGTCAGTTGAACAAAATGTCAAGTTGACACGGGGTAGGTAACAGTTTAGCCTTTTGTGTAAACATTCCAAAGTGTTCCCATTTTGGGTATTAATTCAGAAGGAATATCCGCAGCAGCTTTACCATAGACACCTGCTATGTTTCACCCGGCCATGAATGTAGATCATAAGATATGGACAAAATTGGCCCAAGATATTAGAGTATTTTGGTGTGCTTACTATACCTAGTAGTTCTCATAACTTGCGTTGTAAAACCAATAAGCAGAAACACTTGTCGTCGGGTCGCCAAACCTATTTTGTCGTTCGAATGCACCATTTTCTGCGGAATAGTTCAATACGTGTCCGCATGAATTCATTCATTTGATAAAAAAACTGTTGGGCCTTTATTGTATATTCAATTCTTGAAAGTTTTCTTATAATTTAATTAATGCAACATGTGATAATAAGACATGCAACATAAATAACTTAAATTGAGTACATAATCTAACTAAGTGTGGGCAAATTTTTTAAGGCACCTAGTTTTGCTTTTATCTGTGTCGCAGCCCCGTTCTTCCACATTTTTTCTTTAGTTGATGCAGCTACCTGCTAATTTTGATTAATGTTTTATTCATTTCCACAGAAGCGGATCTAGCCTTTAGGTGACACCAGAGGAAGTTATTTTTGTGGACCAGTAGGTGGTTGTTCAGGAACAGGGGCTTTTTTTCAACAATTCATAGTTCCTTCGGGACGTATGTTGATGGGATTTCTTCCGCCGCTTCATCGATTGTAACTCCTTGTTTCTCGACTATCTTGGAAATTCTCTCCGGTTTTTCTTCACACAGTGACTTTTTCTACATGATCCCTTAAAAGCGGTTCTTTCGTTTCTATATTTAGTTCTACAAAAGCTGGACTCGGACTTCTAAATTTTGACGACATTTTGACATAAAGCGTCACACTGACATTAGCTGGTGGTTTTATTATTAATAAGAACGAATAATACGCCTGTTTTTTTGCGATCTTTTTCTTATGAAATGAGATGAGTAATGTGACGTCATATTGAACCCTCGCTGAACAGAGTATAGAAACCATACGAGAACCTTCATAATTTATATTAATGATTTAGTACTGAAATCAAACTGTCAATATGTTATCAAGCATAAATAAAGGGTGTTCATAAAAAACCGCGGTCGCGGAATTAATTAAAACTCTTGTCTGAGATAAGTTAAAAAAAAAATGAAAATCAGAACGTTTTATAAGATTTTCGACTTTAAATTTTTTTTATGATGCAGTAATTATTTATGGTAGTGGTGTTTATTGGGTGAAAGGACAACAAAAACAACCTCTAAACCATTTATTGTATTTAAATGTAATTCCCGAGAAGGACCCAAAATAAAACTTCTACGCTTCCGTAGAAATTGTCGACGTTTCGATGTTTATTTTACGTCTTTTTCAAGGCTAAAAAAGACAGGGAAAATAATTACTATAAAATAAATGTGAGTGAAATGATTATCATTTCACTACATAAAACTGTAAATTGCAGAACGGATGTTCAAGACCTTAGCATCCAATATAGTGATTTATTAAAGCAATATTCTTTCATACAGTATGGTGGTACGGTATGGACGTAACGGCATTATCTTTGCTATACATTAGCTTCCCTTCCCATATACAGTATGGTGGAAATGAAAGGAATAAATTCATTATTTCGTAAGGCAGAGACTGGAGCGAAAAATCCAGAGACCCGTCGATTTTTAATTTCAGTTGCGCATTCTGTACGATTTTCTTTTTATTTCTTATGTCATCTGTATAAGCGTGATGACGTCATCGATGATTTTTTTTTAAATGGAAACGTAATTGATGCGGTACATCATTTGAAAGGTCTTGTAATAATATTTTTAAATAAATGACGTTTGTAAAGTGTCAATATTAATTATTAATATTTATAATTTATTTAATATTAATTTTCGGCTCTCTTGCAATATGGATATGTGAATTTGGTAGATTGTCACTGGAAGTAAACTGTTAAATACTTTTTTTTGTAAAAAAATCTGATTCTTATCAAGAGTGCTACATACAACTTAAACGTCTTTGACATGTCACATGTAAATGGTATTAGTTCGATTACATTGCAGTCAAATTGTGTTATAATTATTATTCATTGTTACTTTGTTCCAAAATGAAACTTAGTGAAACGCAGAGAATTGAAATTATTATAATGATTAATTGTGGAGATAAGACAAGGACACAAATGGAGGTTTGTGCATTATTCAACGATAAATATCCCGACCGAGAACCAATTGCGCAATCAGCAAAATTGAGAAAAAAATCAGAGAAACGGGCCATATAAGGGACCTCCCAAAAGGCAGTAGAAAACCAGTCGCAGAAAACACAAAATTAGATGTTCTACTAGCGTTTCAAGGGGATCCTCATACCAGTTCTCGGCAAGTAGCATTAGACAATAACATACACTATGCAACAGTTCTTGTTACGCTAAAAAAGGAAAAGTGGCATCCCTACAAAGTTGTTTTAGTCCAGGAGCTTCTGGAAGATGACTTTGATAGACGCATTCAATTTTGCGACATTATGATGGAAAAAAAGCACAGAACCAATGACCAATGTTTTTAATAAAGGTCCTTTTTTCGGATGAGGCTACATTTCTTCTAAATGGTCATGTAAATCGTCAGACGTGTTGGTATTGGGCTCAGCAAAATCCGCTCACCTTTTCAGAAAGGAAAGCTCTGAAAGCCTTGAACGAAGACAAGGATGTTCACATTTTACCAGCAGATAAAGGAAACACAACAGTAGTAATGTCAACATTGGATTACGAAGGAAAAATCAGGACACTGTTAGTTCCCACCACCTGCAAGAAGCTAACTCGTTATCCAACCGCCCGGATTCTGAGGGCCACCAACAATTTTATCAAGGACGTGGCATCGGATGAAATGACTAAGCCTAAAAAATCAGAGGTCTTGCCACCAAGGCTGTACAGTTTGCCAAAGATCCACAAACTGGATGTGCCACTGAGATTTATCGTGAGCACCATAGGAAGCCCAACCTACGAAATCGCGAAACACCTCACAAAACTAGTGCAACCTAAAATAAGGTGCAGTAGTTTTAAATTACTACCGGAGAAATTAATTGTATGGGCGGGAATAATAGGTAATAAAATTATAGGACCATACTTTTTCGAGGAAACTTTTAACAGGTCCTCGATATTTAGAATTTCTCCAACATTTCTTAATACCAGAGTTGCATCGAGTGTTCCCAAATAGAGATGATTTAAGGCTGTAACAAGATGGTGCGCCCCCACACTATGCGGTCTTGGTAAGAAACTACTTGGACAGAGTTTTTACAGATAGGTGGATTGGGCGAAGAGGATCAATCGAGTGGCCACCCAGGTCGCCAGATCTCACTCCGCTTGATTTCTTTTTATGGGGATACTTGAAAAGTCGAGTGTACAAAAATAGACCACATACTATCAATGAACTCAAGGAACGCATACGGCTCGAGATCGTGCAAATAAGTGCGGAAGTTCTTCAGAACGTTCAGGATGAATTCGTTGCTCGCTTATCTCATTGTCTCATCGCTGAGGGTCATCAATTTGAGCAGCTTTGAATTTGGTCGTTATTTCGGAAAATAATAAGAATGTTAATTTTAATAATAAAACTATTTGACACTTTACAAATGTCATTTATTTAAAAGTATTGATATGGTTGAATGGATAATTACAAGACCTTTCAAATGATGTACCGCATCAACCACGTTTCCATTTAAAAAAATCATCGATGACGTCATCATGCTTATACAGATGACATAAGAAATAAAAAGAAAATCGGACAGAATGCGCAACTGAAATTAAAAATCGTCGGGTCTCAGGATTTTTCTCTCCAGTCTGTGACTTACGAATTAATGAATTTATTCCTGTCATTTCCACCATACTGTTGTAACGAAGTTTTTCCCTAACTCACAGGTAATGACGTCACAATTAACATTTTCTTTATATTTCATCACCCAACTCATTACAACACCTTTTATTTAAATAAAAAAACGGGAATTCCCCATATAAAAGCAAAAGCAATGGCCAAAATGGCCGTAGGTCCGCGAGTGCGCCCATAGATGGCGCCACCTGTTTGTCGCGCTTAACAAGCCGACAGAATTTATAAAGACTCGAAGATTTTGGGGGATGGTCAAAGGTCGTCGACACTCGACGGTCGTGGACGGTCTATCAAATGGGAGGACTCAATGAGTTAGTACCGGATATCTGACCTAGGACCTAAGGGGCCGACGTTGTTGCTTCACGTTTCGGCTCCTGACGTCATGCTAGGGTTTTACGACTCAAGAGGGGTGGAGTTGTGATTTTCCGGTGTAGTTGGAGTTGTCGTGCTCCACCGGAGTACCTGGGACGTTCAAGTATTCAAGTGACGCAGGTGCCATGCTGATTCTGGCCGCGTTCATTTTGTTCATCACAGGGTGCGTTCATACGTAACCCGGGAAAATCGCTAACACACCGCTCACCGTACCGCTCCTTCGAATCCGATTTGGGACCTATTACCGATTCCGTCACCGTCCTGTTTTACATCCTGGGCTTCCCGTAGTACCGATCTTCAAAGCCAGGCTGGATGTGAATAAACCGAAACCGACTATATCCGATTCCGAATTATAAAGTACGCTTCCTCCGAAACCCCAGTTCCCAGTGGTCCCAAAACTCCGTTACCGTTTCTTATTGTTGTTACTGCTTGTAGTGCTTGTACGCAATATTGAAGTTTCCGACCCCGACCGATCCAGTAAGAATGTACTGGTTTATTACCGAAACCTCCCGTTTTCCCTGGTTCATCAGAATTTCGTCTACTAAGTAACTAACTGTTGCTCCCCCCCTCTCGCTGTTATTAATTTCATAGTTTTAGGATATGTTCGTATGTAGTTATAGAGAGTCACTAACAGTCGTAGTATTAGTAGGTGTTTGAATGTTGTTTTACCGTAGTTTAATAGACACCCTATTATTGTTCCTTACTCCTGGTGTTTTAATCTAAAAATCCCTGGAATATTTCTCCTCTGTTTAAAAGCTACCTTGTAGGCAATAGCGGTCCCTTTGTCGCTTTATAAATATCAAAGGGTGGCGCCCGAGACTCAACGAATTAATTAAGTATCAGCGGACCTGAGAAAGGGCGTCGCACTGTATATGGGAAGGGAAGTTAATGTATAGCAAAGATAATGTCGTTACATCTGTATGACGGTGAAGGATGGTTGGTAGAAATCAATACACCATCACACCTATGGATAAATATTAGCAATAAAATACGGAACAAAAAAAAAGTAAACACATCGACTTGCCGGCTGATAAGGCCCGAAATTTAATATTAATGCGTTGAGTTCCTACTACACACTGCTAAGCACGGTTTCCTTATGTTTGTCCATGCTTTGTCCGTTTTTGTTTCAATGTACGTCACTCCCCGTGGTTGTTCTGAAAGACAATAAACATCTTTACTATCTGACGAAAAACTTCTGCAGTTTGAGTGGAATAGGTAAGGGAGTTCATTCGTATTTAATCGAATTTTTAATTTTTAATTTGTTAAGTGATATGTGTTTGAGTAAAATAAATAAAATAAATAAATAAATATAATTGAAAAAGTAAAATAAACGTCGAAACGTCGGCAATTTCTGCGGAAGCGTAGAAGTTTTATTTTGGGTCCTTACCCTGCCGCTACTTTTCTCCTGGAAATAAACATAATAGTTGAAGATCTCCGAAAACTGTGACCAGTATACTCTTCGGAGTTAGGGAGGCCTAGATATGGATCGATTTCTGAGGTAAATTTGCCAAAATAATTTAGGCCTACGCATTGTACACTGCATACTCCGCTCCTATTCGAGACGAACAGTCAGTCTGTCGTGGGGGGTGTAGTAGTATCTGTAGTATTGTAAATATTTTCCATCATTTACCTGACCTGATATTACAAAGCTTCTGTTGATATGATTTTTTGAATTGGGTATATTCACAATCACAAGGTTGTAACGAAGTTACTTATTTTCTTTATCAGTTCTAGGGGATGACAAATTAATTGTGAGATAAAACTAAACGTGGACTATATTTCGGTGTAAGCGTAATTAATCCGGTGTCAAGGTAAACATACGAGGTTAACAGTCTTTGGTTAATAAGAGGATGTCAATATCTAAAGTAAAGTATTTTCTGTGAACCTCGTATGAAACTAACACCTTTGATCTCGGGACCTGCACTTGGATCCCAGGGGAGAATCGAAGAGTATTGTTGTTCAGCTATAAAAGACGGCCGCATGACAGTTTTTGGCATTCTGGCTCCGACTCTTGAAGAAGCAAGAACTAAATTTAAAACCGATTAAAAGGGTAAATATGAGCAATACACTAGAGATACACCGTGCTTGGCAATAGTCGAGCCCCACGACACTTACACCGCGCCTGGTAGTAGTCGGGCCCCATTCATTACACCGTGCCTGGCAGTAGTCGGGTCCCCCCCATTCATTACACTGTGCTTGGCAGTAGTCGAGCCCCACTACACTAACCTCGCGCCTGGCAGTAGTCGGGCCCCATTCATTTACACCGTGCCTGGCAGTAGTCGGGTCCCCCGCATTTACATATACCGTGCTTGGCAGTAGTCGAGCCCCATTACACTAACCTCACGCCTGGCAGTAGTCGGGCCCCATTCATTTACACCGTGCCTGGCAGTAGTCGGGTCCCCCGCATTTACATATACCGTGCTTGGCAGTAGTCGAGCCCCACTACACTAACACCGCGCCTGGTAGTAGTCGGGCCCCACTTTATATACACCGTGCCTGACAATAGTCGGGTGTCACTCACCGTAAAACCGTTTCATTCCTTGACTTTAACCTTACCGTGTAACCCGTTAAAAACCAAGATACCGTACTCACTGATCCTTCCATATCTATAATCATCTTCCTCGACCGTCGCATATCCCTCTCTGGTTGTTTGTAATATTGTGCGTTAGACAAGTTATAGATTTATAAGCAGCTCGTTGAATGTATGTCTCTTACGTTAAATAGAAACTATTGAGCAGTCTCTTGTCTTTCACTAAAGCTCTAAAGTACTTAACAAATTGACCCCTGGAATTACCATTCTCCACTGTCTAAAGGCTTACCCGAAAGGCATTTGTGGACCCTCTACCACACTAAAACTATAGAGGGTGGCGCCCGAGAAATCCGTTGCAGCGTCACAAGGTCTCCTTTGCCAACCACATAAGCTAGAGTGATTTTTGGGAGTTCGTCACGTATACAGACTCCAGCCAAATCAAACACAGTAGCCACCTTCATAAGTAAATAAATATCATCCGAAGCCTCATTCAAAAATCTTGTAATTTCATCTTTAGTGAATACCTTCGCTTTTTATTGTTGGTCGTTTCTACTAAACAATAAAATTGCCTTTAAACTAGTCTTCGGAGTCACTGAAAATTCGCCACAAGGATGATTTATAAGATATTTTCTTATATTCGATGGGATTCGATTTTTTTTCGTAATTTTGTTTTCGTTTTATTTATTTATTTATTTCAAACTACAGACAAATCCAATTATAGAGTAGGTGGTTTAGAATCAGATTATAGATAACCTGATTCTCTTAGACTAATCCCATATAATAATTTAACACTGCAATAAATTTACTTTTTCCAAGATGGAACATGTCACATTCATGTTGGCGTTCATTTGTCAGTCTACACATAACATTTAGTGGAGCTTTCTTAAACATATTGGTCCGTACGGGTTCTATATAAAACATAGGTGGATGTCTAGTCTTGCGTTGTGGTACATAGAAATTTGTCTGCGATAGCAGGGCAGAATCCTCGACATGATGTACAAGCTTATACCGGGTGTCCAGAACCCTGGACATAGGAGATTAACATGGGAAATCGGTTTTTATTTTTTTGCGCCTGTACGGTTGTTTTGATTGAAAAACTTTTAAGAGTAAAGTTGTAGAGCTTATGGTCAGCTATCATCCTGTATTTTTTTAAATACCACAGTTTTGGCTATTTTTTTGGAAAAACGCCTCGAAAAGTGCAAAAATTTGAATTTGGCGCGTCACCCCCACCATGCATGTGCAGTGTCGCCAACATAATAATCTCTTATGTCAGACTCAGAGCCGATTTTCCTTTCTTATTTATTTTGAGGGACTATCATGTAGTAATTAACGTGATTATGCAGAGAAAATTAACTGAAAACCTGACGATAATGTTCTTAAATTATAGGTAAGTAAAAGTTACGTTTATAATTATCATAATTAGTAAAAGGAAAATCATTCCAATTTGTGTTTGGCTGGTTGTCTAACTCATTTTAGATTAGGGAACAGACAACGGATCGACGATATGTCTCTTGTCTTTGTCATTGGTAAAGCTAAAAGCTAGGTTAATGTTAAGAATTATTAAGGACGGCGAGTTGGTAGGCTTATTTTTATTATTTTTTATTTAAATGTTTCATTACTTATGAATTTTGAGGAGAGAAAACTTGTTTTAAAACAATACTGGGCTGGTAATTCCTTTGCTCAAATTTGAGACAACATTGCTGCATTGTTTCCTGAACAACCAATACCAGCATGCAGTTCACTTCAGGCGGTGGTTGCTCGTTTTGAGGAAACTGGGAGTATTAACCCGATATGTTCCTGTGAGCGAAAGCGACGACTTCAAGCTGGTGCGGGTCTCCAGAGGATAAAAATGTGGCAAAACTTGTTGTTCTTGCTACAGTAAACGATGATCCCTCCAAGAGTATTCGACAGATTGGCCAAGTATGGACTTAGTAGATCGACCATCCATAATTTTCTGCAAAAAGAAGGTTTTGAAAGCTACAAACAAGAGAACCATCAACAACTCTTACCGACCCACCTTTTCCCCTTTTCCCCCCAATGGAGTTTTGTGAAATCCTGACCGAAAAAATTATTGCAGCCCCAAGATTTGTTAGAAACATTTGTTTCACGGATGAATGCTAATTTGGATTGACTGGCTCTTCAAATCAATAAAATGGTCGGATTTGGGCACTCCAAAACCCACATATAGTGCATGACAATCGGGACCAACGTCGAGCAACTGTAACGTGTGGATCGGCATTTTGGGGCGCCATGTTATAGGTCCATTTTTCATTGATTGCAGTTTGAACGCCAACAAATATGGCAATATGCTTTGCAATGACATTTTGCCTGCTGTAGAAGCCATCCAGCCATTAGAACGGGTTTTTTACATGCAAGATGGAAGATTTTGAACAATTTCTCTGCTGTGCCACATCTAGTCCTGTATGCTATTTATTTGTTTATTGTTCTTGTTTACCTCTGTGTTTGATGTTAAACACATGGGTGGTTATTCACTTTCTTTGTAGTATGTAATTAAATGGTTCTTTTAAGAGCTGCTAATCCGTATTTTCTTTTCGCAAATTTCACGGTAACTCATTTGTAGAGTACAATCACATTTCAAGCTTGGTTCTTGGTTTGCCCAACAAATGTATCCACCCAACTCGCCGTCCTTAATAATTCTTAACATTAACCTAGCTTTTAGCTTTACTAATGACAAAGACAAGAGACATATCGTCGATCCGTTGTCTGTTCCCTAATCTAAAATGAATTAGACAACCAGCCATACACAAATTAGAATGATTTTCCTTTTACTACTTATGATAATAATAAACGTAACTTTTACTTACCGTATGATTTAAGAACATTATCGTCAGGTTTTCGGTTAATTTTCACTGCATAATCACGTTAATTACTACATGATAGTCTCTCAAAATAAATAAGAAAGGAAAATCTGCTCTGACTCTGACATAAGAAATTATTATGTTGGCGACACTGCACATGCATGGAGGGGGTGACGCGCCAAATTTAAATTTTTGCACTTTTCGAGGCTTTTTTCCAAAAAACAGCCAAAACTGTGGTATTGAAAAAATTACAGGATGATAACTGACCATAAACTCTACAACTTTACTCTTAAAAGTTTTTCAATCAAATCAACCGTACAGGCGCAAAAAAATAAAAACCGATTTCCCATGTTAATCTCCTATGTCCAGGGTTCTGCTGGACACCCGGTACAAGAATAATAGGCAATAAAATTCTCGCCGTTTTGCTAGGCTACTCAACTTATATCTGCTTCTTAGTTCCGAACTTGGTATATCAAATGTATATGCCCCACTATCTTTATAGTATATGTATCTTAAAACTTTATTCTGAACTTTCACTATTTTCCTATTATGTACCTCGTATATGGGGTTCCATATAACTGACGCATATTCTAAGACACTACGTACATAAGATATAAAGAGCTTTCTAATACAGTCAGTGTCATTAAAGCATCTACAATTTCGCACTACAAAACCATAAATTCCATACGCTCGCCTGACAGCCTTATCTATGTGACTCCCAAAAGACAACCGTGAATCATACAATATCCCAAGATCCACCATTTCCTCCACTCTAGCCAGTACGCTTCCACCCATTTGGTATTCGTTAAGTATTAATTTTTTTTTCAGCGTGAACGTAACACAGCAGCATTTACTTATATTAAAGTCCAACTTGTTATTTATGGACCAAGTGACGATTCTGTCTATATTTTGCTGAAGCACTTCGCAGTCAGTCGACGTTTTTATTTCACAAAACAATTTAATATCATCAGCATACATTAAGATCTTACAGCCCCCTGATATCAATTTAGTTATGCTATTTATAAACAATAGTAACAGTAATGGTCCCAGATTAGATCCTTGGGGTATACCTGATATGCGTACGAATGGTTTTGATTTGTATCCTTGTATAAACACCGATTGACTGCGATCTTCCAGATATGATGACAATAATTGCACTAGTCCCTCATGAAATCCAAACTCCTTAGAAAGCTTATCCAGGAGTACTGCATGCGATACCCTATCAAAAGCCTTAGCAAAATTCGTGTACACTACATCTACCTGAGTCTCACTGTCCAAACAGTTTGAAATAAATTGGGTAAAATTGCACAGATTGGTAGCTGTGGACCTTCCCTGAAGGAAACCGTGCTGAGATATAGATATCTGATTAGCACTTGCGTAATAGATAAGTCTATACATTATTGATTCCAGTATTTTGGCGGGCACCGATAGTATTGCAATAGGCCTATAATTTGATATATCAGACTTATCACCTTTTTTAAAAATGGGACATATTTTTGCTTTTTTCCATTTGTCTGGAAATGTTTTAGTTCTAAGTATTAGATTGTATGTAGTTGGTGAATAGTATGTAGTCGGCCATTTTCGAATAAAGAAGAGGTGCATTATTTGTCTTAATCCCGCTAACTTCACCAACTACTTACAACTTAAGGACGCTAATTACAACAATGAACAATGAATTAGATTGTATATTATTTTGAGAGGTTCTATGAAAAATCCTACTAATCCTTTAACACTATAAGGCGGAATATTATCGGGGCCAATTGCTTTGTTGACCTTTAACAACTTTACTGCATCACATATATCTATATTGTTGCGAACTCGGGGTTCGATAATTCCAGTGTAACGATTTAACACGAAAACACTATTTATTTATTCCACAAATATACACAGGTACAATTCGTATACTAAATAACTCACTACTTAACACTTTATAGCCTTCTACTATCGCTTCGTAACTTTAGCTTACTTATAGCTCGCTTAAAATAAGACTACTCTTAACCGCCGCTCTATGCGCCTTTTATATACAATCCTAAAATTACAGAAAAACCTAGAAACTTCTTTATAAGAATTCTTGAATAACCTCACATAAAAAAAAAACGGTTGTAAACAACTGCCTTCTAGATTAAGCCAGACGAGCAATAAATCACTCGTGTCAGCCATGACGCAGCGCGGATAGGTCGCGAATGCCTATCGTTGTGCGTTGCCCCGCCTCCCATGCGGCGTTGCTGCGAATCGTAACATTGCCCTCCTCCTAAGGCTGTTCGTCCCGAACAGATAGAGTTCCATGGTATCGTGCTAATCGATCCAAATGAACGACCTTCATCTTTGACCTGGGGGTCCGCTGGATCCTATACACCACATCATTAATCTTCTTTATAATTGTATAAGGTCCTTCCCAATTTTGGCTAAGTTTGGGCGACTTCCCCACCTTTCGCCGCGGATTGTATAGCCACACCAAATCACCATCCTGGAAGCCGCGGGAGTTAGCTAGTAAGTCATATCTTGCTTTGGCTCGATCACTGGATATCCGCAGTTTATTCCTGACTTGTTCATGAACATTGTCCAGCCTCTCTTTGAGCTCCTCCACAAAGTTCTCGGAGTTGAGCGAGTCTTTTTCTGGTGTTCCATACATCAAATCCGCAGGAAGCCTCATTTCCCTTCCGAACATTACTCTCGCCGGAGCATAACCAGTGGCTTCATGCGTAGAGCCTCGATATGCCATCAACATGAGAGGTAGATGTTGGTCCCAATCACGCTGATGATCTGCCACCATTTTAGACAGGTAATGTTCCATGGTCCGATTAAATCTCTACCATCCCATCTGACTGTGGATGCAAAGGAGTTGTCCTGGTCTTGCGAATTCCGAGAAGTTCCATGACCTTCTGGAAAACAGCCGATTCAAAAAAAACTTCTAAACAACGGCGACGGACTCCTTGCCCTGTTACGGCAGTTACTCTTGACGTGACCCAGTTTACCGCAATTAAAACATTTTATGCCCCGATTGCCTGTTGATCGAGGCGTTCTTCCCAACAGGGCTTGGATATTGACTGCCATATCCTTCAACGCTTTATGTAAGCATGCCATCGATTCAGTCCTTGACGTATCCTCCTCGTCATCGCAAGTTGCCATTCTTACACGTGGAGAAGAACCAGATGACACTCGTGACGCCTCGAATTCCAGGGCCCGAACTAGTGCCTCGCTGATATCCTTGGGCCTTACTAGACGTAAGTGGTATCTCATGTCACTATCGCGAACTCCCTCGATGAACCTTTCGGCGGCAAATTGCATTTGAAAAGATTCAGGGGCCGATGGATATGCCAGGTGAATGAGTCTGTCTATGTCCGCCTCAAATTCTTGTAAGGATTCACCTGACTTTGGCTGTCTCATCCTCAGCTGGGCCTGGAACACGGTTTCTTTGTGCTCATTTCCAAATCGTAGTTGCAGAGTGTGTACTAAAGCCGCATAATTACTTTGATCCGCTGCCGACAGAGATTGGAGTACGCCGCTTTTCCACGAAGTGCTACCACTAATGATGTAGCTTTCTGGGGCTCGGACCAACCATTAGCTTTTGCAGCTGCCTCAAACTGAGTTTTATAAATTTCCCATGCAGTAGTACTGTCATAATCGGGAGGCTTAATTTTAGCGTTGGCTGTGCTAAAACTCTCTGCAGACACGTTGTCGTCCTCAAGTTGTTCCCGGAATTTCTTTTCTAGCTCGAGAACCCTCTGGTTGACAGCTTCGAGTCCTTCGTTAACGCCGTTAACGGATTGCATTATTCTTTCTTCCAATTGTTGCTCCCTAGCTGCGAGATGGTTGACTAGTTCTTCTTTGAATTGTCTGCCTTTGAATTCTTATCTGAACCGTTCCTGTTCTTCCTTCTGTTGTTGATGACGTCGCTCCTGTGCTTGAACACGTTTTTCCTGCTCTTCCTTCTGTTCTAGATAACGTCTTTCCTGCTCTTCCTTCTGCTCTGGATAACGTCTTTCCTGTATTTGATCACGTTTTTCCAGCTCTTTCTTCTGTTCTAGATAACGTCGCTCCTGTACTTGATCACGTTTTTCCTGTTCTTCCCTCTGTTGTTGCATAAGGGACAGCAGGGCGGCAAGTTGATCCTCCATCGCTTGATGCTGGCTTCTGGTCCCTGGCATAAACACGTAATGTCCGGCAATGAAGCACTCACTTACAGTTCAGTAATATTAGTCCTCAAATTCCCACTGGAATCGCACTTCTGACACCAATTGTTGCGAACTCGGGGTTCGATAATTCCAGTGTAACGATTTAACACGAAAACACTATTTATTTATTCCACAAATATACACAGGTACAATTCGTATACTAAATAACTCACTACTTAACACTTTATAGCCTTCTACTATCGCTTCGTAACTTTAGCTTACTTATAGCTCGCTTAATATAAGACTACTCTTAACCGCCGCTCTATGCGCCTTTGATATACAATCCTAAAATTACAGAAAAACCTAGAAACTTCTTTATAAGAATTCTTGAATAATCTCACATAAAAAAAAACGGTTGTAAACAACTGCCTTCTAGATTAAGCCAGACGAGCAATAAATCACTCGTGTCAGCCATGACGCAGCGCGGATAGGTCGCGAAGCTCCACCAACCAACACGCTCCCATGCGTTGCCCCGCCTCCCATGCGGCGTTGCTGCGAATCGTAACAATATCATTGATCTGTGTGAGTATCACTGAATTACCAAGGTTACAATCTTCCAAGAAGTCACAATCAACCATTGCGTCCCGCTCCCTTTTTGTGTTTAAAAAATTGCCAAAACGTTTTCGTGTTTTTGTTGATGTCTTGTTGTATTTTTTGTATGTAGGTCTTGTAGGCTAGATCTATGTCTACTTTGATTTGCGCTCTTAAATTTGCAAACTCATCATAAATGTGTGCGTTACTTGACTTTTTAAGCATTAATCTAAGTTTGTTTTTCTTTTTTAGTTTACTTATTATACTTTTATGAAACCATGCTGGATATTGCTTACTGACTTTACACTTAGGGACGCATATGTCGAATATATTGTATAAGGTACCGTAAAAATGGTCTACTACATCGTTCACTTCAGAAAAGGTTTCCAAAGCATTCCAATCGGCCCTCTGAAACATTTGATACATCGTCTCGTAATCAGCCTGCCTAAACTTGTATTTATTATCGGTGATTCTGCTTAAGGGTTTTTGTTTGCATTGACTCAATTTAGTGGTTATTTCTAGCGTTGGATGGTGTACATCCTCGTTAACAAGACTAAACATCGACCTATTTACACAACTTTCCAGAGGTGTTAGTACAATATCCAATATTCTCCGTTATGATTATAAACATTGTTTACCTGCTTGCTATCAAAAAATGCAATAAAGTTGGTTAGTGATTCTGCTAGGGTGTCTTTTATCTTGTTCGTGTTGTTTGCACCATAATCTTTAAGGCGCGGTACGTTAAACTCACCAAGAATGATATAGTTTTTGTGATACATGAAATGTAAGTTCTCGAGGAACGTATAAAAGTCCTCCCAAAAGAGAAAAAGAGCAGCTTGGTGTTATGTACACCACCAATATGTAGATGTTATATTAGTCGTTAATAAACAACTTGACACATAGTACGTCAATTTCGGGAATATTAAAGGCGAGTGGTACTTTTTGGCACTTATAAGTATTTTTTACCCCAAGTAGAACTCCTCCACCACGTTGGCTATCGTCCCGGTTCCTACTTTTAAACTGGTTGAAGTGACTAGGAAACAATTCATTGCCAATAACATGGCTGGAAAGCCATGTTTCGGTTACTGCGACTATGTCATAGTCATGTTCTATCGCGTGCATAGCACTTAGAAATATTTCAGTTTTTGTGTTCGGACCGTGCACATTTTGGTATATTATGTGTAATACGGAATCGGCACAATCAGACTCCGAATTTGCCCTTGTTTGTAGCACTGCATCCACATCTGACATAGGTTTTGTAGTGGCTTGGATTGCACTGTATATTCCTTTGCCGCTTCCAGCGTTACCTATGGTTGGAATAAAAAATCATCCGAGTCGTAATTGGTGTTCTGTCTGACTCTTTCAAATCTTTTTAGATATGCTGGACATTTTGGATCTCTAGCTGTATGACTTCGGGGTTTAATTCAGAGCAGTTTACAATTTTGGTAGTCGAAGTTGGTTTCTGTACATTGCCGTCTGTCGTGATTCCCTGAACATTTGTGGCAGCATTCGTCTCCTTTGCAGTACTTAGCAGGATGTCCAAAGTTACAGCATTTGAAACACATTGTTATGTTGGGTATTCTTGTACATAAACTTGGCACAAATCAAAAGTCAGGTTTTTCGACCTCATTAAAAATTTGAAAATAGGCGGACTCAATTGTAGTATCCTGTTTTATTTCGCCTTATTTCTGCATTCTCTCCTAGTCACATATTTAATTTTGGATTTAATGTCCTCTCCAAAAGTTTCAGCGACCAAAGGATTTTCATTTAGGAACTCTTCGATAAAATTCTCTGAAGTAAACCCTTTAATTATACCATTTATCAATAGCATTGGATCGGTATTTTGGATCTCATTTACTTCCAGAGCTGTGGCAACTAGACTATCCTTTAGAGCTTTCTGTTGTTGTTTGCTTTCACTTTCTACAACTACTGCGCCACTGGGAAGACATCTCACGTTTTTAAATGTGCCTTTCTCAAGGTTCTTGGGAATGTTTTCCTTGACTTGTTGGAATACTGCTCTAGCACTTTTTTCATTTTTCAGTTTTATTACAGTTTCGAGCTTCCTTGAATGAGGTGGCGTTTTCCAATCCGAGCTTGCTTGGTTGCGTTATATTGGAGGTTCGTAAAGTTGTCTTTTTTCAATATATCGCTATACGACTTTTGAGTATTGGTGCGAATTCCGGTAAAGTTGTTGATAGGATTATTTTCATAGCTGGTATCAATGTTTTGCAGGCGAATATTTTCCTTTTCTACTTGCCCTATTTTAAATGCAAGACTCGTAACCTGCCTGTTTAACTTCGATTATAATAAATTTGATTTAGCATCCTGACATGCTTTTTGAATTCTGTACCAAGGGATAATTGTCAAAGTTATATATAGGATCGACATTTTTGTTCAAATTAGTAGGTATGTTACATGATCTTCCGAAAACAAGCTCAAATAGAGAGTACTTAGTTTCCGTATGTACTGTTGTGTTATAGCAAGAACACCAATAATTTACCCAAGAGCTCCAGCAAGAATCATGAGAATTACATTGACTTCTAAGATAAGCTCCTAATAATTTTTGTGAATTTTCTAGCGCTCCTATGCTCTCATTGTGATATGCAGTTGACTGAATTTGTTTAATGTTAAGTAATTTACATACTTCTTGCATTGTCGTTGAAATGAATTTTGCTCCTCTATCCGTTGCAATTTCTTCTGGGATTCCGTACCGTAAAACAAAATTATCTACAAAACTCTTGTTTTGGTTAAAATATAGTTTAATTCATTTACATCCGCGGGCAATGGACCTACTATGTCTAGAAAAATTTTCTGAAAAGCAAAATTTCCGCTTGATGTAATAGTCATGGGTTCCCTAATATACTTATTAGTGTGTTTATGTTTTTGACAAGTATCGCAACTTCTTACAAACTCTTACATCTTCGTGCATACCTTTCCAGTAATAAGTCTTTTTAATATTGTTTGTCATTCTTCTAACACCTGCATGTCCGCTTGTAGGCAACACATGATAATCGTTAAGTATTATTTTTATAGTGTCTCTATCCGTTACACTTTTAATATTCTTTAATATACGTATTTGGGGACCGCTTTATTTGGAAATGTTACTAATTCCTTTCGCTAGCGCTTCTACCATCTCTCTATTGAGACCATTTTTTAAAACAACTAGTTCGTTTATACCTTCTCTTACCCTTAAGTTAGTCAAATCTTTCCATATTTCGTCTCGCGTCAATGATGATATAGAAGTTTAACTTAAGAATAGAGCATTTCTAGTTTGAACATCATATAATTTTCCTACACGTCTTATACTTTCTTTACGTTTTACGTTTTACGTTACGTTTACGTTTTTGCAATTCCTTTAATTTATCTGCAGATATTATTGTCATTTGTATTGATTTGTCTGGGGATTTAAGAATTTCTACGATATTTGGTTGATCAGTCCAGTTTTTCATATACTCATCTTGTTTATTGTTCGTCAAGTTAGTCTTTGATTTTTGTACCTGTGCCCTAGCTATAACCGCAATTACTCTTTCATTCATACTTTTTAGTATATTTGATGCTATAACAATTCTTGACAACGCATCGGCTGTAACATTCTTAGCACCTTTTATATATTCAACTTTGAATTGATATTCTTCCAACCCTAATCGAAATTTCGTAAGTCTGCTTGATGTAGCTGTGAGGTTAAATAAATAAACCAAAGGTCTGTGATCAGTTAGAATTGTGAAAATCCTTTCGTAAAGATATGGTCGAAAGTAAACTGATCAACTTAAAGTTCGGCACAAGCAAATTTTTCGTGTCATTTTTACTAAGCTGTAACTTTTTAAGCAATGAATTGTTATAAATACATTTTTCACAGGCTGAAACCTTATTTCTTCTAGATTAAAGAAGTTGATCATTTTGAAAAAAAAACCGACACTATCTTTATTATACCTATAGGGTGTGAAACAACGTGGTGCAAAAATTGCAACATTTTGATGCTCTGCCATTTCGCAATAAGCTTTTTTTCGTTATCGCTTTCAGGTAAGAAGTAAGCCAAAATCCATATCTCGGGACCTTTTCGCCAGATTTCTTATTAAAGCATGTGTGTAATGTGTGAAATTCTTGTTGCTGATATTTTTAAATCGTCGTAGTTAGGAAAAACGGTAAAGAATCTTACTGTGTTTTTCCTCATTTCTTGACATATTATCTGCGGATTGTTACCAATTTAAAAATTTTAAAAATAAGTGACGTTTTTTCTACTATACTAGCATTCAATAAATATGATTCCAACCATTATTGTTAATTCTCGTGACTTATAATAGTATCATTAAATAAAATAACTGTTCTAGAAGTAAAGGGAAATTGAGTGATGCCGTCGCAGATCGAAAACATCAATATCTCTAGAAGTGTTTGTCATTTTTTTATTTTTAATGCTTTAGAACTTATACAGAGGAAATCAAAATATTCTCGAAAATTTCGTTAGCAATTTTTTCAAATCGTCGTAGTTTGCGAACAAGTTGACGGATTATTGTTATTATTCTTTGAATCGACAGCATTATCTGCAAATTATTTCTCACCAAGAGAATTTTCCAAAAGTGGTTACTGAATTACTGGTACTGACTTGACAAATAAGTATACGGGGCGAGTCATAATGGGTGGTCCAAAATGAAATCTCATATTCTTTGGTCGATTTTAGGGGAGTCTGTCATACATTGTGTTACCTATCGAGCTTCGTTAAAAAGTTACAGGGTGTTGAAATTAGAATTTCAAAATGCATATATATTGATTACTCCGAAGGCGTAAGAGATATTTTATTGAAATTTTGGACGTTTTGACTCCTATGAAAGGCGCACATTTTGCAATAAAAAAATATTTTTATTTTCGCCATTGGCACGCTTAACAGCACGTCGACATATCTTATTTAAAAAAAATGGAATGTCACTGCTTTTTTCAAACATTAAATTTAGTTTTTGAATTCCCATTAAAATACTATTGGTTTACAACATAATTCAAGCCATAATTAATCGAATATTTTAGATTTTTCTTCAAAATTAATAATAATTTAATTATTATTACATGCATTACAATGGTTTTTATTTATTTACTCGAGAACGGTGCGTCGTACTAAAAAACACGAAGAGGGCTCTTTCATTTTAGTAAAATGGGTATTAAAAAACTAAAAGTTTCATTTTTCAAAAGATCAGTGATGTGCTACTTTTTTCTTAAATAATGTAAATTGACGTGCTGGTAAGCGCGCCACTGGCGAAAATAAAAATATTTTTTTATTTCAAAATGTGCGCCTTCCGTAGCACTCAAAACTTAAAAAATTTCAATAAAATATCTCTTACGCTTTCGGGATAATCAGTACATAAGCATTTTGAAATCCTAATTTCAACACTCTGTAATTTTTTTTTCGAAGCTCGATAGTGTAACTGTTTGGTTTTGCCGTTAGAATTATATCAATAAATTTACCTTTTTGATTGCTCTTTGGGCTCATTACACTCAATATCTTTACCGTCTGGACCTTTTTGCTATTTGCCTTATTAGATAATTTTCATCTTGCAGTTAATAATTTTGGGGTTTATTTACGTTTGCAATTTTTTTTTAAGGTTATTTTCTATCTGAAGTTGACACATCTGTGTCAAACATCGCGGACTTCCGGCCCAGAAGCGGGACCATTTTCTTGGGAGATGTCTCCACTTGTTGCTTCTCTTCGGTTGCCGTTTGACAGTGTTGAGACTGTTGACAGTGACTTTTGACTTTGCTTTCGTCATTATTTTTCGTTTTCTGTCTTAGAATTTGCTGCCGGCGTGAAGGTTGGTCGTGGGAAAGGAAAAGTTCGAATTTGTATTCTATCTCAGGCATCCTGAGGATTTTACGACTTTTCTTGATATAAAATTTCGGGCCCTTTTAGTGTTGCTTTGCGTGGCCGAAATTGCCGTTTCGTTACGGGATTTTGCGACCAATCTCACTTGAGAAATACCTTGCCGATTGCGAGTGTTTGAGGGCTCACTGCGGAGTTCTCACTTCAGAGAAATTTTGGTGGTGGTTTGTGTCCTCCTCGGAGGTGCTAGGTAGGGGCTTGGACTGCACAGAGCATACTTGCTTGGGGCTCGTAGACGTACCACCCAATACTCCCTGACCTGAACCACTGGTCCAACTGCTTGCGCCACCTTGGTTGGCCTGGACCCAGTGTTTGTAAGATTGTTTCGGCGGCTGATGTGACTATCATCACTGCAGCTATCGAGTCAGCTCCGGACTACTGTCACCGAGTCACTCTGACGTACATCTCTACTAAGACTAACAGGACAGCGGACTGTTGCAACCCCATACATCCCCCCTACCCAGCACCTAGGGTTACAATGAACTCTAATATTCGAAAACCAGAAGAATAGCAAGAAAAAGGTGAAATACTAGTAACATTACTTAGAAGACTTACCTCCAAGGAGGAGTCACAATTGTATGACAGACCGCGCTGAAAATCGTCCAAAGATTATGAGATTTTATTTTCGACCACCCATTATGACTCACCCCGCATACTTATTTATTACTCATAAGTCCGTAGGTACCTGTAATTTAGTAATCATTTTTATAAAACTCCCTTGATGAAATACAATTTGTAAATAATGTTGTCGATCCAAAGAATAAAAATAATAATCTGTCAAATTGTCCGCGAATTAAATGAGAAACTCTACGAAGTTACTTTAAAAAAAGTATTTTTATTGCCAAAATAAAGCCAAAAAACTTAAAAGTAATAGAAAAAATGTGGTGAACAACTAAAACCGCACATCCTCAAGCTTTTCCACGATCTTAATGCTAATGATTATAATAATGCATACAGTTTTATATGGTGCAAACAGTAAAGTCAGCGGTATAGTTAGCGGTTTACATAGTTTAGGTATATTACTCCCACACCACAAGTTTTTTCAAGGTTCTCGTTGATTAAATTTTGAAGGGTTTTTAAGGCGTTTATGAGTTTTTCATTGATGAAAACTTATACTAAGTAAACCTAGAAGAATAATTACAATAATAGTAATAGTAATTACAACATAATGCGTGCTTTGTTGTGGTATTGGAGCCTCGAAGTTAATTGGCTCTAATAAATCGTCTTGGATTAGACTTGGGTCATGGGCAAATGAGGATCCATGGGTTCAGGCAGTACAGTACAACACAGAACCGCATTGAACTATCTTTCTTCTTAACAAGAACCACATGCGACGACCATGAACTAGATGATTCTTCTATGACGCCCTCCTTTAACATTTCATTCAGCAAACAGTTGACTTCCTGTTGTTTAGCTAGAGGGACCATTTCGGGTATTGCCACCAATTCGTTGTGTTGTATTGGCTAAGCATCTCCTCTGTTGATCTTATGGACAACTAAATCAGTTTGAATGTCGTTGCTCTTGAAGTTAAACATATCAGATTCATCCATAGCAAATTTTATGGCAGACTGATGTTGTTCCTTTGACAGGTGACTAAAATGTCGTTTGAAAGCATCAATAACTCGTGGGGAAGCTTGGTTAGAAAATTAAATTTTGGATGTCTCTGCTTCGACACAATTGCGTACCCATTGTACAGGCTCATAACTGGCAAGAACTGTTCCTTCTTTTGGCTTGATGGTCCTTTCTCCATTATTTGCAACACGTACTGGCATAGTCTTCTTCGTGTCAGTCAAAGTTCGCGCTACCATGATTTCAATCATCAAATCCAGGTTAGGTTCTGTAAGTCCTATGGACCATCAAGGATCATTTTCAGAAGTTACTGTGATAATTTGTTCTGAAGTTGGAGGAATTTTCACGTCTTCCACCACCAGTGGACGGATACGAGTTTCCACATTCCCATTGGTTAATGCAAACTCATCATCTCCAAATGTGAAAATATTCTGTTTATGATCACAGGATAATCCATGTTTCCTGATGAGATCCATTCCCAAAATAAACTTGATCTTGGTAACCAACACTTTATGCCGAACTTCAAGTCTTTCCCCAATAATGATGGTGACATCGGCTTCCCCGTCTATCGGGCAAGACTCCAGTGACTGATTTTAACATAATAGGGTTGGGCAATGGTTCAATGGTATATCCGACAAGTTTAACTGGCCTTACAATGGTCACATCTGCTCCTGTATCGATGAAGACTTTAGCCACCCAAATTATTGACTTTAAAGATCCTGAGGGTCTTAACGGGCCCGGTCAATTGCTCCCTTATATTGACCGGAATTGGTTTTTCCTGGAATCTAGGTCTTGGTTGCCGCTCGGTCTTCTAAACGATGGCGACGGACTTTGTACCTTATTACGCCAGTTACTTTTGTCGTGACCCAGTTTGCCGCAGTTAAAATATTTTATGCCCCGATTGCCTATTGATCGAGGAGTTCTTCCCAACAGGGCTTGCATATTGACCGCCATATCCTTCACAGGTTTATGTAAACTTGCCGTGGATTCAGCCATAGACGTATTCTCGTCGTCATTGCAAGTTGCCATTCTTACACGTGGAGAAGAACTAGATGACACTCGTAACGCCTCGAATTCCAAGACCTGAACTAGTGCCTCGCTGATATTCCTGGGCCATACTAGACGTCAGTGGTATCTCATGTCACTATCGCAAACTCCCTCAATGAACCTTTCGGCGGAAAATTGCGTTTGAAAACATTCAGGGGCTGATGAGTATGCCAGGTAAATTAGTCTGTCTATGTCCGCCTCAAATTCTTGTAAGGATTCACCTGATTTGTGCTGTCTCATTAGCTGGGCCTGTAACACGGTTTCTTTGTGCTCATTTCCAAATCGTAATTGCAGAGAGTGTACTAAAGCTGCATAATTACTTTAATCAGCTGCCGACAGAGATTGAAGTAATTCCGCCGCTTTTCCACGAAGTGCTGTCACTAATGATGTACTTTCTGGGGCTCGGACCAGCCATTAGCTTTTGCAGCTGCCTCAAATTGGGTTTTATAAATTTCCCAGGCCGTAGTACCATCATAATCGGGAACCTTAATTTTAGCGTTGGCTGTGCTAAAACTCTCTGTAGACACGCTGTCGTCCTCAAGTTGTTCCCGGAATTTCCTTTCTAGATCGAGAACCGTCTGGTTGACAGCTTCGAATCCTTCGTTAACGGATTGCATTACCTATTCTTTCTTCCAATTGTTGCTTTCTAGCTGCGAGATGGTTGACTAGTTCTTCTTTGAATTGTGGTCTCCTGTACTTCACTTCCTGATCACGTCTTTCTTCTTCCTCTTTTTGTTCGTTATAACGTTTTTCCTGCTCTTCCCTTTGTTGTTGTATAAGGGAGAGCAGGGTGGCAAGTTGATCCTCCATTGCTTGATGCTGGCTTCTAGTCACTGGCATAAACACGTAATGAAGCACTCAGTGACAGTTCAGCAAAATTAGTCCTCAAATTCCCACTGGAATCCCACTTCTTTTCCATCCCATCTTCAATTCCTGTGTAGCGATTTAACACGAAAATACTATTTATTTATCCCACAAATACACACAAGTACAATTCGACTACTAAATAATTCACTACTTAACACTATATAGCCTCCTATTTTCGTTTGGTACTTTAGATTACTTATAGCTCGATTAAATGGGACTACTACCAACGGCGGCGCTATTCGCCTTTTATAAAAAATGTTAAAAATACAGAAAAGCCTAGAACATTCTTAGAAGAAAAATTATTGATAAGAGACACATAAAAAAAATTGTAAATGACTGTATTCTAAATAAACAGCAATAAATCACTCGTGGTAGTTCCCATGCCGCAGCGCCCGGATAGGCCGCGAGCCTCGAACGTCCAACCTCGAATGTCGCTCCGCTTCCCAGCGCCCGCTCACCGTAACAATATATTTTTGTGTGATTTTTACCATTTTCTATGGTGTTTTACAAGATTAGGTCAATTGAATCGCATTTAATTGATGATAACTAGTCGAAATTAGAACAACTTTCGCACTAGAGACGAAATTTAACGCTATGGGATTTTCTCTCACTAGAAGCGAAAATTACGTTTTAGGCTAGGACAAAATATGACAACAACTGTGTATTTTTCCATAGTGGTAGAAAAATGAATTTTTGTTAATTCTTTTTTTTATTTCAGACTGTTTTTGACATCACCACCCCCACACCACTTCATTTTCCACTATTGCTTAACCCGAACAGTTACACTACTTACAAGGTCTCTAATGATGACTCCGAATGAAAGGTATAAGCCGCTGATACCAGTTTATTACTCTCTGGTAATTAATATTAATTAATTATTATAGTCCAAGGATATTTATTGTATAGTTTTAATTATTATGAAAATAACTTTGTAAATATTTAGCCGCCATTTATTAGTAGCAGAAGGTATCATTTTGTCTCGTGCCTCTACCATTGTCCACTGCATTTAACTTTTTTCAGATAGTTCAAATTTATGTAACTTGTTGCATTTGTATAACGTCACTTTTCAATAAAAAAAAAACAGTATTAGAAAAATTACCTGAACAATTGTTCTTTGCGTAAAATTGTTAAATATACTAAATCATTACAGTTTCTGCGTTATATTATTGTTTGGTAGCTTAGAATATACTCCGTCCAAAGGGTATCAGTAGGTAAGTACCTATCTAAAGAGATTTTTTTTGTTTAAAAAGTAATTCTAATATAAGAATTTTGAACCTCTCAGTTGGAATAAATTTAAGTTCAGAACTCCTGCACCTAAGCCTACTATCCCAACGTATCCCTAATCTAAACTAAGGATTCGTTTAGTTAGGAATACGTTGTCCAAATCAGTTAATTATAGAAACAGATACTTCTGATAAAACGATAAACAGCACTTGAAAATGAAGATAAAAGTACTCGAAGCAGTTATTCAATAACAAAGAAGGAAATTTGTATAATCGTCTAAACCTATTTGAAGTAAGTTACCCTGAGTGAGTACATAATAGTTATTTATACGCGATGTTGGTGAAATTACTAATTTGTGGGTTAATCTTCAAAGGCACAACAGGACGATATTATAACAACAATGGTGATGGTGAACAAGGTGGCAGTACATGTGGATACGAGGTAGGTCGATACAGTACCTACTAAAATACAGTTTGTACATGTGCGACAGAGATATCAATAAACATAAAATCAAAATATATGGTTATTGAAGACACCAGGCAAAAACCTAAAGAGGACCTAGATGATTATCTGCGTAATATTAACAACTTATTACCAGTAATAAATTAGAAGATGAAATAGGTGAATTCTAAATTTTTTGTACACTGCACCGTAAATTTAACCCATAGCTTAGATATTTCCTTACCTTTTGACTGTCAATATTTTTTCAGTCAGTGATCTGAGTTGAACATTTTTTTTTATCCAATCGTAGCTCTATTCTTGAAGAAAATTCAAGCTACACAAAAAAAAAAAACTTTAAATAGCTTTTGAAATAAACATATTGTAGACGGTGTTTAAACAGTGCCTGTCAAAGTCGTTTTCTTCTTAAAGTTTAAGTGCTTCTGCGGGCAATATCATGTAGCACAGGTTTAATAAAAAATATGCGGTGTTATAATAGTATATTATTAAACGAGCTTTTTATGATAGCCATTATTCCCTTAAGGGGACGTGCGTCACGAGCCGCAGGCGAGGGGCGCAAGTCTCCCGTCGGAATAATGGCCATAAAAAGCGAGTATAATACTATACTTTGTCCACGGCAATTGTCTAATAATTACAAATTATAAAATCTATAGGTAGTGTAAATAAAATTATTGAAATGTCAAAGTGACACTCAAGTTTGACGGGAAAACCGTTGCCACCAGTGCATTTTTTACGCTGCGGCATTTGATATTGCGTTGTCTACTTTTACTGGTTGCCAAGGCAACATATATATAACTTAAATGGCGAGCGGGAATAATGATATTATTCCCGCTTGCCAAACTCATTTATCCCTCTGACGCTATATGAACCCTATTTAACTTTTGTCAACAAGCTGAATATCAATATATTATTAAGTGGTCGTGGACAAACTGATTTTTTAATACATGTTCTTACGTACTTCGTACTTTTATCATTTCAGTCATGCCACCCTATCAGAGAAGGCTATGTTAATGTGCATATTATTCCACACAGTCATGACGATGTGGGATGGGTGAAAACTGTCGATCAGTTTTTTTATGGCAGTGAGTAGTACTTATCCATCTATTTGTATGTATTAAATATTCACATGTATTAAATATTATGTACAGGGCGAGTCAATGATTGCGCGGAGTAAGTTTAATTATTGAAGGTAGAATTTGTCGGTTCTTCCAAAAAGTAGGGTGACACAATATTATATTTTTTTAAATAGAACACCCTGTTTTTTATTGAATTTTTGGATTGTACTGGTAATTTCATAACTTTTTTACTATAAGCTTAGTATACTTAAACCTTCTGAATGGCGACATGAACCTTCTGAAATGACGTCAACTGAGAGGATGCGGAAAAATTCATGTGGCGAAAAGTGTTACTATTTCTGTTGCAAAACTAAACCTTTTAGTGCACAGTTCTGTGTTATTTGTGGCAGGGTCTTTCACAGATCCTGTGTAGCAAGAGATTGGGCCGATAAAGTCACTATTATAGATGATTCGAAGTTAAAATGCAAGGAGCACAGTATGGATGATGAACATAACCTCAATTCCATTCCTGGAGGTGCCAGTGATAGCGAACTGGAGATAAAATATCTGAAGGAACTCGTCTTGGAAGTAAGGAGTAAAAACCTAATTCTAGAAGAAAATAACCACTTTCTTAGAGAAAAACTTTCGCTCTTGGAAAATAACAACAAAAATGCAAGTAAACATGACCAACAAAGCCCGCCAAAAAAAGGTAAACAAAAACAAAACAACCAGCATGATGACAACCAGGAATACACCGCCAATGTTGCCAAACCGTCACAATCGAGCGAACGAGCATCCTACGCTGCTGCCTTAGGCAACCCACAGAGCGCCGGCGTTGGCGGGGACGGATCGAGCATGTCTTTGTCTGGTGGGACGGAACCAAGTCATGACAAAGAATCTGAAGACTTTATACAACCAAAAAACAGGAAATTAAATAAACAAAGATGGCAGGAGCTTAAGAAAAGAAATCTACAGCAGGGAAATCGAACTGAGGATGTGGAATTCCAGTTTGATAAAGACACGAAGAAAGACAAAAAAGCCTGGGTCTTTCTAAAAAAACTTGGTGAACATGTTACCAAAGACAATATCACCAACTATGTTCTAAAGCATGCTGATGTCACAGCAGAAAGTATATCCGTTAAAGAGTGTCAACCGAAAATACAAAAAGGAACCAAGCGGTTCTACATAATTGGTGTTCCTTTTGAACATAAAGAATTAATAGACAGTCCAGTATTTCTGGCCTAAAGGTGTGACCTTCCAACGGTTCAACTTTGGACTAGGCCGGAATTTTTTAGACCAAACAAAACCAATAATAGAAATTGGCTAGAAAAGGATGACACTCGCAATCGCAGCGGCGGAAGCATCCACCTAAGTGATCTACCATCCCATGAACATGAATATGACTTCATGAAGCAGCAAAACACCCGAAGCACAACTATGACAAAATCACAGAGGCTCATCCTGTTTCATTGGAATGTGCAAAGCCTGAATAACAAAACCCAAGAAGTCTCCGTTGCGCTGTCGGAAGTTGAGCCTGACATCTTTTGTATAACAGAGCATTGGCTTCAAAATGCAGACTTACAATACTTACAACTGAGTGGATACAGCATGGTGAGCTACTCATCAAGAACAGAGCTGAGGGGAGGAGGAACTGCCATTTTTTGCAAAAAGGATATTCCAATGGAACAGGTATCTGTACAAAAACTACCCATTGAAAGACATTTTGAATTTTGTGTTGCTAATCTTGGAACCAAAAGTGGATATTTTTGTACAACTGTCACTCTATATCGCTCGCCATCTGGCTGTTTAGATACTTTTGTGACTAACCTATATGATCTGTTGCATGAAGTGTATAATCCTAATAGGAATAGGTATCTCATAGTCTGTGGGGACTTCAATGTGAATTTCCATACAGATAACGCTGACTCAGACCTAGTGAATCAATTGTGAGTTTTGATCTTTCCTCTAGCATACATGGTGTTACTAGGGCTGGGAGAGGCGATGGGACACAAGTGGATAATATCTTCAGTAATATTCCCAACGAATTGATAAATGGAAATATATACTTAACTAATGTGTCTGATCACTATGGCCAGATAGTGAGGATTCTAGTCTCAAAAAATCAAGCCACTAGGGCCAAATGCATTAAAAAACGCTTTTTTACTGACACCAACATACAGTCCTTTATAGATTGCCTTGAAAACGAAACTTGGGAAGATATCTATGCTATGCAAGATCCCAATGAAAGCTATAATATATTTCATAACATTCTATATTATTATTTCAACTTGGCATTTCCTCTTAGCTCAGGTAGGTTACAGGCCGAAAGACCTTCTTGGATTAGCAAGGAGATTAAAGAATATGGGCAATATGTAAAGGACTTATATGTGTGGTATAAGATCACTGGAAGCCGGATTAACTTGGATATCTACAAGAATGAAAGAAAAAATTATAGAAAGTTTATTTCGCAATATCAAACAGCGCTTAATGAAACAGTAGTCACTTCAAACACACTTCAAACAGTAGTCAAAATAGTATAGTTCTTGACTTTGATGGAGTGTCAGTGGGAGATCCTTCCATGGTGGCAGCCTTATTTCTGAGAAAGTTCGACACCCCGTCTGTAGCTCGCCTGCAAGATGGTGATGTGGAGAATGTTATTGGCAACCCCCATACGGCTTTCTTGAAGTTTTCTTCGGCCGGTGGATGATATGGAAGTATTTAGAATTATAATGGCCCTGCCCAATAAATATTCCGCGTGTTTAGACGAGTTTCCGATAGTGATAATCAAAAGGGTAGCTAAATGCATTTCAACGCCACTGGCCTATATCATGAATGACTGTTTTGGTGCTGGGATATTTCCAGACATCTTGAAGAGAGCTAAGGTTATTCCCGCTCATAAAAAGGGAAAGAGAACCGACGTCAACAATTATAGACCCATTTCCCTTCTCTCTTCCGTGTCGAAGATCTTTGAGAGGGCCATATACAGTAGGCTTATGAACTTCCTACAACATCATGAGGTGATAGTCAGCCACCAGTATGGGTTTATGCCCAATAGGTCTACACAGCTTGCAATATTTGACTTTATTACATACATAATTGAAAATGTTGACAGGGAGAAAAAGGTTGCTGGGTTGTTCTTTGATCTCTCAAGGGCCTTCGACACATTAGATCATGATCTGCTCATGAACAGGATAACTAGCTATGGGGTCAGGGGGAATTTCGCCTCAATCATAAAGTCTTATCTAACAAACAGACAGCAGGTAGTATCTGTGCACTCACAGGGGGTCGAGGTTCTTTCCCGGTCGGTAGCGATCCGGAGGGGCGTTCTGCAGGGCTCCATTCTCGGTCCCGTGTTGTTCCTCCTGTACGTCAATGGATTGGGTGCGGCGATTGCTGGTGGTCGCATCTGCCATTATGCGGACGATACGTCTATTGTGCTGGTGGATGATGGCTTTGCTGGTCTCTCTGCGGTCGCTCTGCGGCTTGTTCGGGTGCGGTGGGGGGAATGCGGGATTGGTGTGCGGCCAGTGGCCTGATGGTCAACTGTGGGAAGACAGGTCTGTTGACCTTTAGCAAATTGGGTAGCTCTCTTGAGTCTTTGTATGTCAATATTGGTGCCGGTTCTCTTCCTGTATCAGACGGGGTGAAATTTTTGGGGGTGACGGTTGATCAAACTCTAGCATATGATAAGCAAATACAAATTTTGGAAAACAGACTAAACAGTTTCTGTGCTTTAATTCGCAGACTCAGAAATTGCTTTTCACGTACCACACTAATACAAATATATTATGCCGGAGCTCAATCGATAATATCTTATAGTATTCTATTCTGGGGCTCATGTAGAATTGCTCACAAAATATTTGTAGCCCAGAAGCGGATTGTTAGATGTATCCAGGGGCTACACCCTAGAGTATCATGTAGGCCCTACTTCAAGCAAATGAAATTACTCACTGTCCCATCGTCATATTTCCTATCGCTGGTAATGTTTGTAAAGAGACACTATAATCTGTTTACACGCAACGCGGATGTATATGCTCAAGGTATGACCATGGCAACCAGGAGCGCAGACATTCTCAGAGTGCCACTGCACAACTCTACTTTTTTCAAGAAAGGTCCATATTATCAGGCGCTCATGGCCTTTAATCTATTACCCAGTACCATCAAAGACAAGACCAGTCTTTTATCATTTAAGAGAGCCACCACTGATTTCCTGCTAGACAAGTGCTACTATAGCTTTAGCTTTACATGAGCCTTGTAGCTGAATTTATGGATTTGGAAACCAAAACTACAGTGTTGTGTGATTCTGGGAGTGGCTGCATTCCAGAAACAATTTATAGAGTGTATATTTTTTCTCTTGTTTGCTTTTGACGTTGCTTTGTTGACTGTGTCGATTTTGGTGGCAATAAAGATATTATTATTATATATTATTATTATTAAAAGTTATAGTTTTCAATATAGGTTGAGGTCAAGATAGATAGAAGAAAGATTCGACTTATAATGCAAATTTTGCATTTGCGAGTCTCTGTTTATTATAAAAGAACTATTTAAATTTTTAGTCCAAGCAATTCATAAGATGTATCCTCAGTAAGGAAAGTCAAAAAATGATGTCCACTATGAAATATTTCAAATTTAATCTTCAAGGTGTTTTTTATGGCGCCAAAGTTATAAAAGTTCTATTTGAAAAATATCATTTTTATTTAATAGAACGCCTTGTATTTGTGTCCTTCATAGTGTTCGAATTATTTTGCTTTTTATAAATTTATATGTTTCCATAAATAAATTACTGTTACACTAAAAAAGATGTGTTAATATGTTAATATATTATCCCAGGAACATTTTTTTCTAATAATATATAGATATAGGTTTTTTATTATATTACATATTGTTATCTAAATAATTAAATATTATATAAAAAAAATGGCAAAACTACTTACCCAACGTACTACTATTACACTAGATCCTAAAGAACAATAGTTTCGTAACTGTAACCATAAAAAATCAGTTTCTTCTTAATATATGTTTGAATATGTCCTTCCTGGTCAATACACATGTCTAGTTAAAAAAATTTTACAAAAGCGCAATTAAATTTTCAAAGCGGTTTTAAAATACCTATTTCGAAATATGTTCAAGTTATTATGCGGAGCAACACTAGGTAACGTCAGCTTTCGATATAATCCCAGCTTTATTTTTATATTCAAATAAATTTTGATTAATACCTTAGGCAATATGAGAGTTATGTATATATAAACTGATAAATATAAAATTACCGGTTTCGATATAACTAAGTGCGAGGGCTCGAAAATTGATTTTTATTAGAGTGGCACTATTGTGTAACGGTTTATTAATATGCCTTTTTAAGGGCAACGATCCTAAATTTTTTCCTTCGACTTCATAGTGTACTTGCATCACTATTTTTTAAATCATTGTTGCATGGGAAGAGATCTACAACTGATAGTATAATATAGTAGCTGCTCGCACTAAAAATTGAAAATATTCCTATTCATAGTTATCTAGTAGCTGGTAAAAAAGTTATTAAGTTTGCCAGACGTAGTTTTGTGTATCCCCACAGGAAAAAATCTAAAGCACTGAGATCACAAGACCTTGGTGGCCATACAACAAAACCCCCGCGGCCAATCCATCTTTGAGGATAGTGTTGATTCAAATATTCTCTCGCTTCACGATAAAAGTGAGGAGGAGCCCCATCTTTACCAAATATATGTCAGGCATCTACTTTTATCACTGGTTATATTCGAGTAAGTATGCCTGGCATATTCCAGAAAAATGAAAATATAATGCCAGGTATGTGGCCTATGTGCACCTAAATAAAACATTTAGTAAGATTTTCTGAACATGCCTGGCATGTGCTTTAAAGGAATAAATGCACGTGCCAGGCACATGACGCTGGCAGAAAATTATAACATTCCATATGACTTATGGCATATAGTACTTTAGCGGCTGATCATGTGCCAGGGATATGCCTATGTACAGGGTATCCGATTTTCGGCACTTTTGCGGGGTACCTCCCTTATTTTTAAAGGTAGAAGGTTGCGGTTTTGGCGACAGTGTGCTACTTTTTTTGTGAAACTAAAGATGGCGCCAGCAGAATTTTTATAGCCCTTTTGATTTTTGAGCTACAGGGTGTAATTGAAAAGTAACGCTTTTGAGGCACCCTCCGTACCACAGTTATCTTTAAACTTAGATACTTTAAAGAAGTTAAAACGCATTTTTAAACAATTTTTTCCGTAGAATCCAGTGGCGTAGTCAGTTCTTTCCTAGCAACTTCAGTTTTTGAGTTACGAAGCAAATATATGTTTTTTTTTAATGGAACCCCTTGTATATTATTTTTTTAGTTTATTAGACATAATGTGGGCTTTCCAAAAATATAAAATTGTATGCCATTATTTTCAAAACGAAGCTCAGAATTCAAGATTTTCTTAAATTTTTATTTTTGTCCAATTCGTAGGTAGTAGGCTATGGCTAGATGGCTAGCTTATTTGGAACAAAAGGCAATATGTCAAAAACTTTGTGGTCTTGTCACTTTTTGATTATTAGTAATATGCTTGTTGTTTTGATGTTCTATTTTACTATTTAGCTGCTAATTAAATTAATTTTGTAACAATAATGGCGGTTTACGAAAATTATGAGAAGTATGATATGTTGGTTTGTTTTATACAATCTAATGAAAATCCCCAAGAAGCTTCGGAAGTATATTTTCAAAGGTAAAGTATTTTGCGCGCTATGGTTAGGATAACATCTTAGGGGTCGTTTTTGCTATTATTAGATATCCAGAGAGAAGGCAACCTTTCCCAGACATATTTGCCCGAATTAAATCAAATCTAGTAGAGCGCGGATCGTTTATCTAGCCCAGGCCTAATGCATGTTCCAAGCAAGATGGAGAGAGAAATGAAATAAACGTATTGGGTTATGTAGAAACAACGCCTTCATCTTCTTGGTGTATCCAAGCCAGATGCCCAAAGAATTTTGAAAAAATATAAGTATCACCCCTATAAATTCCACATAGTTCAACGTTTACACCCTGGCGATGCCGAGCGCAGAATGTTGTTTTGCCAATGGTATTTACAACAAATCCATACTGATGAATCTTTTGGCAGACTCGTTATTTGGTCCGATGAATGTTATTTTTCAAGTGCGGGAATTTTTAATCGCTATAATACTAGACATTGGTTCACAGAAAATCACCATTTAACTTTGAGAGGGCACAACAAGGACGCTTTGGGGTTGGAGTATCGTGTTTCATTTTTGGAAGACGCAAAGTCTACATAATTCTTGAAGGAGGTCTCACCATATAAATAATAAATGACATATAATTACAACGTAACATTAAAAAGCTCAGCCCGAAAAAGTCCGGTTCAGTGGCAACAAAAGCGCATGCGCGGCTGGCAAGCTCCGCCCATTAATTTTGAAAAATCGACGATGTCAACTTTATATTTTATTAAGTTTTCGCCGAAATATAAAATATCTAATAATGTATTATATCAATATAAAAAATACTAAGAATTATTTTTAGTTTATAAAATGTTTGAGCTGTTAGTTAACTTGGCAAATTAGCATGGTGTGGTGTAAGAAAAAACTAAAAACTCATAATTTATTTAAAATAAGCTTCTGTTCTATTCCTGAATATAATTTACATATGACAATGCCGTAATGCTGTCAACGTCATTTGCTGTTAACCTAACTTTTGAGGTTTTTTTTTGGCGGGTACGCGCGTGACATTTACACATTAGTCAGTTGATATTGATAATAAAACCATAATAATAATTATAATAATGTAATATAATTTAATTAATTATAATCATAAAACCTCAAAAAGACCTAATACTCACCATTTTCATGATCTGAAAAAGTCTAACCATTCTATAAAATATTGGCGCCTTTCCTTGTCTTGGCTTACAAGTCAGGGAACAAGAAATCAATACACAATACACTTGATAGTCTTTTGTCGCCCTTCCTTGCCTTGGCTTACGAGTCAGGTATCAAGAAATCAATACACAATACACTTGATAGTCTTGGTGTTATTGTAGGACAAAGTATTTGAACCTACGCGGTCTTTGACGGGAACGGTCCACTTTCACTACCACCAAGCGATGTTGCAAGCTGCCCGATAAGTATTTATTACTTATTGCACTAATTTGTTTTAAAATAAATACGAGCCTATAATCAAAAAACCAAATCTTCGATCTTTCGTTATTACAAATGTTCTTTTCATGTCAAAAAGTACTCAGAGTTAACCTAACCTTAAAGTTTTGTTCTTCTAGAGTTTTCGGTAGATTGCTCTGGGCGCTGCGACATTACTACCACCCTTTGTTTTTTCATTGCGAATAGAAGGATGAGAATACTCCGAGAGCGCACTAGGGCGTCCGGCCGAAAACGCTATTTTTTCGGTGGGCGTGTCCTCTGCATATGTCTTGCGCAGAAGAATGTGCTCATTAGCAAGCAGTGAGCCTAATCTTGGTTTCCATAGGTCACAAGAAGCTGCACTTTTAGTCCGTGGGGAAAGATTGACGTTCGTATTATATTAACTAGTACGAATATGGGTCTCACAGCGCATCGTTACCGAGAAATTTTTGAGGAAGTTATTCCAGAACTGATGGAAAATGTTCCCTTGTCCCTTTATAATGCCGTTTTTTTTCAACTAGACGATGTCTCAAGCCACAATTCTGCCCTTTTAAGGGAATTTTTAGACGATAACTTTCCTCAAAGGTGGATTGGTACCTACGGACCTATAAGATGGCCCCCTCGATCTCCCGATCTTTCAATTTTGGATTTTTTTATGGAGTTTCATGCAAAATGAAATCTATAAAAGACAATATCAGTCTCGAGCGGAGCTTCTTGCGGCAATCAATTTAACTTTCCAAATTTGCAAAGAAGGCCTGTGATTCTTTTTAACGCGATTAGAAGAATAACAAAAATGTGCCAATTTTGCATACAGGAAAATGGCCGTCATTTTGAAATCCACCTTTAAAAACTGTTTACTTAATTATGTTTAAATGCTGTAAAAAATAACTAATAACTGAGATTTAAAAAAGATCTTTTGAATTAAAATTGAAGTTGCTATAAATTAGAATAATTATTACTTACATGGATTTTGTTTTTAATAAATTTTAGCCATAGCCTACTACTTACGAATTGGACAAACATGAAAATTTAAGAATATCTTAAATTCTGAGCTTCGTTTTGAAAAGAATTGCATACAATTATATATTTTTGGAAAGCCCACGTTATGACTAATAAACTAAAAAATAATATAGTTCCATTTAAAAAAACATATATTTGCTTCGTGACTCAAAAACTGAAGTTGCTAGGAAAGAACTGACTGCGCCACTCAATTCTACGGAAAAAACTGTTTAAGAATGCGTTTTAACCTCTTCGATAGGTTTAAAGATAACTGTGATACGGGGGGGTGCCTCAAAAGCGATACTTTTGAATTCCACCCTGTATCTCAAAAACCAAAAGGGCTATACAAATTCTGCTGGCACCATCTTCTGCTGGCGCAACCTTCTATCTTTAAAAATAAGGGAGGTACCCCGCAAAAGTGCCGAAAATGGGATACCCTGTACAGAGGTTTCCCAGTAGTGTGGTAAAGTCGTATAGCTATTATTTGCTAATATAGATGCCAAAAGACTTGTGTAGGTTATTTATAGATGGTCCCAAGGTGCACATTTTAAAACTATTTTGAAATATACAGTATACATGGTGTCCCAAAAAATGTGTCAAACCTGACAACATTTTTGTTAATGGAACATCTATGGTGATGAGGTGATGTTGATGAAAATGTAATAAACACCAAAACGTGAGTGGTGGCATTCGGGTTCGGGATTACAATGTCCGAACCGCGAGAGCGCAATGACCGCATGCGTAGCCTGTCAACAATGTGAACGCCTTACGTCAACGACTGTCAATTTTGTCACACGATTGTGGCCCATGAGTGCTACTTACGTTGACAAATACATTTTTTTTTGGGACGAATTTTTCTTTACAAGAATCCAGGATTATAATAAAGTAATAAACTGAATAGCTAGGTATTTGCTTAAAAAAAAAATAAAACGTTCAAAAATCCGAATACGTCAGGTGAACCTGAACTAACCTGGCATATTCTAAAGGGAATATACCAGACTCCAAAAATGATAAAATGCCAGGCAGGTGCCAGGCGGATTTTATTAGTCATGTGCCTTTTGGTATATGCATGCAATATATTTTGAGAATATGAATGTTCATTCCGTGCTATGTGGATATTTTGACGTTCCTCAAACTTAACTTTTGCCAAGAGTCCTGGTAACTGTTGTTGCAAAACAAAAAAATAAGTACGTCCGTTTAAAAGTTCATTAAAAAAATATGGACGTATACTTCTATTGTGGAGTATGCCGCACCACACCATTAACCGAGCAGTGGTTTTGATGCTGAACTTCTCGGACCCAGTATGGGTTCTCGGTCGCATACTAATACATATTGTGCTTATTAACTCCACCGTTGCTTCTAAACGTGGTATCGTCTGAATGCAATAAACATTTTAAAAAATTTTGTATTTTTTGAATTTGGGCACATAACCATGGCGCTAAGTTATACGCCTTTGAAAGTTTTTACCGTGAAGTTCCTGATTTAGCTCAATATGGTAGAGGAGAAGGTACAAATATGGGCTACCATTTTGTTTTTTTTTTATATATTTGACACATTTTTGGTGTATATAACGTTTTTTGTTTTTTACCGGACAACCCCAGTAATATTATGCTGGTATTTTATTTTATTTAAAAAAGAATGTCATTAACGCAGTAATTGAAAACGTGCTACAAATATGGACTACAAAAGAAAATACCTACAAAAATTAATTTATGCATTTTATTCAAGTGCAAAATTCGAAAGAATTAGGAGTAGTTGCTCAGTTGCTACAAATAACACCTTAATAATCAGTGCGACAAAAGTCACAAACATAATCCATCTTTGTCAGCGCCTGCACAGGAAAATAACTACCACTGCAAAATTCCCAAACACCTGTTAATGCAAATCAAAGTGCAAATCATATCCTAACAAAGCTACGCAAGTCAAAGCAGGAATTTAGGAATCAGTGGGTGCTTACATATGCTAAAGCATTGTATTTATATTTGTAATAGTAGTTCAACCGAGCTTTCAAAAATTCTCATAGATGCCGCTACCATTTAGTCGGCGTGAGAAATTACAATTAAGAATGAATTTGTCTGGTATGGAAGGGGTAGCAAATAGTACGATGAGCGTAGCTTAGCTCTTTTAAGTTTTCACAACGTAACTCGGCAAGAGATGACCATATATAAATTAGAGATTCTTTCTATTGTAATTTTTCTACCAGCAAAGCTATTTTTAGATTTAAATTATCGATTTTTTCGTCCTTGAGGCAAGTAGAGAGCCGTGTTATGAATATGAATATGATGGACAAAAGAGATTTTTATTTTTAATAGGTAATGTGGATTTACGGATTTTTAACCCTATTGCGGTACTGAGTTGTGAGCACTGAAGCAAGGACATTTAATAACAGTTATGCTAGGTTTATACATATAAATTAAGAACTAAATTAAATTTTCATTTACATCCATACATAGTAGATCTATTTATACATTCATTATTAAATATAAAGAATAAAAGTACTATTCCTACTAAGTTAGGTAGGTACCTAGGGGGTGTTCATTATAAAACTTCATCTAGTTGGCTGTGAAATGTCAACAGAAAAGGATGGAGAATCAAAAGTCCATTTACTTTGATTACGTCATCCTTTTCTGTCAAAATTTCTTAGCGTGCTAGATAAAGTTTTATAACGAACACCCTATATTCAAAAAAAATACAAGATGTTTATTAGAAAACGTCATCTAGAATCCTATGAATTTTTGACAGAAAAGTGGTGACATAATCAAAGAAAATAGAGTATTGCTTTTTCATCTTTATCTATTAACATTTCACAGCCAACTAGATGACGTATTTAAAAGAATGCCCTTTTTTTACTTTAAAAGTTGATGGGAATTGTAGGGGCTAATAAAAAAATTGTTTCAAACAACAAATAGGTATTGCTCTTTCGGCATAAAATATTCATAAAGAACCATGTCAGGTTTGGCTAAACGTTTTTATTTAAAAAACTACAAACATATAACATAGGTAAATATATAAATAAAAAAAAACATGCAATTACAAATTGATTTTAACAACTACAGCAGTCTCTTTTATTGTCTATAAATCTTGTAAATAAGTATCAAAATCTTGGCAACCTCACACAAAAGATTTGAAGTACAGTGTACAGGGTGGCTTTCGAGAGGTGATCCTGTACCTTATCTTGAAAACTATGAATGCTATGAGAAAAATTCAAATACAAAAGTTTCATAATTTAGTAAACAGTTTTTAATTACTTTATTTTTGTATGTACTGGATTGTTTTAATTTTGCGCATTCACTAACAACTTTCTTATTTTAGGATATTAGACATTAAATTTTTTTCTTGATATTTTCTTTCCTTAATTGATTCTATATTTAATTCTCAGAGTTTTCTGTATTTATCTATATACAATATTCACTTATTATTGTCATTAAGTTATTCTATCATATCTTCTCAACACAATATGTGAGGAAAGGATATAGGGAGGTATAAAAAAATGAACATTTCAAAGGTAACAAAATGACAAAAATAAGTGAACGAGGTATTTATATCTATTTCTTATAGTTTTTGAGATATTGTGGTGGTCTTTTTAACTTGAGACAATGAGATATCTCAACAACTAGTAACGTAAAAGATTATGGTTCTAAATGGTACAGGATGGAGCCTTTTCGATGGATTTAAGGAGTATTGGTAAAACCATATTAGACAGATGAAATTTGATTAAGTTCACATTTTTTACTCCAATTTTCATGATAATTGTAATAGTATCATTATCTCCTGGCCAGCTTGATTTGTTTTCCGTATAGAGGATGTTTTTGAAAAAACTGCACTTAGTGACATAGCGCTCTATCTCGGCTATTATTACAAACAGGTTGGACAACAAAAGTTTATGTGGTCATATAATGTAATATTTTTAAATGGGATACCTTCCATTTCCTCTATTTTTCACTAGATTTTGATACAGATTATAGCTTGTACTGGACCCTGAACATGGTTTGACATCTTGTTAGTCTTGGAAATTTGATTTCGACATTGTTTGCCAATCTTCTTGACATGAGCAAAAATGAGGTAGATGAGAAAAAATAAACATTCCATTGCTGCTAAGACGAGAGCTGCTCTAAGATCTTGTAAATAATGCAGAATATCCTATTTAAAAATATTACATTATATGACGTCACACTTTTGTGGTCCATCCTGTATAAGTAAAAATATGTGCTTAAAATAGGCCCTTCTGAATAATGCACACCTCTATTGGAACATTTTCTTTCACCCTACTAGTTCTCAAGATATTTGGCAGAGTCAAGTTAAAAAGACCACCATGTAGGGTGACTTGTTGAACAGTGGATCACTGGTACACATCACAATCTGCAGTTAATAATACTCTTTTCTAACAAGCGAACAGCAGCAGTAGTAATTAAAAAACTACGGCGGGGGTTGCACGCATGTCGGGTTAATTTGTGTTTTCGGGTGTAAAAATCTTAATGTCACGTAAGTAGAAATCTAAAAATATTTCAATAATCAAATAGTTTTGTGAGTTTAAAATGAATTTGTCGTTTTCTTTTAATAGTGCAGGAGAAGTATAAGTTCTAGTTTCCCAAAAGTCAACTTTTTTTTCACGCTTGAAGGTTTAAAAAAATAACGGCTTTTAGTAAACAGTGGATCAACTATTAAAGTGAACAGTGGATCAATGATCCACTATATAAATCCAAAATCCACCACATAAATGCTAGAATGGCTGTCGGAACACCACCTGGAACCCTAATTTTGGCTACACCATCAGGATGGATGAATAGCGAACTCTTTGTAGAAGTAATGAAACATTTTATAAAGTACAGTCACAGCACTCTAGAAAATCCCAGCATCTTAATTATGGACAATCACGAATCGCATCTAAGTATTGAAGCACTTGATCTCGGGAAAAAAAATGGAGTAGTTGTCATCACATTACACCCGCACACATCAGATAAAATGCAGCCATTAGATGTAGGACTATTCGGACCTTTTAAAACCTATTATCATAATGCTATGGATTCTTGGTTAATGAGACATCCAGGGTGCCCAGTTACAATCTACGATGTTGGTTCACTAATAGCGTTGGCTTTTACAAAGTCAATGACAATTGACAACATAACTAAAGCCTTTAAAAAAACCGGTATATTTCCGTTTGATAAAAATGTATTTTCTAGTGAAGATTTCTTGCCCAGTACAGTGAATGATCCTCCACAACCAAATAACTCAAGATATGATCAACTACCTGATAACGATGACGTTGCTTTAGAAGGCAGTGTCAGAGATTCCGAACAAGATTTAGAGACTTCAAATGCTGTTGTTACCGGGCCATCAAGCATTAAGCACAATATTATAACACCTGAACAATTTAGAGCTCCTATTAAAGCAGGGCCTAGAAGTACCAATAGAAGACAGCGAAAGCTGGGAAAAAGCATGATAGCTACTGACACCCCTGAAAAAGATGAAATTGCGCTAGTGCGGGAATCAGCTAGAAAAAGAAAAATAGCCAAAGAAAAAAAGACAAAAAGACAAGTTCTACAAAGCGACTCTGAAGACGATAACAAGGATGTAATATATCAAGATACCGACGATGACGAAGAGTTTGAGGATGAAGGTGAAGACGAGAACAACATGTTAACCGAAGACGATCTACAAACTCCTTTACCACGTGCTGCAAAAGAAAATGAATTTGTGCTTATCTTATTTTGCACTAAGAAAGTAAAAGTTTTTTATGTTACTAAAGTTATTGAATCGATCAATAATAACATGGAATATAGTGTGAGTTTTTAAAGATTAAAAATAAGATCTCGACAATAATTCTGTATGCCGGATGTGCCCCACCTTGCTCTAGTACAAGAGCAAGACGTAAGGTTTATTCTTCCCAGCCCTATAATTAGCGGTACTTCTAGAAGGCCATCGTATTATAAGTTTCCAGTGGATTTTTCTTTGATAAATATGCGATAAGATAAGACTGTTAACTTTTGAAAACTGTACCACGGCCTTTTACTTTTGTTTGGATTTATCTAGTTTAGTTTCTAGTATTAGAGTTGTGATTTGATAGTTTATATTTTGTAATAAAGGATTTTTATTCACCCGATCCACTGTTGACTTTGGTGTGACCCACTGTGTACTATAGGTGGTAAACAGTGAATCATTTTTCAACAATGTACAAATATATTTTTCCTCGTATATACATACTTCAATTAACGTACGTTTAGCATAACTAAATGCACTTAGGCCTAGTGCAATACTGACAAAATAGTTATTTATGTATTAAGTGCGAAAAGTACAACTTTTTTGCTCGGAGAGTGAAGTTTGCCGCTCGACGCGAAGCGGAGAGCGGCAATCACTCGAGAGCAAAAAAGTTACTTTTTGCTCGTAATGCATACAACGTTTTTTCTTCAAACGATCAATTTCAAATAATGTGAATCACAACTGAGCATAACTGAAAACACAATCTGAAAATTTAAATCAAAGTGACAATGACGTTTTTAATAATTGGTTGAGTGGTGGTAGTTGCTATTGACAGCAAGCGAAAAAATCTTTTTCGCTTGCTGTCCTGGGCAACGCGCGGAAAAGTAAACTCACATTCTGATCATCAAAAAAGGCTAGGTTTTCGTTTGTCAAATGAAAGCGTAAAATGCGTCATTATTTGACGTTTGTAGAAAAATGTTATTTAAATACATCTATTTTTACGCGAGATATATTGCTATAAACAAATTGTGATCCACTGATCAACAAGTTACCCTACATATATAGGTATATAAATAAACACAGTAAAGTTGTAGAATCAAATACAGAATTGTCTAATGAAAGACAAAGTGTCATGTCTAACTTAAAATAAGAAAGTTGGTAGTAAATGCGCAAAATTGCAACAACCTGTTTATAGTGACATAGAAAAAAAATAATTAAAAACTACTTACTAATTTGTGAAACTTTTGTATTTGAATTTTTCTCAAAGCACTTACAGTTTTTGAGATAAGCTACAAGGAAAGGGTCATCTCTCAATGGCCACCCTGTACAGTGTGAGCATTACTTGATAATTTTGGAAATAATGGCAGATAGGAAGTTGGTAACATTAGGAAAAAGTTGTGCAATAACCAGACATTTTACACTGAGCAGCATAAAAATAGAACAGTTTTTTTAATTTGTAAGGAATGGGTAATAGTATATTTTCTACTAATGAATAGCTACATTTTATTATCTATTATGTTAATTCAAAAAGCTTTCTTCTAAAAAGCTTTTGTACCTCAGACAGTGTATTGTTACGATTCGCAGCAACGCCGCATGGGAGACGGGGCAACGCATGGGAGCGTGTTGGTTGGTAGAGCTTCGCGACCTATCCGCGCTGCGTCATGGCTGACACAAGTGATTTATTGCTCGTCTGGCTTAATCTAGAAGGCAGTTGTTTACAACCGTTTTTTTTTATGTGAGATTATTCAAGAATTCTTATAAAGAACTTTCTAGGTTTTTCTGTAATTTTAGGATTGTATATAAAAGGCGCATAGAGCGGCGGTTAATTTAATAGTCGTATTTGAATCGAGCTATAAGTAAGCTAAAGTTACGAAGCGATAATAGAAGGCTATAAAGTGCTAAGTAATGAGTTATGTAGTAGTCGTGTGCAATTGTGGAAATAAATAAATAGTGTTTTCGTGTCAAATCGTTACACTGGAATTATCGAACCCTGAGTTCGCAACAATTGGTGTCAGAAGTGCGATTCCAGTGGGAACTTGAGAACTAATATTGCTGAACTGTAAGTGAGTGCTTCATTACCGGACATTACGTGTTTATGCCAGTGACCAGAAGCCAGCATCAAGCGATGGAGGATCAACTTGCCGCTCTGCTGTCCTTTATGCAACAACAGAAGGAAGAGCAAGAAAGACGTTATGTAGAACAAAAAGAAGAATAGGAAAAACGTGATCAAGTACAGGAGCGACGTTATCTAGAACAGGAGAAACGTTATAAGGAACAAAAAGAGGAACAAGAAAAACGTGATCAAGTACAGGCGCGACGTTATCAACAATAGAAGGAAGAACAGGAACGGTTCAAAGAAGAATTAGTGACCCATCTCGCAGCTAGGGAGCAACAGTTGGAAGAAAGAATAATGCAATCCGTTAACGAATCCGTTAACGCCGTTAACGAAGGACTAGAAGCTGTCAACCAGAGGGTTCTCGAGCTAGGAAAGAAATTCCGGGAACAACTTGAGACGTGACAACGTGTCTACAGAGAGTTTTAGCACAGCCAACGCTAAAATTAAGCCTCCCGATTATGACGGTACTACGGCCTGGGAAATCTATAAAACCCAATTTGAGGCAGCTTCAAAAGCTAATGCCTGGTCCGAGCCCCAGAAAGCTACATCATTAGTGGTAGCACTTCGTGGAAAAGCGGCTGAGTTACTCCAATCTCTGTCGGCAGCGGATCAAAGTAATTATGCCGTTTTAGTACACTCTCTGCAACTACGATTTGGAAACGAGCACAAAGAAACCGTGTTCCAAACCCAGCTGAGGATGAGACAACAGAAGTCAGGTGAATCCTTACAAGAATTTGAGGCGGACATAGACAGACTAATTCACCTGGCATACCCATCAGCCCCTGAATGTTTTCAAACGCAATTTGCCGCCGAAAGGTTCATTCAGGGAGTTCGAGATAGTGACATGAGATACCACTTACGTCTAGTAAAGCCCAGGAATATCAGCGAGGCACTAGTTCGGGCCCTGGAATTCGAGGCGTCACGAGTGTCATCTAGTTCAGCTCCGCGTGTAAGAATGGCAACTTGCAATGAAGAGGAGAATACGTCTATGGCTGAATCCACGGCCAGTTTACATAAAGCGATGAAGGATATGACAGTCAATATACAAGCCCTATTGGGAAGGACCCCTCGATCAACAGACAATCGGTGCATAAAATGTTTTAACTGCGGCAGACTGGGTCACATCAAGAGTAACTGCCGTAATAGGGCAAGAAGTCCGTCGCCGTCGTTTAGAAGACCAAGCGGCGATCAAGACCGCCCTAGGTCCCAGGAAAACTAATTCCGGTCAATGCAAGGGGGCAATTGACCGGGGCCACTAAGACCCCCAGGATCTTTAAAGTCAATAATTTGGGTGGCAAAAGTCTCACAGTGACCGGACGCATTAAGGAACAGAAGATCCAGATTACCATCGATACCGGAGCAGATGTGACCATTGTAAGGCCCGATAAACTTGTCGGATATACCATACAACCATTGCCCAACCCTTTATTTACCCATTATGTTAAAATCAGTCACTGGAAAGTCTTGCCCTATAGACGGAGAAGCCGATATCACCATCATTATTGGAGAAAGACTCGAAGTTCGGCATAAAGTGTTGGTTGCCAGGATCAAAGACGAGTTTATTTTGGGAATGGCTCTCATCAGGAAACATGGATTCTCCTATGATCACAAACGGAATATTCTCACATTTGGAGATGAGGAGTTTGCATTAACCAATGGAAATATGGAAACCAGTGTCCGTCTACTGGTGGTAGAAGATGTGAAAATTCCTCTAAATTCAGAACAAATTATCACAGTGACGTCTGAAAATGATCCTGGGTGGTCCATAGGACTTATAGAACCTAACCTGAATTTGACGACTGAAATCATGGTAGCCCGAACTTTGACCGACACGAAGAAGACTATGCCAGTACGAGTTGCCAATATTGGAGAAAGGACCATCAAGCTCAAAGAAGGAACAGTTCTTGCCAATTATGAGCCTGTGCAATGGGTATGCAATTGTGTCGAAGCAGAGACATCCAAAATTAAATCTTCTAACCAAGCTTTCCAAGAAGTTATTGATGCTTTTAAGCGACAGTGGAGTCACCTGTCAAAGGAACAACTTCAGTCTGCTATAAAATTTGCTATGGATGAATCTGATATGTTTAACTTCAAGAGCAACGACAGTCAAACCGATTTAGTTGTCCATAAGATCAACACAGGAGATGCCCAGCCAATACGACAACATCCACGAAGGGTCCCTCTGGCTAAACAACAGGAAGTTAACAGTTTGATGAATGAAATGTTAAAGGAGGGCGTCATAGAAGAATCATCTAGTCCATGGTCGTCGCCTGTGGTTCTTGTTAAGAAGAAAGATGGTTCAACGCGGTTCTGTGTTGACTACAGGAAACTTAATGATGTGACCAAGAAAGACAGCTACCCATTGCCACGTATAGACGACACCTTAGCAACTTTATCGGGATCAAAGTGGTTTTCCACTCTAGATTTAAAAAGTGGGTACTGGCAAGTAAAGATTGCTCCCGAAGACAAAGAAAAGACTGCATTTTCTACTGGTTCTGGACTATACCAATTCACTGTTATGCCTTTTGGATTGTGCAATGCTCCATCAACTTTCGAGCGACTAATGGAACTTGTCTTGAGGGGGCTGACTTGGAAAACTTGCCTGGTATATTTGGATGACATAATTGTCATGGGACGTAATTTTGACGAGCATTTGGAGAATTTAAGAGAAATCTTCAGCAAGTTACGGAATGCTCACCTGAAGTTAAACTACAAGAAATGCAGCCTATTCCAAAAGCAAGTCGAGTACTTGGGGCATACTATCTCAGAACAAGGCATTAAAACTAGCCAAAGTAAAATATCTGCCATTAAAGATTGGCCAGTTCCCCGAGACAAACACGAAGTAAGGAGCATTTTGGGACTATGCACTTACTACAGGAGATTTGTAGAGGGATTCGCCGACATCGCAAAACCGCTGCACAAATTAACAGAAAAGAAAACACCGTTCTTGTGGAACCATGATTGCAGTTAGGCGTTTGCAAGGCTTAAAGCTGCCCTCTGTTCTAGTCCAATCTTGGCTTACCCTATAAAGGACGGACTGTTTATTCTGGACACGGATGCAAGTAACTGTGGTCTAGGTGCAGTACTCTCTCAAAGACAAAACGGGCAAGAGAAGGTCATTGAGTACTACAGTAAGACTTTAAGTAAGCCAGAAAGAAACTATTGCGTCACTAGAAAGGAGCTGTTGGCCATCGTTAAAGCAGTCGAACATTACCATCGCTACTTATATGGAAAAAGGTTCCTGATTAGAACTGACCATGGAGCCTTGAAATGGTTATTACAGATGAAAAACTCTGAAGGCCAAATAGCCAGATGGATAGAGCGCCTGCAGCAGTACGATTTTCAAATTGAACATCGACCAGGAAGGTCTCACGGAAATGCCGACGCATTGTCTAGACGGCCTTGTAAAGGAGATTGTCGGCATTGTCAAAGAACTGAGCAGCGTGAGGGACTTCTTTCTGTAAGGAGAACGTCGGTAGAAATAAACGATGGCTGGACCACACAGACACTTCGAGAAGAACAACTGAATGATCCAGATATTGGACCGATACTAATGGCAAAGAGTGATGACAAGAGACCAGAATGGCAAGAAATTGCTGGTAAAAGTCCCAACTTGAAGGCGCTCTGGGCCCAGTGCACTCTCTTAGAATAGAAAATGGATTACTAAAGAGAGCGTGGGAGAGTCCGGATGGCAAGACCGTAGTCAGTCAGTTGGTTGTTCCTAGTAGCAGAAAATCGGATGTACTACAGGAAATGCACGACGGAATCAGTGGAGGTCATTTTGGGGTCAATAAAACCTTGGCCAAAATTAAAGAGCGGTATTACTGGGTGAACTATCATGAAGACGTCGAATCTTGGTGCCGCAAGTGCGAAGTTTGTTGTGCCACAAAAGGACCTCGAACAAGATCACGCGGCCGAATGGTGCAGTACATTGTAGGTGCTCCATTCGAGAGGGTAGCAATTGATGTCGCGGGACCGTTTCCTCAGACTGAGTCGGGCAATAAATACATCTTGGTCGCCATGGATTACTTCACTAAATGGCCTGAAGCATACGCCCTGCCTAATCAAGAAGCAACGACTGTGGCAACGGTGCTAGTAAATGAAATGTTCTGCAGATTTGGAGTCCCTCTCGAACTTCATTCTGATCAGGGCCGAAATTTTGAATCGGCTGTTTTCCAGAAGGTCATGGAACTTCTCGGAATTCGCAAGACCAGGACAACTCCTTTGCATCCATAGTCGGATGGGATGGTAGAGAGATTTAATCGGACCATGGAACATTACCTGTCTAAAACGGTGGCAGATCATCAGCGTGATTGGGACCAACATCTACCTGTCATGTTGATGGCATACCGAGGCTCTACGCATGAAGCCACTGGTTATACTCCGGCGAAAGTGATGTTCGGAAGGGAAATGAGGCTTCCTGCAGATTTGATGTATGGAACACCAGAAAAAGACTCACTCAACTCTGAGAATTTTGTGGAGTAGCTTAAGGAGAGGCTAGACAATGTTCATGAACAAGTCAGGAATAAACTGCGGATATCCAGTGATCGAGCCAAAGCAAGATATGACTTACTAGCTAACTCCCGCGGCTTCCAGGATGGTGATTTGGTGTGGTTATATAATCCGAGGCGAAAGGTGGGGAAGTCGCCCAAACTTAGCCAAAATTGGGAAGGACCTTATACAATTATAAAGAAGATTAATGATGTGGTGTATAGGATCCAGCGGACCCCTAGGTCAAAGATGAAGGTCGTTCATTTGGATCGATTAACACGATACCATGGAACTCTGTCTGTTCGGGACGAACAGCCTTAGGAGGAGGGCAATGTTACGATTCGCAGCAACGCCGCATGGGAGGCGGGGCAACGCATGGGAGCGTGTTGGTTGGTGGAGCTTCGCGACCTATCCGCGCTGCGTCATGGCTGACACGAGTGATTTATTGCTCCGCTGGCTTAATCTAGAAGGCAGTTGTTTACAACCGTTTTTTTATGTGAGATTATTCAAGAATTCTTATAAAGAACTTTCTAGGTTTTTCTTTAATTTTAGGATTGTATATAAAAGGCGCATAGAGCGGCGGTTAAGTAATAGTCTTATTTTAAGCGAGCTATAAGTAAGCTAAAGTTACGAAGCGATAATAGAAGGCTATAAAGTGCTAAGTAATGAGTTATGTAGTAGTCGTGTGTAATTGTGGAAATAAATAGTGTTTTCGTGTCAAATCGTTACACTGGAATTATTGAACCCTGAGTTCGCAACAGTATTTTTAAATATAAGCTTCATGATTTTACATAAGTACTTGCATAAGTATTAACTTATTGAGCTGAATTAGGTCATGTAGAGTCGTGTTTTCTTAGAAATATGGAAATAAAACTATTGCAAGGGAACTGATTCTTGACTTGAGTTGAGGTTATAATAATTTTTCTTTAGGCCACAGAAGTTCCTTCTTTTAATAGTTATTTTTAGTATCTACATTTAAATAATATGTGAAATTAACCAAACTAATAAATATGAGGAGTGCAAAAAAAGCAAATTTAAACAAACTGAATGGATAGTTTAGTACCTACTTACTTTTACAAGCTTCAAAATTAAAATTAATAAACACATTAGAAACTAATAGTTTACTCTTGAGTTTACTTAAGATGTTTCATTGCGAATAGGTCCAAAAATAGGGTGAAGAAATTGAAATGTAAAGTGCTATAGTTCTTTAAAAAAAAAAAAAAACACTGAGGGTGGGTACTCGGTAAAGATTTTTAGAAAAAAGTACCTAAGCCATTCAGGATTTTTTGGCATCTTAGTAGCCATGGAATGTTCATTTGTTCTCTACCCATCTTCATTTTGCTCATGTCAAGAACATCGGTAAAAAATGTCCAAGTCAAATATCCAAGGCTAATGAGATGCCAACTTTTGTGAATAGCTAATAAGTATTATTGAGCATAATAGATAAAAAAGTATACCTATTCAACTTACCTTAGTAGAAAATATACTAGTACGCCTTATGAATAGATCTGCAAAATGTCCTAAAAAGCACTTCAAGCACTGCACGTTGATTTGGTCACAGAACTGAGTCCACTAGAGTTGACAGTCTCGAATGTGAAACACAATAATCATTAAGGACTGCAGAATACCGAGAAACTGAGAGCTCATCTAGATACATCTGGGTCTACAGTGTCAAGGGCAACAGAGATATTATAAACCAAACATAAACAGCTAAGGTGCGATTGTACAAGTCACCCTCAAAGTCGGGTTCAGCTAAACTCGACTAGTACTTGAACCCGCTCATAAGAAAAGCATTGCTATCACCAAGTGTCAGAAATGAAGTTAATTTGACAGCAATGCTATTCTTATCGGTGGGTTCAAGTACCATTCGAGTTTAGCTGAACCAGAGTTTGAGGGTGACTTGTACAATCGGGCCTAAAAGGTCCATAAAAGCCACCTGGGCTGGGCTAGCCACTATAGTCTTGGACTAGAGGCCAATTTTAACCTCGTGGATGCTTTCTGTGGATGTCCGGGCTAGGTCTCTAGGCCTGCGGTGCGGCACAAACAGTTCACAATTTTATTATTGTATTCTGCACATAATATTAACTCATTGTTAAGTTGACAGGTGTATGATTTTACGGCATCCCCGGTACATCTACGTGCCGAACAGTCCGAATACTATATATTTACCTACACACTCTTGCTTTCTTTTCGATTTTGTTTGTGAGAATTTCGGCATAATAAAAAACAATACTTTGTTTTATATTATAATATTGTTCTATAGTTTGAATTTTTTCAGAAGTTAGATTAAATAAATGAAACCTGAAAACAAAAACAAAATATTGTCTTTATCTTGTCTTATGCTGCAATCTACGAAATACTCTGCTTTGGCTATATTTAACAATCAACGCAATTATGACGGACATTAAGGAGAGAGACGGAGATAGAATCCTTAAAACGAAAGTAAAACAACTCATCTATAACTTAAGATATAAATTATCCTTCACCGCACGTCATGTTGATGGTTTCAATATTCCAGCTTTATCTTTAACAGTTACCACATATTACACTGTCTCTCTCTCTCTCCCTCTTGGAATGCAAACTGTATTCCCCTTCCACTTCCCCTATGTCCCCACTCCAAGTGTGTAAAGCGTTCCCGCGCACAGGGAACACGATAAACTTTTCGCCATCTAGGGGCTATTCTCGGTACTAACCATTCATTGAACATAGAATCTGATACATAGACAATGGCTAAAGTAAATGTAATTGTCTCGTTAAGCAATAGATGGCCTTAGATCCGTGGGAATATCACCCATAGCCCATATTCGAAGCATAGCCCATATTTGTACCTTAGAAGAAAATTTTTGTTTGCCTCGCACAAAACATAAATCATATCAATAAGTTTCATTTTTGGAGAAATTCATTTTTAGGATAATAAACTTGACGCAAAAGAATTTAACGTTTAACCTACAACCGATTCAATTTTATTCTTACTGTCATCAGCTCATTTAAAATAAAACTTATAAAATTATAAAAATTAAAAAATTTCGAAAACTATTAAGGAAAGGTATAGGACATATTATAAAAAAGTTAAAGAGTTCTTAAAAGTCTTTAAGATGACACAAAAAAAATCAGGGTGTTCTATTTAATAAAAATGATATTTTTCAAATAGAACTTTTCTTACTTTGGGGTCATAAAGAAAACACCCTGTAGATAAGATTTGAAATATTTCATAGTGGACATCTTTTTTTTTGACTTTCCTTACTGACGATACACCTTATGAATTGCTTGGAGTAAAAATTTGAGTAGTAGTTTCATAATAAACAGAGACTTGCAAATGCAAAATTTTCGCAGGGTAATTACATAAGTGCGTCAAAATTACCGATAATATTGCACGGAAGCTTGTGGTCTAAAAACTGCATGAGTTTATTTTCATATTGTGACGAAAGAGACACCGAAGGTGGAGGGCTCTTTTAACATAATATTAAAATAACCGAATGCAGTTCTTTCAAGATCACAAGCTTGAATGCACAATTATCAGGTTATTTGGATGACAGCAGTAAAGGCAACTCAAAATTACAATAATAAAAGTCAAATAATTATAATGAATCAAAATGACAACTCAAAAATGACATTTAATGTAACAATCAAACCACATGTAGAACGTAGCCTGTGACGTAGCCACAATGCAATTTTCGGTGTGATCTTTTCTCTGTACTTGGTGGTATTTAGTGAGATTATTTCTCGAATTAAATTAATACGGGGGGTTCACTGTAAAACTTCATCTAGCAGGCTATGAAATTTTGACAGAAAAGGATGACATAATCAAAGTAAATGGACTTTTGTTTCTCCATCCTTTTCTTTTGACATTTCACAGCCAACTAGATGAAGTTTTATAATAAACACCTCGTATAGACAACGACATTGATTAAGGTTTAGGTTCATGAGTGAAATAATCGATGTAATTTTGTGAAAATTGCATAGTTTATATGGAGAAATTTACATAGGAGGGTAATTACACAAGTGCATCAAAATTACCGTTAATTTTGCATGAAAGCTTGTGGTCTAAAAACTGCATGAGTTTATTTTTATATTGTGACGAAAGAGCACGCTTGAACACGAATGCAAAATTATCAGGTTATTTGGGGCTGCACGAGTGTAATTTAGGAGAATATTACCGGAGTAAAGCTATTAAAACTTTCTTTTGTAACAATTTCTACTACCTAGATTAATTACAAATAGCAAAGGCAACTCAAAATTAAAATAACAAAAGTCAAATAATTATAAGATATCATAATGACAACTCAAAATGACATCTAATGTAACAATCAAACCATTTGTAAAACGTAGCTACAATGCAGTTTTTGGTGTGATCTTTTCGCTGTAATTGTGGTTTAACTTTGTTATCAGTGTAATTTTTGCTTCATTGGTTGTTTTCGATGTAATTTTGTGATAATTGCATAGTTTATATGGAGAAATTTACATAGGAGGGTAATATTCATTATAGGTCGAATTATCTTGAAAATTATAATTAAAACTATAACTACGCTTTAGTATACTAAGCTTATAGTAAAAAAAAGTTATAAAATTACAAGTAGAATCCTAAAATCCAATAAAATACAGGGTGTCCTATTTAAAAAAAATCTAACATTGTGTCAGCGTACTTTTAAAAAGCACCCTGTATAGTCCGAAATATTTTTAAAATTTGCAAAATATCCAACCATATTCTAACACAAAAGCTCGCATCATCGCTAAATTCTATCTTCAAGGATTAAACTTACTGCGCCTAATGGTTGACTCACCCTGTACAATATGAGATGTTATAAGTGTTATAAGTTAGTTAAGCATACAAACTGCTAACGCAAAAGATCGATAAAGCAAAATTTTTTGTAATTTTTCGAAGCCTCTATCTCGAAAACGCCTTAATCGAAATATGCAACTTAAAGAGATTTTGAAAGATCGTTTCTTCTAGATGTAGATTGGGAAGTTAGTCTCAAATAAAGTTACTTTTTAAAGAATATACGGATATAGAAAATAGCACTGTAAAATTATTGCATTTCAACCCACTGCATTTGGTAGCTAGAGCAACTTCAGAACATTCGCTGTTATGGATAAGGAATAATACCGTTACTCCCGACCGTCGGTCCACAGAGATTCGGGCTGAAGCGGCAACGCCGAGCGCCGACCGCGACCCCGGGAATCCATCTAGACTAAACGAGAACCGGGAACAGTCGCCTCCGTTCTCGAAAGTACGAGAGTGTATTCAGATCGGGTATACAAACCAGCGAGCCGCGCGAGATGGGATCGAATGTAGTAAATAAGCGAACAGTGCGAATTGTTGGTAGAGAGTAATTGTGTTTTAATCGTGTTGTAATAGTTAAAAGGAAATAAAATTGTGTAGTTAATTGACGATAAATTATTGGAAGCCGTATCCCGTAAAAATACATTATATCAGTAGTGTCAGCCGGTCAAAAACTCAAAACTCCTTTCCCCCTGCCCCGTCCGCCCGGCAGCCGACGATGCACCACCAAACCGGTTTTGGCAGTGAATCGATGCTTGAGTGTTGTATGTAAATTTAATTTGCGCGGATATTACACAGTGTCTTTTAAAAATGTCAGGGAAAAATTTGTGTTGAGCAGGTGGCTGCGAAAGTCGTTTAACAAAAGAAATGACATTTTTCAGATATCCACAGGATCAAGAAAGGTAGATATATATTAAATTGTATAAATCCGAAATAATATATCACAGAAAATGATGCCATCTATATCATATACAGGGAGTTTCAGAGTTGTGGTGACAAAGGCCTTTAACCCCCTGTATCTGGAGAACAAAGCACTTGCGGACGCATGTTCTGTTGAACATTTTGCTTTATTTTGACAGAGGCGTTATCTTGAGGCTTCTGTCACCACAACTCTGAAACATCCTGTATTTAAAAGAGTAGAAGATATTATGTAAATATCTGTTCTAAAAATAGTTAGTGTAAATGTATTATGTATTATTATTTTGCAGATGCCAAATTTGGAAATATAGATTGGGGTTTATAGGCTCTCATAAATATGCTGGTATTATAACAGAGCAATGCCACACTCGTGTTAGAATTTGTGCTCTTCATTTTGAGGAAAATTCCTTTGCAAATTCTGCTAGAAATTGTATTCACCGTAAAGCAGTCCTAAGATCTATCTCTAAGATTTCCGACTGAAAGAGGTATTTTCAAACAAAAATATTGCATTGTTTTTAAATAACCATTTTGCAGTGCTTTTTTCTTTACCCTGTAAATTCCTGTAATGGAATTTAGGAAGAATGCTCAGGACATTTGGTAGTTTATTATTGTATAGGCTTTAGGTTGGAGGGTTGAGTAAGAACCACTGTTGGATTAATACTGACTTTTATTTAACAATTAACAACTAAACTGCTCGTCAAAATAGTCGGAACGGCCAATTTTTTGCTCATTTTTGAAAGGTTGTATCTCAGAGACGCTTTCACCGATCTCAATGAAGTGACATGATTCTAAAAGCCTATTTCTTGGTTTGTGATAAACATTTTTGGTGAGAACTATACAGGGTGGATTAAAATGTCGTGTAAAAAGTACTAAACTTTAACCCACTGCATTTGGTGGCTAGAGTAATTACAAAACTTTCCTTACAATGGCATTTAGAGATACTGATGAATATCTCGGGACATGTTTGGCAGATTTTTGATTTTTGATCTGTGAAAGAAGTTACAGGGGTTTGTTAAAAAGTCCGTATTTTGTCCAAAAATCTGCCGAAATCACTAACTTTTATGTCTATAGAACGGATTTTTTATTAACACTCAGGGAAATCTAGCCTAAACTGATATAAAATTAACCTGCTTTTCAAGAAAAAATATGAATTTACAATCATACAGGGTGAAACAAAGGTCAATGCAAAATTCTTAAACTTAGCGGCTTTCTTACTTGCCCCCTGATGTTAAGAGTTACCTTAGAACTTGCTTTTTGATAACATTGAGAGGTCCTAGTTCATATCTCGGGACGTGTTTGGCGGATTTTTCATTTCTGTTCTACGAAAAAACTTACCGGGGTTTGTTATAAAGTTCGTATTTTATCCAACAAACTGCCAAAATCACAAATTTTATGTCGACAGAACTGAATTTTATTAAGACTTAGAAAAACATAGCCTAAACTAACATAAAGTTAACCTGTTTTTCAACAAAAAATATGAATTTACAATCATACAGGGTGAAACAAAGAGCAATGCAAAATTCTTAAACCTTAGGGACATTCCTACTCACCCCCTAATGTTAAGAGTCACATTAGAACTTGAGTTATGATAACATTGGGAGGCACTGATTTATATTTCGGGACATGTTTGGCGAGTTTTTAATTTTTGTTCTACGAAAAAAGTTACACGGGATTGTTAATAAGTTATTAAATCTAGCCTAAACTAACAGAAAGTTGATCTGTCTTTTAAGAAAAAATATGAATCTACAATCATACAGGGTGAAACAAAGAGCAATGCAAAACTCGTAAACTTTAGCGACATTTTTACTCGCCACCTGATGTTAAGAGTCACTTTAGAACATGCATTATGATAACGTCGAGAGGTCCTGAGTCATATCTTGGGACATGTTTGGCGGGTTTTTCAGTTTTGTTTTACGAACAATTTTGCAGGGGTTTGCTAAAAAGTTCGAATTTTATCCAACAAACTGCCAAACTCACTAACTTTTACGTCTAGATAACTGATTTTTTATTAACACGTAGGAAAATCTAGTTTACGCAAACATAAACTTAATCTCTTTTTCAAGAAAAAATATGAATCTACAATCATACAGGGTGAAACAAAGGGCAATGTAAAATTCTTACAACTTTAGCGATATTCTTACTCGCCCCCTGACGTTAAGAGTCATTTTAGAACTTGCATTATGATTACATTTAGAGGACCTGCTTTATATCTCGGGACATGTTTGGTGGGTTTTTTAATTGTTGATATACGAAAAAGGCTACAGGGGTTTGTTAAAAGTTCGTATTTTATCCAAATAACTGCCAAAATCACTAACTTTTACGTTTATAAAACTGACTTTTTATTAACACATGAAAATTTAGCCTAAACTAACATAAAGTTAATGTTTTTCAAGAAAAAATATGAATCTACAATCATACAGGGTTCATAACTTTAGCCGCCCCCTGATATTAACAGTCACTTTAGAACTTGCATTATGATAACATTTATAGGCCCTGATTTATAGCTTAGGACGTATTTGCCGGTTTTTGCGTTTTTTACGAAGAAAATACAGGTTGTTTTAAAAAGTCTGTTTGGTAAACAAAACCGTTTAAATAACCAAGTTTATATATTGATAAGGCTGGTTTTCATTTACCCTTTTGAAAAACTAAGCTTAACAACTAACTAACTAACTCACTAAAAACTAACATGTAGGTATTCCAAGAAAAAATACTATAGGTTATACGGAGAATTGTGGTATTACGAGCGGACAATTCAAAACAGCAACTTGATGTCTCATTTTATTTTAATATCGCGTAGGCCCACCTCGTACTCCCACCAGTTCGGCTGTCCTTCTAGGCATACTGTCCACCAAGCTTCTGATGAAGTCTTGGGGAATAGCCTCCCATTCTTCCCTAACCGCAGTCGCTAATTCATCCAAATTTTGAAATTCTTGTTCTCTCATACTCAGTTTCAGTTTCATTCTACTCCATACGTGCTCTATGCCATTCATATCGGGCGACCTAGCAGGCCAATTAATTCGCTCTATGCCATTTTCTCTCAGAACTTCTTGGACAATTCGTGCTCTGTGAGTTGTCCCCAAAGTTCTGAGCAAATGGCACAACAATTTCATTTACACACATATCTCGATATCTAATTGCATTCATAGTTTCTCCAATCAAAATAACCAAGTCACTCTTTCCGTCCCTTATTACACCACCCCATACAGTCACACTTCCACCACAAAATGGCACTTTGCTCACCATATTCTCTTCAATAAATCTTTCATTCTTTCCTCTCCACACTAAAATTCGCCCATCTGATGCATACAATGAAAACGGACATTCATCAGAAAACATGCAACAACTCCATTCGGCTACTCCTCAGTTCAAATGCTCTTGAGCCCAAACTCTTCGAAAAGCTCGGTGGACAGGTTGAAGAGATGGACAGATGGCACGTCTTCTGGCGTTCAGACCTGGCTCATGCAGGCGTCTTCTAATAGTGCTAGTTGAAGCTCTTGAGCCGGTAGTAGCCTTAGCTTGTGTGGCATTTAACTGTCTTCTCCTTCTGACGGATTGGTTTATTAAAATGTCCTCCCTGCGAGTAGTGCATCTTTTTCTTCCACAATGTCCAGCCTTTAGATAATTGGGAGCCCCATAATTTTGGCTTCTTTTTATTGTCCTATAAACTGTGGATTTTGATGTCCCTACTAGGTCCGCTATGTTAGCTAAACTTAGCCCTCGTAAGTGCAACCTGTTTAAGATTGCTCGTTATTTTTGTAAAATTCTTAACCTAAAAAGAACAAACTTACCGCATAATGTTCTGTAGTTCATTTTGGCTTAACATTGGCATTTCTATATGAATGAGAATTAAATAAATTTAAGTAAAACCTTCAGCTTTATACTTGTAAATAGATGACAGACATCGGCTTCAGATTATTTACTTAGTTTCCATAGCAACCCATATTTTGTTTTTCTAAGGTTGTTCGATATCGGAGACCTAGTACTGAAACATCACCTCTAAAGACGTGAAAGTAAGATATTTTAACAGTTTGGTGGATAAAATAGGGACTTTTTAAGAAAATCTTGTAACTTTGTTCGTAGAATTGTTATGCAGAAGCAGGCGTCAGACCACCAGTGCATTTCATTAAATACGATCTGGTAGATGGCTCTCAATACGAGAACCTGCCTATAGTGCCTTGCATCTCGTCGGTTGATTGACAAATTAGTGACCACCATACTCTTTTTTGTTCGTAGAACAAAATTAAAAAACCCGCCAAAAGTGTCCCGAGATATGAATCAGGACCTCTCAATGTTATCATAATTCATGTTCTAAAGTGACTCTTAATATCAAGGCGCAAGTAAGAAACCCGTTCAAGTTTAAGAATTTTGCATTTTCCTTTGTTTCACCCTGTATGATTGTAGATTCATATCTTTTCTTAAAACACACTAATTTTATGTTAGTTTAGGTTAGGTTTTCCTAAGTGTTAATAAAAAATCAGTTATGTAGACGTAAAAGTTAGTGACTTTGGCAGTTTGTTAGATAAAATACGAGCTTTTTAACAAACCCCTGTAACTTTTTTCGTAAAACAAAAATCAAAAACTCATAACCTTAATATATATAAATAACCACACATAATGCAAATTCTAAAGTGACTCTTAACATTAAGGGGCGAGTAAGGATATCGCTAAAGATTAATAATTTTGTATTGCCCTTTGTTTCTCCCTGTATGATTGTGGATTCATATTTTTTCCTAAAAGACAGATCAACTTTATGTTAGTTTAGGCTAGATTTTTCCCTAAGTGTTAATAAAAAAGTCAGTTCAATAGACGTAAAAGTTCGTGATTTTGGCAGTTTGTTAGATAAGATACGAACTTATGAACAAACCCATGTAGCCTTTTTCGTAGATCAAAAATTAACAAACCCACCAAACATGTCCCGAGATATAAATCAGGTCCTCTAAATGTAATCATAATGCAAGTTCTAAAATGACTCTTAACGTCAGGGGGCGAGTAAGAATATCGCTAAAATTGTAAGAATTTTGCATTGCCCTTTGTTTCACCCTGTATGATTGTAGATTCATATTTTTTCTTGAAAAAGAGATTAAGTTTATGTTTGCGTAAACTAGATTTTCCTACGTGTTAATAAAAAATCAGTTATCTAGACGTAAAAGTTAGTGATTTTGGCAGTTTGTTGGATAAAATTCGAACTTTTTAACAAACCCCTGTAAAATTGTTCGTAAAACAAAAATGAAAAACCCGCCAAACATGTCCCAAGATATGACTCAGGACCTCTCGACGTTATCATATTGCAAGTTCTAAAGTGACTCTTAACATCAGGGGGCGAGTAAAAATGTCGCTAAAGTTTACGAGTTTTGTATTGCTCTTTGTCTCACCCTGTATGATTGTAGATTCATATTTTTTCTTAAAAGACAGATCAACTTTCTGTTAGTTTAGGCTAGATTTTCCCCTAAATGTTAATAAAAAAGACAGTTCAATAGTCGTAAAAGTTAGTGATTTTGGCAGTTTTTTGGATAAGATACGAACTTATTAACAATCCCGTGTAACTTTTTTCGTAGAACAAAAATTAAAAACTCGCCAAACATGTCCCGAAATATAAATCAGTGCCTCCCAATGTTATCATAATTCAAGTTCTAATGTGACTCTTAACATTAGGGGGTGAGTAAGAATGTCCCTAAGGTTTAAGAATTTTGCATTGCTCTTTGTTTCACCCTGTATGATTGTAAATTTATATTTTTTTTTGAAAAACAGGTTAACTTTATATTAGTTTAGGCTATGTTTTTCTAAGTCTTAATAAAATTCAGTTCTGTAGACATAAAATTTGTGATTTTGGCAGTTTGTTGGATAAAATACGAACTTTATAACAAACCCCGGTAAGTTTTTTCGTAGAACAGAAATGAAAAATCCGCCAAACACGTCCCGAGATATGAACTAGGACCTCTCAATGTTATAAAAATGCAAGTTCTAAGGTAACTCTTAACATCAGGGGGCAAGTAAGAAAGCCGCTAAGTTTAAGAATTTTGCATTGACCTTTGTTTCACCCTGTATGATTGTAAATTCATATTTTTTCTTGAAAAGCAGGTTAACTTTATATCAGTTTAGGCTAGATTTCCCTGAGTGTTAATAAAAAATCCGTTCTATAGACATAAAAGTTAGTGATTTCGGCAGATTTTTGGACAAAATACGGACTTTTTAACAAACCCCTGTAACTTCTTTCACAGATCAAAAATCAAAAATCGGCCAAACATGTCTCGAGATATTCATCAGGATCTCTAAATGCCATTGTAGGGAAAGTTTTGTAATAACTCTAGCCACCAAATGCAGTAGGTTAAAGTTTAGTACTTTTTACACGACATTTTAATCCACCCTGTATAGTTCTCACCAAAAATGTTTATCACAAACCGAAAGTGTCTTTTGTGATTCTACAAGAAATGGGCTTTTAGAATCATGTCACTTCATTGAGATCGGTGAAAGCGTCTCTGAGATACAACCTTTCAAAAATGAGCAAAAAATTGGCCGTTCCGACTATTTTGACGAGCAGTTTATTTATATACAAAAATTACAAAAGTCATAAACAATATTAAATGAATTAAACCAATAAATTGCCGACAAATATTGTTCTGTGCTCCACATTAGAAGGTTGAGTGATTTTCTTGCTGACGCTGCGTCTGGTACCTGGTTGTCTGGTGTTTACTGGTGACCTACTGGCGGTGCGCTGGCAGCAATAACCAATTAATTTTGTATTGTTTCTGAAATATATAAACTGAAATTATTTTTATGACTAAATGTGAGTTTAGACATTCTGGGCAGTCTATTGCTGTGCCATCAGTGTTCAGCGCCGTCAGGTTCGAGGACAATCGCTTCTGTGGGCGGCTGGGCAGCTCTGATTGTATTTAATAGGATGTCTGCTGTATCTCTTCCTCCTTTCGTATTGGAGCTGCTACTCTGTCGTCGTTTGTAGAACCCGAATAGCACCATAAGTGCGATAACAACAAGTATAATAATTGATGTACCACTGAGACTTGTGACTAGGAGGTGCTTTTTGACTGTCATCCAATGCGTGGTTTCAAGTTGTCGTTTGATGTTCATTTCTTCATTCCTGACTGCATTAAGCTTGTTGGATGCATCAATTACAGGTTCGTCAATTAGCGTGGTCTCTCTGTCGTGCATAACAGGGAATAATGATATATTTTGTAGTATAGGTTTGAAGAATGCCTGTAAGACAGTGACAGTGTTTGACCTCTGAGGTGTTCGGATGTTCTTCTTCGTTTGGATGAGACAAGTTGAAGTTATTTCTATAATAGCAGTCTGATTTAGAGACACATCGTCTCGGTTTCGATCGCAAATAATGGCGATTTTAGTTTTTTCAGGCGCCATTGCTAACCAAGAGTTTGGAGTGTGTAACCGCTTCCATATTATTGATGATATGGAATGCTGTATGATTTTGCATGAGGTATTTTCTTCTCGCTGATATATTTGGTCTATTACGCAATTTGGACTTGTCTCTATGCCTCTTGTTGTGGTGGGTGAACACACGAAGACATTTTCCGCAATGTTCAGACTGTTGTTCAACTCATATTCAGAAATTTGGAAGTAGAGCTGTGAATCATAATCGATTGCTAGTACTTCGTTTGGAATATCCAGAATCCAGTATGACTTCTTTTCTGTCTTCAGTGGAATTGGAGTCCATCTGATTAGCATAAATTCGTTGTGTGCTATCATCACAAAATATCCATAGATGTGGATAAATTCTTCACTGTGTTCCACTTTGGTCTGGAGCACAGGATAGGATATTATCTCTATGTTGGAAGGAATCTTTCTGGGCGCAGCTGCTATTATCTCTTCAACGTGGGTCGGAGATAATAAGGCATATATGTGATCTTTGTGGTAGTGAACATCTAACAATCGTTTATAATAGTCCAAAAGTTCATCTATGTAATTGGAAACCACTTGATATGAACTAAGAAGTAAGAACGTGGATTGTCAGCTTATTTGTATCCACCGTTCGATACCATGCTTTCATTTCATTTATTGAAGCAATGCCTTCATTGATTTTCTCCCTGAGTCTTTTGAGTTGATTGTTGATTCTGGATTCGGTGTCATTACAAGTAGAAGTAGAGTACGTAGCATGAATTTGGTTTGGTGGTTGGATGCCTTAATTAGCTCCTTCTGGTTTTTGTCTAATTCGTCAATATTCGTGTAGCTCTCATATTTACTTCGAATACAGCGGTAAGCAGTTTTTCCCAACACTCCCCTTTTTTCACGTTTGGATACCACAGTGTGTAATCCATTTTGTATCCATTGAAATTGTTTTTCCTTCTCTTTTAAATGATGTATCAGTGATATGCATTGTGTGTTCCCTGCTATTGATTTTGCTCGTTGACAGAGGTTGTCTATCTGATTAATTGCATCATAAACGTTTATTGAGTCGTTTACCATTTTATTTCTCTCGTACTTAAGGTCAATTCTGAAGGTGCCCCTGTCTATTCGTGCATGTCCCATGTGCTCAATGTACAGTTCTGGTGGAGGATAATGGATCGAATATTGAGTTGCCTTGGAAGCATGGATCATCACAACGAAAAGAACGGCGATCAATACCTTTTTCCAGTGTTGTCTTGGGCTTCGTTTGTTTTTGTTGTGGAATAGTTGTTTTTCATTCTCGGTGTTTGACGATATTGGAATTAAGTGGTGCGTAGATCTCTTGATCGGGCCTCCTTCTGCTCTCTTTATAGTGACCACTCTAACATTTGTGTCTTAACCTGGGTGCACTTCAGTTATTCGGGCTAATGGCCATTTGCTTGGATCGATATTATGATCTTTTACAAGTACTATGTCTCCAATGTCGAGTGAATCTTGATGCTTCTTCCACTTGTAGCGCTGCTGAAGTTGATGGAGATAGTCATTAGTCCAGCTCTTCCAGAAATCTTTCTTAATTTACTGAACAAGTTTCCATCTCCCAACAATGTCCGAGTTTATGTTTGCAGATATTGGATCGGGAAACGATATAATTTCTTTTCCAATTAAAAAATGTCCTGGAGTTAAGGTTGCTAAATCATCTGGATCATTTGATAATGGGCACAGAGGTCGAGAGTTAAGGCAAGCTTCTATTTGGTGAGTTAATGTCGTCATTTCTTCATAAGTTAGTGGTGTGTCGCCAATTATTCGCTTTAAATAAAATTTCATAGACTTAACGCCAGCTTCCCATAGTCCTACAAAATGAGGAGAAGCTGGGGTAATGAAGTGCCATTGGGTTCCACCTGCAACTAAGGTATCTTGGATCTCTGACTTCTGTATTGTATTGTAAATTTCATCATGGAGTATCTTACTGGCTCCTATGAAGTTGGTACCATTGTCACTATATAGATGCGCACATCGTCCTCGTCTGGAGATAAATCGCCGGAAGGCTGCCAGAAACATGTCTGATGACATATCACTGACAACTTCTATGTGAATTGCCTTTATAGCAAGACAGACAAAGATCGAGATATATCGTTTATAAGATCTGTATCCTCTGCCCTTTGTAGTTTTGACCTGGATAGGTCCCGCGTAATCGACGCCGGAATGCAGAAATGGGTGCGACGGTGTAATTCTGGGAACTGGAAGATTTCCCATCTGTTGCTCGATTGTTTGGGCTTTGAATCTCAAGCATCTTACACAGTGGCCAATAATCGTCGTTACTCGGCGTTTTCCATTTATTATCCAGAAACGGCTTCTTGTATAGGATAATGTCAGCTTATTTCCTCCATGTAGTGTATTGGCGTGAGCGTTCAGTATTACTAACTTTGTCAGGTGACTTACATATGGTAGCATAATTGGATGTTTGCTATCGTAGCTTGACATTGAGTTTTGCAATCTGTCTCCAACTCGTAAAACTCCATTGTCGTCCAGCCATAGAGTAAGATTGAGTATTTTGCTACTACTGTCTAGTTGAGAGCTCCTTTTTAGCTTTTGTATTTCTAGCTTGAAATGTTGGATCTCATCAATCTTGATTAGGTGTGTTAGGGTGTCTCCCAATTCATCAACTGTGAGTAGTGCATGCGAATTCGTTTGTTTTCTGCATTTTTGAATAAATCGTCTGCAGTATGATATAACTCGAGTCATGTGGTTTAATGAAGAAAATCGCCCTATGATTTCATTTTTTGTTGTACGTGGTGCCAATGTTGATTTGGAACTAGTTTGGTGATTTCTGCTACTCGGTTGGCTACAAAATTCTTCCACCTGGACCTGTCCCCTTTTATCCATAATAATGCTATTGTCGAGCATGTCCAGGCATGTATGGGGGTATCTTGTAGTGATAAGGTCGTAGCAGTCTTTTTTATTAGATATGAAAGGAGCACGGCAGCACATAACTCTAGTCTTGGCAACGTAACTTTCATTCTTGCTGGTGTAACTTTGGATTTGGCAATTAGCAGAACTATTTCTGCTTTATCCTGGGAATTCTTCACTTTCATGTAGACTACGGCTCCATATGCCCTTTCGGAGGCATCACAGAAACCATGTAGTTCCACTTGACTGCTTTTGACTTGGTACCTGGATATAGTAATTTTTTCGACATTTATTAATTCTGTTAGGAAAATTTCCCATTTGCTCTTAATGACGGGTGGCACAGGATCATCCCAATTCATCTCTTGCAGCCATAATTCTTGGATCAGGAGTTTCGCTCTGATGATTACTGGAGCTAACCATCCTAGTGGGTCGAATAACTTAGCAACTTCTGAGAGGATGCTTCTTTTAGTAATGTTATCACTGGTCGATATTTCGGTTTCGAATCTAAATGTGTCATCATTTGGCGCCCAGTGTATACCTAGTGACTTCCTTATGTCATCTCCAGTTATTTCTAATGCTGAATGATCCTTAAGTTCATCTGGAATATTTTGTAGTAACTCTGGTTTGTTGCTGGACCATTTCCGCAACGTAAATCCTCCTCGTTGAAACATGTTGATAAGTTCGTCTTGTAGTGGCAGAGCTTCTTTTATGGTGTTAGCACCTGATAACAAGTCGTCGACATAAAAATCTCTCATTGCTGCTTTGGATGCATTTGGAAAGTTGTGTCTCTCATCGTGGGCAAGCTTTTGTAACGTTTTAATCGCTAAGTACGGTGCTGCTGTCCTCCCATAAGTTACAGTCGTTAAGCAATATTCATTTATTGGTGTGTCACTATCAAATCTCCATAAGATTTTCTGATATTTCAGGTCGTCGGTGTGAATCCTTATCTGCTTATACATTTTTTCAATGTCGGCTGTGATCACTACTTTCTGTGACCTCCAGCGTAGCAGTATGTCTGACAGTTCTGGTTGTAGTCTGGGACCTGCATACATGGTATTGTTGAGGCTCAATCCTGATGAAGTTTTACTGATGAAGATAATATATTGATGTGGTATCTCTGTATGTGGAAGCATTTTCATGTGACCAAGATTTAGATATTCCTGCACGAATTGCTTATAGGCGATTTCCAGTTCTTCGTTACTGCTCATTCTTTTCTCTAACTGGAACAATCGTGCAGTGGCTCGTGATTTCGACATTCCTAATAGACTCTCCTTTCCATTAAATGGGATTCTAACAGTCTATGTTCCATCGGTATTTCTTGTAGTGTTGGCTTGGTAATGTTGTTCGCAATATTGATCATCTTCTGCTAACGGACGTGTTTGTGAGACCTCTTCGACGAAATTTTGTTAATTGTCTGCCTTCTTCAATGCATGTTATCATGCTGAGAACTTGTAAATTGTTGCCTGAATTTTTTGGTAAGTTTCCGGAAAGAATCCATCCTAATTCTGTTTGTTGGCCAAGGAGACCATCTTCAGTTTTTCGTATGCCTTCTAAGATTAACTGGGCATATTCTCGGGTTCTAAGAAGTATTTCTACTGGGCCAGGTTTGTAGAATGTTGGGTCAGCAAGGATGTCGTTCTTCCATTGTAATATGTCTATGTCAAGGTCTACTCCAGGAAGAGTTCATGTTAGTTTAGGCAGAACAATTCCAACAACCTCAAGCTGGAAACTGCTGGAAAATCTTGGCTTGATTAGTAGCTGTAACTGGGATTTTGACACTTGTGGTTCTCCTGCGCCAAGTCCTGTAACTTGTGCTTGAATTTTCTGTCTGGGCAGGCCGAGTAGACTTGCAGCCTCTTCGGTTATGAATGCTGATTGGGAGCCAGGGACGATGAGAACTCTCAGCTTTTCATAGCTTCCATAAACATTTCTAAGTCTAATGAGTGCTGTTGTCAGAAATACCATCTCATCTTGTCGGCGAACATGGCTTGTTGTTTCGTTTTTGAACACTGGTCTTCTGTTCTGTGGTGGTTTCCATGAATCGATGTGTAAGTATATATGATGGTGCTTGTTGCAAATGCGGTATTTCATTGGAGAATTACATTTGGATTTGTAGTCATGGTTTAAGCAGTTCAAACATAGCTTTTTGTCCTTGGCAGCTTTTAGTCGATGTTCTGATGATAAAGCTTTGAATTTTGTGCAGCGGTAAATTAAGTGGGCTTCATTGCAGTACTTGCAGGCATCAGTAATTCTGGGATTGTTATTGTTATTGTTGTTGTTTGAGTTGTGTGGAATTTTCTTTTGTGCATCTGATATTGCTTCTAATGATTGGAATCTTGCTTGAAGAATTCTTCTAATTTCAAGAAAGTCCTGTATTTTACATAAAGCCTGTTGGTTTCATGATCCCATTTTCGGCAGATGATGCGATTGATAATAGCTCCACAATTGGAAGTATCAATTTTTAGGTTATTGATGGCTTCCAGACATCCACAATTGTATCCTGAAGCTGCTTTATCTTGGATGATGACTCATGATGAATTACTGGAAGATCTAAGATCCTATCTATCAGTTTGGAGATTATGAGTCTATCATTGCTGTATCTGTCATTGAGAATATTCCAAGAAGCATCATGGTTGGTTTCTGCTATGGACAAGTGCTGGATCAGTCTATCAGCTTCCCCTCTCACATGCGCTTTAAGATACTGCATTTTCTCTATTGTTGTAATTGTTGGATTTTCATGAACCACTTTGATGAAAATATCTCGAAATGTGACCCAATCTTCGTACAGGCCATCAAAATTTGGCAATTTGATTTGAGGTAAGATTATATTGCATTGTTTCACAGTTTGTTGTCCTCCTTGAATCTTGTCCTGTAGGTTTTGTACTGTTCTTTCGTACTGCTTTTCAAGGTTGTGAACGGGATTCTTGATGGTGTGGTCAATTCCCTGAACCTGAAGCTCGACGTATATTTCAGCTTCATTGCTTGGATACTTTCTCTAGTAGGAACTGATATCGGCTGCGAGACTGCTCATTGACTAGTTCCGTTGAGATGTCTCTTAAAGTTTGACTCATCTGGTTTACTCGGACCTCTTCTTCTTTTAAACGATTTTTCGGTGCCTAACACTGGTTTGGATTGTAATATAAGGGTTTTTGTTGTGCGAGTGGTTTGTCTGCCTGGAGAAAGTTTTATTTGGAATCGAAAATGTGTTTGGTAATTTCTTGGAATAATTCTTCTAGTTTACGAAAATAAGTGGCTGTGAAATACGGATGCGTCGGAACGTCAAGCTTTATATGCTGTTTATGGTTTTCTTCGATGCTTTTCCAAAAGGACTCAAACTCTGCAGTTTTCTTGAGAAAATATTGTTCATTTTGTCATTCGTGGGCGTCCTTTTTGTAACTGGCAAATAGGGTTTTTAATTTTTTACCCAAGGTTTCTTGTTCTTTGGCGAGTTCGTTGGCTTCTTCCATTCTTCTAGGTCTGTATGTCCTGGCTTCTTTTTATGACTTCAGTACGTTTGTTTTTTTTGTTGTTGTTGTCTGCTGGTATCTCAACCGATTTCTTTGTTTCGTTGGGATGGGACGCTGCAGGAAGGAATGTATGTGTTAACCCCGATGGGGCACGAGTGTTTGTGTATATTTGTATATGGAAGTAACTTGAGAGAATCCTAATCAGTTTTGGGATGCTGTAACCAGGGCAAGGCACCTGCTATACAAAAGAATAACTGAAAAGAACCACTACCACCCAAGGTATACTTGGGCACCGCGCAGGTTTGATAGAACTCTAAACAGTTTTGGGATGCTGCAGCCAGACAAGGCACTTGCTACAGCAGGAAGGAAGGTATGTGTAGGTGTGCTTAGACCGGTATCTAAGCGTTAACCCCGAAGGGCGCGGGTGTGTTGTGTTTATTGCAAAGGGAAGTAACTGAAAAGAACCACTCCCACCCAAGGTATACTTGGGCATCGCGCAGGCTTGAGAGAATCCTAATCAGTTGGATTTTGGAAGGTTTTTTGCTCGAAGGACCAATGTAAATTCCTATAATGGAATTTAGGAAGAATGCTCAGGACATTTGGTAGTTTATTATTGTATAGGGTTTAGGTTGGAAGGTTGAGTAAGAACCACTGTTGGATTAATACTGACTTTTATTTACCAATTAACAACTGTTTATATACAAAAATTACAAACGTTATAAACAATATTAAATCAATTAAAACAATAAATTGCTGACAAATATTGTTCTGTGCTCCACATTAGAAGGTTGAGTGATTTTCTTGCTGACGCTGCTTCTGGTACCTGGTTGTCTGGTGTTTACTGGTGACCTACTGGCGGTGCGTTGGCGGCAATAGCCTAGTTAATTAATTTTGTATTTTTGCTGAAATATATAAACTGAAATTTTTTTTATGACTAAATGTGAGTTTAGACAACCCTGTATAACCTTCAAGAAAACACTTGTGTTTCAACCTCCTACCCTGATTCTAGAATGAACGACCTTTCAAAACCTATTTAAGTTATTAATTTCTGAGTTAAGACATTTCTGAGATACAGACTCCCAAAAGTGACGAAAAAAGTTTTGCTGTATCGATATTTTCCGTTAGCAGTTTACCTATGATTTATTTTTTATTATTGTAGCGAAACCGTCCATCTATCATGCAGGAGTTACATTTATCTACGATAGTGTACTCAAATCTATAGAGAAAAATCCAGACCGCAGGTAAGGAATTGGAAGTGGAAAATATGGAAGATATATAAATTCTATACAGGGTGTCATATTTAAATTCGTACAGTAGGTCAGGTCTGTTAGATTAGCAAAAAGTTACAGTGTTGCCACATTTTAAGCAGTTTCTGAAATATTTAGAAAAATGCAAAAACTGCGAAAATTTTAAATATCTTGTATTTCAAAAACTATTGGCGACACAAAAAAAGTTTAAATTACAAAGTTTTACTACACTCTAACCCCTCCCATATGATATCTCGATTAGTTTCGTGTGACGTTTATCAACCGAGTTATCAGTACAAAGTTAATTTTTTTAAATACGAACTGGATTTTTTTTTCATAATTTGAAAGTTTTTTTAAATATAACGGCTATTACATAAATATCGTTTTAAACATTTCGAACAAGTAAATCCATCATCACAATATTATATCTGAGTCCGGTACTGTTTATGCAGATTTAAATGTTTATACTGAATTTTTCTTTAGTAAGTACATCTGCATTTTACGTAGTTCCATACATGTGGTTACACATATAGTTCTATTTTTTAGGAAAAAACCCTGCCAAAGAAGAAGGAGAAGTAAATGAATTGAAGGTTTTAGGTAAACTTCCACTTTTTACTTAAATGGGTCAAATTGTGTTGCCAACTGCGTTGCCAGAATAAAAATTCTGATCAATTTGTTTTGTTCTAATTTTAACATACAAAGCTTATAAAAATAATATAATTGCAGATGTTCATTGCGGGAATTGGAAGAGGAAGTAAACATCTTCAAAACTTCTTCTTCTGAGAACTTTCGAAACACAAGGCAATCAATATTATCGTAGAGAAACCGGTTTTCAGGAGCAATTCGGTATTAACGTTTGGTTAAGTGCTGTCGACAATAAAGTAATACGCTCTTCCTTTTTTTAACGATCAATTGAACGCCAAAATATATCTACGTTTTTTAATTAATGAACTAGAGGGTTTTGTTGATAATTTGCCATTGAACGTGTATAGAAATTACGAGTATTTTCAGCATGATGGTGCGCTTGCATATAGACGTCACCGATGTGTTTGTTATCTAAATTTATCTATGCTCCATAATTGGATTGACAATAATGGGCCAGTTAATTGGCCTCCTAGATCCCCTAATATTACTCCTATGGATTTTTTCATTTTGGGTTTTATAAAGAATGACGAGTAATAAAATTACCCCACAAATGCTAGAAAACGTACAGACCAATATTAGGAAGAGAGAAAGGTTGTGTCTAAGAAACCAAGAAAGACAATTTGAGCCTTTAATTTATTAAAAAAATAGTTAACTATTTTTAAAAATTAATTATTATAATAAAATTATAATTATTAAAAAAAATAATATAACGACTTATGTAATAAGCCGTTATATTAGGAGTAAAAAGAACTTTTAAATTATGGAAAAAAATGCAGGTTCGTATTTAAAAAAAATCACTTTGTATAGGTAACACAACTCCGTTGATAAACGATACACGAAGCTAATCGAGGTGTCATATGGGAGGGGTTAGAGTATACTGAAACTTTGTGATTTAAACTTATTTTGTGTCAGTAATAGTTTTTGAAAGAGAAGAGATTTCAGTTTTTGATATTTTTTACATGTTTTTAAAATATTTCAGAAACCACTCAAAATGTGGCAACATTGTAAAGGTTTTCTAAAAAGGCTCTACAAAAGTCAACTTTTTGCTAATTTAACCGTCCTTTTCCAGTACACCGTTTCGGAGATAGTAATACTGCATGCACTTAAAAAAGACACCCTGTAGAGTAACCGTAATCACCTAAAAATTTTAGACCGGTGTATGACTGTCATGTGCACGGTAATAAACAGAATTAAACTGGGGAAAAAAGGGATGAACGATTTCTTATAAATGTTATATAACATTTTTTGGTGAATAGGCTTTTGCTTTCAAGCCGTCATCAGCGCCTGTATCTATTAGGACAAGTGATTGTCGCTAAAAAAGAAGGCGCTATGTTAACTAGTAAACCGGGTAACGCAGATATTACTAGCCAAGGGATAACTATGGGTTATTTGGATTATATGGGTACACAGGAATCACTAGCTAAGCGATAATTTTGGTTAAAAGAATGTTAAAATTTTGAAAATTTTTGTACGAATATAAAAACTTTGTAGTTAACTATTACGTATAAGTGCGTGTAGATCCATACGTCTACACTAAATATATTTGTTTATTTCGGTCCTCTTATCGTTTTCGAGAGAACCGTGATCGAACTTTCCATATATAAAGTTTATTTATTCAATGAAAAGTAATATGTTTTTTATAGAAATAAATGAAGCCTCGAAATGAACAATATAGAGAGTGTTCCATTTGAAAGAAGGAAATTGACGTCACTTTCCGTAAAACCGAATAACTAAACTAGCCATACGAGTTCAAAGCTCGTTCAGGACTGCAGGGATGCTCTAGAGTCACTGGCAGAAACAAAAAGAGTAACTCTGGGATGGGTTCCTGGACACAGAGGCATCGAGGGGAACGAGCGTGTCGACGAATCGGTCAAGCGTGGTTCCCAGACATACTTTACTGGACCAGATCCATGTCTAGGAGTAAGTAAAGGGTACGTCTCTGGCACTATGAATGACTGGGCATGGGAGAGGACAAGTACAAACTGGACACAGTCAGGAATAGTAGTAGACAGACCAAGGAAATCTACCCTAACCTGGATAGATCCAAGGCCTCGTGGCTTCTTGGGAGAAGCCGGCAATGGCTAGGAGTAGAATCCTTACTGGACACTAAGCAGGCACATGCACCTCCTAGGAATGGCTGACATTCCACCGTGCACCCACTGTGGGGCAGGAGAAGAGTCGTCATACCAGTTTCTGGGAGCGTGCCATAGGTTGACGCGATTGCGCCATAGGACATTTGGAGCCGCTTTTCTTCATTGAGGGGACTTTCCGACTCTGAAATGGGACGGAATACTTTCCTTCATTACAGGGACGGGTCGACTCGTGGAGGGGGAATGAGGGCCCTGATGGAGTAGGAATGGGTGGACCGGGGGACTGTGAAAAGGCCCTCTAAGGCCTAGCCGCAAGGCTTCAGTACCCCCATTGTTTACTACAACTATATGCAATAAGTAACTACAAAGTTACTGTATTCGCCCTGTAAAAATTTCAAAATTTAACATTCTTTTAACTGAAATCGTTTGGTAAGTAATTCCTATTTCACCCGGTTAGCTAATTTAGACTTAGACGTAGAATCCGAAAATAAAGAAGTACCTATATAGCACGTTTCATTGGAAATAAGAAAACTGATGTCACTTTCGGTGAAACCGGAAACGCAAAGTAGTCATACTTATGTGCAATTTGTTGCAGTAGCGGTGTTGATTCCTCACGACGTGTCCCGGATATTCGAATTCGATTTTCGGCTCTTGATGGTGTACATGATTTCCAGTTCTTTATTCATTCTTTTGAGCACTTCTTTGTTCGTTACGTAAGCTGTCTGCTGTTTTCGAGCATTCTCCTGTGCCGCCACATTTCAAATGCTTCAAGTTTTTTAGTGGTGGCTTCTGTTAGCATCCAGGACTCTACCTTTGTTTCGAGCGAAAGGTTGTGACTTTTAAAGATGGCGCTGATTTTGTTGAAAACCGTCTTCGCTTTTCTTATGCGACATTTTATTTCTTGTGCGCTGTCCCATTGCTCATTTAATACAGTTCCAACCTAACAATATTGTTTTACTTCTTTTATTCGAGATCCGTATCTTATCGATATATAGGTGCGCTCTGCTTATGTCTTTCTTGCTTTCTCTTTGTTTTGTGGACATTGATATTGAGACCATGTTCTTGACTGTATTGTGTGATTCGGTCCATTAACCTTGGTAGTACCTCCAAGCTATCACTATGGTATCGTCGGCGTAACGGATATTGTTCAGTCTGACTACGTTCAAAAGAATACCCTGCTCTACTCCGTTAAGGGTTTAGTTGAAAATTGTTTCAGAGTTCAAGTTAAATATTAACGGCGAGATGATACAGCCCTGTCTGACCCCGAGTAGTATTTCAATCTGTTCAGTACGCTCTCCATCAAGTCTCATGCACGCTGCCTCTAGATTTGAAATTATTCTGAGATCTTTATCGTTTAAGGGCGACTTTTACAAGTTCAAGTAAAAATTCAGTTTGAAGTTAAAACCCCAGATATGACCATTGTTTATCTGTCAGGTAAACAACGCAATGTACGTCATGTGTGGTGTTTTAACTTCAAACTGAAGTTTTACTTGAACTTGTAAAAGTCGCCCTAAGTCTGCATCTTTTAGAATATTGATCATCTTTTGATGTTGAACTCGATCAAAAGCTTTTTCGTAATAAATGAGACATGCGCATACGTCACAATTAACGTCTCTACATCTATCGATTAGTATTTGAACTCCAAATAGAGCTTCACTGGTGCCGACTGCATTTATGAACCCGAATTGGTTATGTGATATAGTCTGAGTAACGGTCTTGTGGAATTACGTCATGAATCGTGACGTCTCCCAGATGTGACAGCATGTCGTAAATAAGATCGTTAAGATTTACCTTTAACGTCAACTTTACTCTTATTATATTTTTCTAAAGGGTAATTTACATTCGTAGCATATTTAAGCTAGAGCTCCAGCATGCTTGAATAAAATTGTAAAAAAAGGAAAGACACGCAGAGTCGTGGGTAGTTAGAGCCGGAGTCTGTGACTACCCACGGGTCTGCGTGTCTTTCCTTAGGTGCTATCTCGAAAAAACTTTGACCCAGTAACGGATAATGGACACAATTAACGTTATAAATATCGACATAACTTCGTCACTTCATTAAGAGCCTTGATAAAGACCGCAATGACGGTCGAAACGTCGGCGATTTGAAAATTGAATGAAGTTGTTATTTCGTCCCCATACCAGCTAATCCACCTTCGTACTATTGCTATTGGGACGCTAAGCACTTGGAACTTGAATAAAACTTTGAATGGAAAATAAGTTTTTTCATTGAAAAACCTAACTAGTAATTGATTTAAGAGCTGCGAATATGACTGAAGTTTCTAGAAAATGTATTTGAGGCATTTACAAGAAATTTAGACAGGTTTACGTCTTTTGATGAGTGTAACTAGCGAGTATAATCGAAAATCGTCGTTATCTATTAGATTATAAGAATTATAAGATTATATTAACGTTTCGATATATTAGATCTCAATCTCAAAAAACTATCAAAACTTTTAACAATTGACGCTTGTTGATCTGGAAATAAAGAATTATAATTCTTTAGGATATAGTAATTTGAGATAAGCGTATAGAGCGCCGCTAGTTCCTTTGATGTTAATTGACCAATTTTTGTTATGGAACAAACTTGTGAAAGGCTCTAAAATTAAACTTAAATTATGGAAAAGAACTAACGGTTATATTATAGGTACTTTTCTTGTTGGCTGAATTGATTAAGGTTACAAGATTTGAAACAACTTATTGATAATAAAAACCCTTATTATGCAGGTTGTATAATTACAATAAATTTGTAAAAAAATATACTTTTAGTGTTATCTTTAAGTAAAAGAATATAAATACAGGACGCCGCATTGGTTGCCTAGAGTTAGAAGAGAACCTGAGAGGAACCTAAATTAGATCGCGTTTTTCCAAATATGTTTAATGTTAAAATCGCACATGCAGAAAAATAAAAAAAAAGTTTTTATGGTTCACGTTTACTTCTTTGAGCGTGTCTTTTGTATTTTCTCATGTTTAAATCTTCTGTAGAGCTATCACCAGCATTCATTTCTTTTGCGTCCCACTGTTTGACTAGCATCATTTTCTTAGCAATTTAGTTGACATTCTTTATACAACAAGAATCTGGATACGACTAATGAATCAGCCATTCTCTAAAAATTAAACATCAATATGAAATATAATAATAGGTACATGATGTGTTGTAATAACATGAAAAGTTTCTTTCAAATACAACAGCTTTAAATACATAAACATTATTATTATTAGTAATGAAAGTAGTAATTTTAAACCTAAACATGGAAAATACGTAGAACAAGTAATTACTTACTTATTTATGCACTGAAGTTAGAGGTAAAAAGGGTCTTCCTGCATATTTCTCTCTGGTAAAGTAAATCAGATTTAAAATAAACTAGTCTTCCCGTTCAGAATCCCGAGGAGTTTTTATTTTAAACGATAATGAAATAATGTGTCAAACTGACAATGAATTAATTTTAAATTTATTTTTGTTGCATTGTTAAGTGGCAGGTGGTACGCGACGTACGTTTATGACATAATTTTTCTATTTCATTCAGTAAGCATGCGTTAGTGAGAACGGAAAAGGTATGACGAATTCCACAACATGATTATTCAGACTATATCTTTGCTTCGCATTTTTTATATATTCTTCGGTGGATGACTTTAAGAAACAGCTTTAGCATGTAACTCATGAGGATAATAGTCCGAAATTCTTCACACCTCTTTCTTCCAGTGCTGTATATCCTGACTGGAACCATTTTTCCGGGATATATTGAGTGTTGTAGACTCTGTTGAAGATGGCTGTGATCCAGGCTATTCCTTCTTCATTTAACAGTTTGAGGAGCTCCGCCTCTATATTATCTGGTCAAACTGGATTTTCATTTGTTTCATTACTATCTCACACATACTTGTTGCTTTAGTGTTTCTTGGCTTGTGGATATTTCTGAGACTGGATAACTGACTTCCGGTCTTCGATTGTCATCTGTTTTTTATTTCTTGTTTGTCGATGATTATTTTCCCATTTGTGTTTGTAATCTTCATAAGTTGTCGCTTTTTAAAGGTTTCCGTTATCTCTTTTACTATTTTATGGCCGTTAAAGGTGTTGTACCTGACTTGTAGCATTTCGATTTCCGTACATCTCTCTGCTGTTTTTTTTCTTTGGGTTCTCTAATCCTTCTTCTGGTCTTTATTAGAATCTTTCTGTAGGCCTCTTTATTTCCTTTAAGTGTTCTCCTTTGCCCCATTAGATCTAAAATTTCTTCGGTCATCCAGGATTTCCTTCTTGTTTCTTTCTCTGGTTCTAGGAGTTCTTTCTTTGTTGACCCTACTATTTTTTCAAATTTGTTGATCTCCTGTTGCGTGTTATTTTCTCCGTTTAATTAATTGACTTTTTCGTTAATGTGATCCCTCACTTTTTGTTTTATTGATGTTTTTTTTAGAGCTGCCATATCATAGTTAGGTATAACTTGTTTCTTAACTTTCTTTAGTCTTACCTTCATAACTCCCACTAGAAGTGTGTGGTCCGATTCGATATCTGCTCCTGGATAGGTTTTAGCTGATGCGAAACAGTTTCTGAATCTCCTATTGACCAAAATGTAATCAATCCGGTTATCCACGTATAGAATCTTCTCATTGGTAGTTTGTAAAATGTGTTTAATACTACCAACTCGTCTTCTGCAGATATTTCAAGACTATCACCTCTTTGGTTTCTCTGTCCTAATTCGAACGATCCAATCAAGGCTGTATTCACTCCCACTCCCAATATAGCATTGTAATCACCCATAACGATGTTTATTTCGTATTTGTGGAGTCGTATTATCTCCACGCTTTAGTAGAGTTTCTCGATCACATCGTCGTCTTTACCTGCAGTAGGGGCATATATTTGTACTATATTTATATTTGCTTCGTTAGCCTGTATTGAGTAGCATTGCTCTGTCATGCAATTAATCACCCATTTACTCATACTTCTTGTGGTTATTATTCAGACTCCATGCTCCAGTTTCCCAACTGATGAGCCCGAGTAAAATACTCTGTGTTCTTCTTTGTCTATACTTCCTGCTCCCGGCCATCTCATCTTACTTATACCCATGACCTCTATGTTCATTCATTTCATTCGACATTCATAACTATCTTCCCCGGAGATCCGAATGGGAAACTTACTCCGGAATTATCTTTAGTTCTGAGCATTGCCATAGATGATATACAAACAATGAAGACACCGATGATGGATGAAGAAAATGTTTCATCTCAATGTGGAAACCAACTTTTTAGAGATTATGGCAGCAGAACCCTCAGATCTGATGTTTAGACTACTAGTCACGCGAGCTCAAAAACCGACAACGAGTTGGCTCACCTCTAAACAACCTCGCGTTAAAAATTTCGCAGTAAGAGCAAGGTGAGAACATGCTGAGACATGTTTCGCGAAACAGTTGCGCGAGTAGAATTCTCAATGTGATATCCCAACTTAAGATCTTTAATGTAGCGGTTATCCTCTGTCATCTACATTCTTATGTCGTTGACCGCTACTATAGTTTATCCGCCTTTGAGGGTGATTTCTCAACCACCTCATGACAAAAGAGTGCCCGGTCTTCCGCTTGCTCATCCGTCCGTAGCTGTTGACAAGTCGAAAGTAGATCGCTTATTCCGGCGATCGTTCGGTCGTCAGAGCCTTGTCAGTTATCCAGCAGGGTGCACTGGATCATTTTAGTTATCACGCGAGCAGGTGAGATTGACATTTGGGCTGGCAATATTGGTCCGCCTTCACCCCTTACACCCCAAACTTAGGGTTGGACGTTTCAAAACGACCAAAGCTTGACATTGCGTTGAATTCCGAACTTTGGCGATTGCCAAAGAGCCTATCCTAGGATTGCGCAATTAGATAACGACCACCGCCAGCGTTTGAGAGATACTGTGAGTAAATCGATTAGTTGTATCAAATTATGGTAATGATTAAGTAGCTTTTTTAGAATGAGCGTGTGGCGCTCTAACGCAATAGTTGTCAGTGATATTTTACCTTCTCTATTTTGAACATACTTTTCTGCGCAGCTTTTACTTTTTCTGCTTTCATTAATGTTATCTACCTGTGTATAAAGCTTTTCATTAAGTTTTTCGATTCAGGTGGTCTAGGAAGTCTAACAGATGTGGCCCCCTGTATAAAATTTCAACATATATTTCTAAAACATAAACGTTAAAAAATACTGTCGTTACCAAAATGTTGGTGCCTGAAGAGTGGTGGTGGAACCAGGCTGAAAAGATGCATCGATTCTTAGACCTAATCTTCGATGCCTTCATACAGATTACTTTAGTAATCCGCTGCTTCCGGTAATGGGTTGATCAAAAGTTACTGTAAAATTGGCTTCCACGCCCCAACATTCTCCCTTTTCCATTCCGAGTTTTTTGCTGATTGCGCGATGGAATGCTGGTGCTTCGTTTCATCGGTCACTGGGTCTATGTTGATTGGTTGTGTTGTTGCTTGGTGGTAATACGTTTCCCTTTCTACTTCAATCGCTGCCTCTTGTTAAATCTGTTTTAGATATGTTTCAAATTCGTTAACCAACATTTTATCTCGAATATAATAATTCGTGGTAACATCGTCATAGTCTCGTTTAATGCTTTTCTTAATTTCTTCATGGTTTTCGGAGTTATGTTTCCATTGTTCTGTTAAACTCTGTGGTTTCCTTACTAAGTAGTCTTGGGTTTTAGGCGTCTTTTTTTACGTTGGTTAATGCCTCTTAAGCACCCTCCGCTATTTCCGCTGTTACTTCATCGCAGCCTCCATCCTTGCTGATTTTCTAATTAGCTGGCAGCCTCTTATTCTCCGATCAGTAATACTGTTCGTTGGCGGAGGGAACAAATAAGTGTCGTATATTGGTGTGGTGGGTATTCCCATAATAGGTATCAGCGTGTGCTGCTCGAGGCTGGTGGCAGTGACTTAAAAAAACCTTCTAGATCTTTCCCAGGCATCGGTGATCTGCGAGATTCTGTCTTTGATTCCCCCCCGGAACTTAGGATTTTTACTTGATTATCTGTCTGCTAGATTTAGGTATAGTGGTGACAGCCAATTTGAAAGTCTTGCGCCCCTTGTACGATGTTTGATATGATAATGTCTTGTCAATTTTGTTACTTAAGGTAGCATCTTCGAATTCATGTTTTAATTTCCTGGTTGATTGTTATTATTAAGTCCGGTATACGTCCGGTGACGTTCTTCACTGACTTAAAAAGACCTGAGGAAGACCTAAAAATAAAGGTTGAAACGTTGGCGATTTCGAGAAAGTGAAGTGGCTATTTGTCCTACACCTGCGATCCAACACCTGTCCGGTACTAGGTTTAATCTTGATAACTTCTGACTTGCGAAGACCCTGTGTACAGCACCGAGATGTTTGGAGCTCAGGTTGTAAGTCCGGTTCACTATTATCCATTCACTTATTTTTGTCATCTAGTAACTTTTGAAAACTTAATTTTTATACCCTCTCTCCTTTTAGCACATGTTGAGAAGATACGAGAAAAATGTCAAAGTCGATTTTCCAACGCCTACTAGACGACAATCATAAGTGAATGGCTTATAGTTTGAAGTAGTGATGACTTTTGCTTATGTATGTGCAGGTGAGGCAGTGGCTGTCTCCGTGTCTGCTAGTTGATGTTTGTTGTAGGGTACGGGTCTTAAATCCATCAAGCTACTTTTCTTTGCGGCTGGAGGGATGTTGCTGTCTCCTAGGCTCCTGGTTGAAACTCAAAGAACCAATGATGAGCCTGTTGGTGCCCAAACGAAGATCTTTCCTAAGTAGACTTTAGATAGTTCCTGTGAAGGGGCATAGTTAAGTTATCTCCAGTAATATTCCTGTCCAATAGGTAGGGTAGTAGAGACTTTGGGATCTTCCCGTACATGATGTGACAAATCATACACTTGTCAATTTTACTTGTAAGGAAAAAGGTTTTATCAAATATTTGTAGCCCTCGTAACTCAACTCTCTAGAAGGGGTTAATGTCATTAATTAATATTTTTTGTCGAGCAGTTTCCGAAAAATCGTGTTTGAATGCTACAGAAGTATTTAGAAGGTTGTCTACACTGAGCTACATGATTTTCAGGTTTTTGAACTCTTCATCATATTTCTCCAAATTGCTTATCCATTATTTCACGAAAAAAACCTTAATTTGGATTTGTGTTTCAGGCTTAAAAGTTCTCAGGGTCTAGTAGAAGATATCTTCCTCTAGAGCTTTATTATCTTCTTGGCGCTCACATTTGTTTCTTCTAGACGCTTCTGTTTCTCTTCCCCTCTTTTTGTCGTTCTTTTTTTTTATCTATTAGACCTTTCTTTTCGTCTTCCTGTCTCTGTTTTTCATGCCCATTTCGTTCTTCCAGATATTTCTTTTCCTCTTGGCTTAAGGCGGTCAAGAATTGTATGTGATTCTGAAATCGCCTGGTAGATTGATCTGGTATTCACCATCAACGTAAAAATTGTTGTGAAGCGATCCAAAAACCAGTTTTCTGCAATATTGTCACTTCCCACAGACAAATGGCCGAGATTTCGTACCTATATTGTCTGGGGGCGACGTTTAGCAGAGTATCAGACTCATTTCTCTATCAGGCAGAGGAACCATAGACTAGTTTCGCTCTTATTAGAGCTCATCAGTACGGTATACCTCGAACCTGATAGAAAAATAAGTCTGAACGGCAATTGGATCTAAATCTTGCTTAGACGCCTGTACGTATATGTAAGTGGCGCCATCTGACGACGGCGGGTGCTTCCACTAGGGCATGCGAGATGATTGTGAAGCGATCCAAAAACCAGTTTTCTGCAATATTGTCACTTCCCACAGACAAATGGCCGAGATTTCGTACCTATATTCCCTGGGGGCGACGTTTAGCAGAGTATCAGACTCATTTCTCTATCAGGCAGAGGAACCATAGACTAGTTTCGCTCTTATTAGAGCTCATCAGTACGGTATACCTCGACCTTTAGATCCAATTGCCGTTCAGACTTATTTTTCTATCAGGTTCGAGGTATACCGTACTGATGAGCTCTAATAAGAGCGAAACTAGTCTATGGTTCCTCTGCCTGATAGAGAAATGAGTCTGATACTCTGCTAAACGTCGCCCCCAGACAATATAAGTACGAAATCTCGGCCATTTGTCTGTGGGAAGTGACAATATTGCAGAAAACTGGTTTTTGGATCGCTTCACAATCATCTCGCATGCCCTAGTGGAAGCACCCGCCGTCGTCAGATGGCGCCACTTACGTAAAAATTGTTTTGTCACTTTTGACACCAAAATGTTACAATTTGCATAGCTTCAATAAAAACAACGAACTATATTTACCAGATAAAAAATATTCGACTTTGTCAACAAGAGAGCAAGTGATACTAACAGGAGCTGGTAGTTCGTATTAACAAGTAGTCGGTCAATTTGCTTCAACTTAAAAAATGTGAGGTGTCTGCCTCATAACGTATGTACTTGTCGTATCATGGATCACTTTCCTTTATAAGGTAACATGATTGATTGATAGATATCAAATGAATGGTCCCACGAAGGCACTGGGGCACCGCTACCTGCAAGATCTATTGTGCCTCAATATCAGTTATAGTTCTCTCAGAGGACCCAACTCTTAAAAAGTTCATTACAGTCAAATCTATGTCTCTATAGTCTGGTCATCCTCCTTGTATGAACGTCTTTGAATGTACAACGCCAGGGCAGTCTCTTGAGTGACGTTCGTATTCCTCCTTGATTCCTCTCTTGTAATGCCCAAGACCGGTTCAACCCCTATAAAGGTAGCACTCTCCGCTTTTCTTGCAGCATCATATCATTGCCCTCAAGATCCTCGTCACATGGAATCCAGACTAAGGTTAGCGTGTTACGCTCCCCAAGGTAGTTAGTACGTTGTAGAGAGTTCTCGAAGAGATCTTGCTGGAGTCAAATACTTAATACTTTGAGGACGCTTGACTGTCCGAGTATATTTTGGTTTGTCCAGTTTTGATTGCTTATCGATCTGATAGATATTTTAGTAGCATGGAGCTCCGACTGAAATATTTTTGCGTGTTTTTCCAGGCTCTCCTGGAGTCTGTGTCCACCGTCATATTCCTCAGCTGCTAGTCCCTCAGGGATTATCGATACGTCTGATTACCAGCGATAGTGCACACTCAGTAGTCTTTGTTTATTCTAGTCCCACTCCTCCCTTGTATAAAGGGTTACTTTGCAGGCTGAATAAGTATTGGTGACAGGGGCATCCTGTCTGAAAAGGCATACCTAACAAAGCCTGGCCGGTTAGTTCAACTTACAGCGGGTTCGGTTCCAACGTATCCTCCCACCCTCTGTGTGTTGTGGAGTCTGCACTCTGCAGGTACTCCACCTGGCTTTCGTCTTCACCAGAATGTGGAGAGGGATCAGTTCGAGAAGCCTTTCCATGGCCATTGTTGGACTAGTGCAAAATGCTTTACCGATGGGAAAATATTTGAGAACTTCAAAAATAAACATTTGGCGATGAAACTAGTTACCAGCCAGTACATTCTTTTAAAGAAGTGCATGCACGGCGCACCGCCGTGCGACAAAGTAACACCTCACAAATTATCTAAAGTGTTTTCCGGGCTATAAAACCGTGGTTCAATGGATATGCTTCCATTGAACCACAGCTCTCCTTGGAAGCAAATTTATTGAACCACAGTTTTATAGCCCGAAAAACACTTTAGATAGTATTATCACCGGCCGTGAAAGCCTTCACAGCCTCTCAAATTAATCGGAAAAGCACTTTTTTCTACAACCGAGCGAAAAGTACAAATTTGCGCTTTTTCAAGGAGCGAGCATTTTTTTTCACTTTGCCGCTTTGGTTACTTTGTGCCGAGCGACAAAGTAACCAAAACGCTCGCTTAGTTACCATGGAAACCATAATAAAAACATTTGGTATTTCCGCGACTTTTGCACCAGTGCAAAGTGGATGCTCAAAAAGATGTTTTGCAACGACATGGCTACGACGCGACTTTTGCACCAGTGCAAAGTGGATGCTCAAAAAGATGTTTTGCAACGACATGGCTATTCCAATTTTAAAATATCTTTCTAGATTCATATACGTAGAAACGGCTTTTTTCTGGAGATGGTGGCAGGAGCAAGAAGAGCCCGAGCGACAGGCTTTAAGGGATTTAGTAAACTCAGGTCGAATTGAATTTATCGGCGGAGGGTGGTCAATGAACGACGAAGCAGTGACCCACTATCAGTCGATAATAGATCAGATGACTTTAGGTTTAAAGTATGTCTATCTCCTTACGTCCAACGACTTTCCACAATTTTAATATCATTAATCATTATTTTTTTAGAAAACTGAACGACACTTTTGGTGAATGCGGCAGGCCAAAAGTGGGCTGGCAAATAGATCCTTTCGGACATAGCAGTGAAATGGCATCAATTTTTGCACAGCTAGGTTTCGACGGGGTCTTATTAGGAAGAATTGACTTTCAGGACAAGGAGAATCGACTGAGGAACCAATCAATGGAATTGGTTTGGAGAGGAAGTAATAACTTAGGTAAGAATATCCTGTATCTGAATAAGTATATGCAAAAACGGTGATATATTGCGCAGAAGCAGATGAGATCTACCGCCATTTCAAACAACAAAAAATTGATGGGCACCACACTGATTGTTCTTCGTTTTGTTACTGCCAAATGACGTTAGCTGGGCGCTATAGGCAGTTCCTCGCACTAATGTGCCTGTAATGAAAGTGTATTATATTCTACGCGAGGAAACATGCGCAGTTTTCCACTGCGACCTATGTGGCTACCTGATGTGTTGCCAGCCAGGTTTTTCCTTGGTTGCTTGATCAGTTTAGTTGTCTCCCGTTAGACCCAGACCTTCAAGGAATCTGACGAGTCTCTCGGGAGACAATGCGTTTATATCCCGAGGCTCAATGGTCGGGTTTCCGAACAAGGAGTATCTCGATCTGGCAACAGACGGGCAGTCTCATAATACATGCTGGACTGTTTTCTGACACTCCAAGTCGGTGCATGTGAGGTCTGAGGTGTGTAAAGCTGGCCCTGTGTAAAATACAAGTGCCACTCTTAGTTGTCTTCTATTTAGTCTGAGGAATGTTTGAGACTTTGGTACTTTGCCCTTTTCGTTTCCGCGATAATTTTTTTGAAGTGTGTTAGCACCGGTATGCCTTTCCACCAATCCCGGTAATTGGTAACGCTTCATTTCTAGAGTTTAGCCTTGACAAGGGAATTTGGTTTGTACAGTACTAGTTCCGGGCCCACACATGCTGACCCCGCTGCTCTCCTAGCCAGAGAGTCGGCTCTCTCATTGCCTTCGTGTCCGCGATGGCCCGAAATGCATTCGAGTGTTATTCAGCGATATGTGGCAGTTTCAGGCTGTTTTGGAATTGCAGCACAACGTTGTAAGCCCTAGAATCACTGCCCTACTATCCGAGCAAAGGCTTTTTGATATTGTTGCGAACTCAGGGTTCAATAATTCCAGTGTAACGATTTAACACGAAAACACTATTTATTTATTCCACTAATACACACAGGTACAACTCGACTAGTAAACTAATAAATAACTCACTACTTAACACTTTATAGCCTTCTATTATCGCTTCGTACTTTAGCTTACTTATAGCTCGCTTAAAATAAGACTACTACTAAACCGCGCGGGCTATGCGCCTTTTATACACAATCCTAAAATTACAGAAAAACCTAGAAAGTTCTTGATAAGAATTCTTGAATAATCTCACATAAAAAAAAGGTTGCAAACAACTGCCTTCTAGATAAACAGAGCAATAAATCATCACTCGTGTTAGCCATGACGCAGTGCGGATAGGTCGCGAAGCTCGACCAACCACAGGCGTTGCCCCGCCTCCAATGCGGCGTCGCTGCGAATAGTAACATTGCCTCCTCCTAAGGCTGTTCGCCCCGAACAGATAGAGTTTCATGGTATCGTGCTAATCGATCCAAATGAACAACCTTCATCTTTGACCTGGGGGTCCGCTGGATCCTATACACCACGTCATTAATCTTCTTTATAATTGTGTAAGATCCTTCTCAATTTTGGCTAAGTTTGGGCGACATCCCCATCTTACGCCGCGGAGTGTACAGCCACACCAATCACCATCCTGGAAGCCTCGGGAGTTAGCTAGTAAGTCACATCTTGCTTTGGCTCGATCACTGGAGATCCGCAGTTTATTCCTGACTTGTTCATGAACATTGTTAGGCCTCTCCTTGAGCTCCCCCACGAAATTTTCAGAGTTGAGCGACTCTTTATTTGGTGTTCTATACATCAAATCCGCAGGAAGCCTCATTTCTCTTCCGAACATTACTTTCGCCGGAGTATAACCGGTGGCTTCATGCGTAGAGCCTCGGTATGCTATCAACATGAGAGGCATTGGTCCCAATCACGCTGATGATCTGCCACCATTTTCGACAGGTAATGTTCCATGGTCCGGTTAAATCTCTCTACCATCCCATCCGACTGTGGATGCAAAGGAGTTGTCCTGGTCTTACGATTACCGAGAAGTTCCATGACCTTCTGGAAAACCGCCGATTCAAAATTTCGGCCCTGATCAGAATGAAATTCGAGAGGGACTCCAAATCTGCAGAACGTTTCATTTACTAGCACCGTTGCCACAATCGTTGCTTCCTGATTAGGCAGGGCGTACGCTTCAGGCCATTTAGTGAAGTAATCCATGGCTACCAAGATGTATTTATTGCCTGACTCAGTCTGAGGAAATGGTCCAGCGACATCAATTGCTACCCTCTCGAATGGAGCACCTACAGTGTACTGCACCATTCGGCCGCGTGATCTTGTTCGAGGTCCTTTTGTGGCACGACAAACTTCGCACTTGTGGCACCAAGATTCGACGTCTTTATGATAATTCACCCAGTAGAACCGCTCTTTAATTTTGGCCAAGGTTTTATTGACCCCAAAATGACCTCCACTGGTTCCGTCGTGCATTTCCTGTAGTACATCCGATTTTCTGCTACCAGGAACAACCAACTGACTAACTACGGTCTTGCCATCCGGACTCTCCCACGCTCTCTTAAGTAATCCATTTTCTATCTTAACAGAGTGCCACTGTGCTCAGAGAGTTTCAGATTTGGACTTTTACCAGCAATTTCTTGCCACTCTGGTCTATTGTCGTCAGTCTTTGCAAAGAGGATGGGTCCAATATCTGGATCGTTTATTTGTTCTTCTTGAAGCGTCTGTGTGGTCCAGCCATCGTTTATTTCTACCGACGTTCTCCTTACAGAAGCTAGTCCCTCACGCTGCTCAGTTCTTTGACAATGCCGACAATCTTCTTTACAAGGCCGTCTAGACAATGCATCGGCATTTCCGTGAGACCTTCCTGGTCGATGTTCAATTTGGAAATCGTACTGCTGCAGGCGCTGTATCCGTCTGCACCTAGACCACAGTTACTTGCATCCGTGTCCAAAATAAACAGTCCGTCCTTTTTGGGTAAGCCTTACAAAATGTAAATCAGAGGAAGTAGGATACGACGCCGGCGTCTGTTACCGGTTTGCTCCAATTTGTCAAGTGTGAAAATGCCAGTGATTGGCCAAATGCCTAGACATTGGTATTGTAGCACATAAGGAAATATTTTATTAAAAATAATAATGGAACTAAATTACTATTTGTAACATTAGTAATATTATACGTAACATTATTAGCAAACATCGACTTACTATTAAATAAATAAAAATAATTGTGAATTAATAGTCGTTGATAACCCTGGGATTACATCTCCTGCGCCCCTGGAAAAACTGCTCAAATATTTAAATAAAAAAACTATCTACAAGTTACAGGATTAGAAAAATATTTCCCAAAAAGCATTACTGACTTCACTGCGGTATTTACTAAATCATATTTCGAAGGGTTGTATGTAAAATAATTGGTTTTAGAGTAGTGAAATAATTTAATTGTTGCTGAAAAACGCCATTATCTGTTTACCTGTGAAACGTAACTCAATCAAAGTAAATGGACTTTTGTTCCTTAATCCTTTTCTTTAAACATTTCATAGCCTACTAGACGACGTTTTCAAATAAACATCCCTTACACTCATCTTTGTTTTAGTTATGTGGATACTATTATAAATAAGACCACTTTTTGGGAGAAACAATGTTAGCAATACCATCACCTCGATGCAAATGTAGAAATGGTATCTTTATCCGACAAATTACTCAATATATACTGAACCCATTGCAAATAATGTTATTCATTCGCAATTTTCCCAAGCAACTTCAATATGGAATCAGCAGAATGTTACGGTATTTGGGGCCTCACCTTATTTTCTTCATCAGGTATTTGGATCGAGCAACTTTAGTGGTTTGCTTCCACCTCTAACACTAAATTATCTCGTCTAAAAACTCTACTCACAAGCTTAATTATACAAACTCAATCATTCATTACATATCAACAAAAGCAGCAATCATAACAGTGTCTATATTCAACAGAGAGTTACATTGAGTCTTGTTAAGGCTCGGGCCCGATTTTATAGACGATCATCGACAATTCAAAATATCCCTAAAATTATGAATCGTTTGTGTGTTGATGAGAAGTGATTATGTGTTGACAAGCTATTGAGGATGACAAGTTCTGGACAAGAATAATATCGGAAGCACTGTTGAAAAACCAAAAGATGCCAATGATGAATGCCAATGAAGAAGGAATGAAGGGGGTTCCACTCTCACCACTTCCACCCACTTTGGTTTCAATTTTACTACCTTAATTTTAGATACTTCCTTTAGATTCATACATAATTTTTGATTGGCATCATACAATTCAAGTAGGTACTCACCGGACTCTGATTCATCGCTGTATTGACTCTCTTCTCTACCATTCAGCGAATTACCCCTTGAGCTCAGCCCATTGGATCTCGCCGATGGAACACCTCTAAAATATCTGCATTCTCTGTCTTTTGGATAAAACGATCTACGAGGTATATTCCGGCCTATATCCGGCTTGTTCATCCTATACCAGAAATGTTTTTAGGACTTAACTCGGCTCCTTTCTATAGCCGCTACATTTAAATCCGTAATCTGCACATCCCACCATTGTAAACAACACAATTATTTATCATATTAAAGTCTTGCAAAATGAAATTTATTGCAGAAAAACACATAGCCAACGAAATGTTTGGTTTTCGCCTTAGACATGGCGTCTCATCATTTTTGGTAACAGCTGCCCATATAGCGGAGAATTGCGCGCGTGGATTCCCTTAGTTTACATTTTCTGATGGGTAAACCAACATTGGACTAGAACAGAGGGCAGCTTTAAGCCTTGAAAACGCCTGACTGCAATCGTGGTTCCACAAGAACGGTGTTCTCTTTTCTGTCAATTTGTGCAGCGGTTTTGCGATGTCGGCGAATCCCTCTACAAATCTCCTGTAGTAAGTACCTAGTCCCAAAAAGCTCCTTACTTCGTGTTTGTCTCGGGGAACTCGCCAATCTTTAATGGCAGATATTTTACTTTGGCTAGTTTTAATGCCTTGTTCTGAGATAGTCTGCCCCAAGTAATCGACTTGCTTTTGGAATAGGCTGCATTTCTTGTAGTTTAACTTCAGGTGAGCATTCCGTAACTTGTTGAAGATTTTTCTTAGATTCTTCAAAAGCTCGTCGAAATCACGTCCCATGACAATTATGTCATCTAAGTATACCAGGCAAGTTTTCCAAGTCAGCCCCCTCAAGAGAAGTTCCATTAGTCGCTCGAAAGTTGATGGAGCATTGCACAATCCAAAAGGCATAACAGTGAACTGGTATAACCCCGAACCAGTAGAAAATGTAGACTTCTCTTTGTCTTCGGGAGCAATCTTTACTTGCCAGTACCCACTTTTTAAATCTAGAGTGGAAAACCACTTTGATCCGGATAAAGTTGCTAAGGTATCGTCTATACGTGGCAATGGGTAGCTGTCTTTCTTGGTCACATCATTAAGTTTGCGGAAGGATCATCACACAGAAGTGCGTTGAACCATCTTTCTTCTTAACAAGAGCCACAGGCGACGATCATGGACTAGATGATTCTTCTATGATGCCTCCTTTCTAATGATCCTCCTTTAACATTTCATTCAGCAAACTGTTCCTTCTTTGAGCTTGATGGCCCTTTCTCCAATATTGGCAACTCGTAGTGGCATAGTCTTCTTCGTGTCGGTCAAAGTTCGGGCTACCATGATTTCAGGCGTCAAATCCAGGTTCGGTTCTATAAGTCCTATCAGGATCATTTTCCGAAGTCACTGTGATAATTTGTTCTGAATTTGGAGGAATTTTCACATCTTCCACTCCTCATCTCCAAACGTGAGAATATTCCGTTTATGATCATAGGAGAATCCATGTTTCCTGATGAGATCCATTCCCAAAATAAACTTGTCTTTGATCCTGGCAACTAACACTTTATGCCGAACTTCAAGTCTTTCTCCAATAATGATGGTGACATTGGCTTCTCCGTCTATAGGGCAAGATTTCCCAGTGACTCATTTTAACATAATAGGGTTGGGCAATGGTTGTATAGTATATCCGACAAGTTTATCTGGCCTCGCAATGGTCACATCTGCTCCTGTATCGATGGTAATGTGGATCTTCTGTCCCTTAATGCGTCCGGCCACTGTGAGACTTTTTCCACCCAAATTATTGACTTTAAAGATCCTGGGGGTCTTAACGGGCCCGGTCAATTGCCCCCTTGCATTGTCCGGAATTAGTTTTCTTGGGATCTAGGGCGGTTTTGGTCGCCGCACGGTTTTCTAAATGACGGCGACGGACTTCTTGCCCTATTACGGCAGTTACTCTTTATGTGACCCAGTCTGCCGCAGTTAAAACATTTTATGCCCCGATTCTCTATTGATCGAGGAGTTCTTCCCACCAGGGCTTGCATATTGACTGCGATATCCTTCACCGCTTTATGCAAATTTGTCATGGATTCAGCCATAGACGTAGTCTCCTCTTCATCGCACGTTGTCATTCTTACACGTGGAAAAGAACAAGATGACACTCGATACGCCTCGAATTCGAGGGCCCAAACTAGTGCCTCGCTGATATTCTCGGGCCTTACTAGACGTAAGTAGTATCTCATGTCACTATCGCGAACTCCTTCAATGAACTTTTCGGCGGCAAATTGCGTTTGAAATTATTCAGGGGCCGATGGATATACCAGGTGAATTAGTCTGTCTATGTCCGTAATCGTAACACTATATTGTGTTCTCCTTTCACTCTCAGTGACGAGAAGATAGTTCAATTGCATGTATTTCTGCTTGAAACAGTGTTGTGAATCGGCCGCGCTTCTCTGATAAGCATACCCCATCCAACCTTCCGTACACCCCGCAATCATCACCTTTGTCAATCTTGGATCCGTACTCTGTATATTCCAGTCTCTTCATTTCAGTCTTACCGTGACGTTACTGGTCACATTGTTGGTCTCACTAATGAAAAGACTCGTTTTGTCTGTGCCACATGTTACAACTAGTACTTTGCCTTAATTACCTTGCGCTCCAGCAGTATTGGAACAGGAAGCAGGTCAAGCGTGCATTCCACAGCTACCGTGGAAGTCGGTTTTTATTACCTCCGTGACACAAAGGTATATCTCTCTTTACAGAGAAGGTAGTTTAGATCTGATAGAGATCTGCTTGGTCGCCTGGCATGAAACCACGGCGCCATAGCTGATTAGCGGTAACTAAGGTAACTGTCGGTAACAAGATTGGTTTATACCAACATAACTTGTTAGGCAGCATGCCACATAATTTACGGTATAGGTTCTTACACATCCATAAGGCAGCAGTGCTTTCGTCACTATGCGGGTTACATGTAGGTTCCATGTGACTGTTTAGTCTAGTATGACTCCCAAATATTTAACTTCGTTACCAAACGAGCTTGTTACCCAGAACAAAGATGGCAGTTTTAAAAAGTCCAGCGTCTTGTTTCTAGTAAAAAGTACAATAACCGTTTTTCTAGGGTTTATTGCTAGGTTTTCCTTTCAGCATAACATCCAGCACTTCTTGTACGATTCTGGAAATTTGTTGGTCTGAATGGTTTCTCATGAGGATAATAATGTCATTCGCGTATGCTTGGACCTCGACTCTCCACCCCCACCCCCATAGTTTCAGAGTAGCCACAAGGCCGTTCACTAGTAGACACCACAGGAGTGGTGAAAGAACTCCACATTATGAGCAACTTCCCGCCGCTGTGAATTTGACAACATCATTATTTGGTGATGTGATGATGACTCTGAAGCTGAGTGAATTCTTGTATGTTGCGGATCCAGTTGATTATTGTTGATTCGACACTTTTCATTTTACTAGCCTTGAGCGGGCCATTGTTAAAAGCCTCTATGATGTCTATGAAAATACCAATTGCAATACCTCTCGTGTCCAGATTATGTTGGATTCTCTCGAGAAGGTGGATGAGTGCTAGTTTTGTTGATTTCGTAGCTTGTTATGTTCTGCACTCAGGAGATACGTTGGTAGGACTTTCCTTAATGAGCGTTCTACCCGCCGTTTTAGCTTTATTAAAGGTTCGTCTGACATTTTTTTTTTTTAACTTTCCAGGTGGCTATTCCACCAGGATGTTTGTCTATTATCTTTTTTGCTTTCATTGGACAGTAATTTTTATAGGCTATGTTGATGGGAGAGTTGATGTTCCTCTTATTTAGTTGTGCCTGGGCGCGGAGCGAACTCCAAAGTACCCCTCAACACTCCAAGTACCCTGAATATCCTCCGCCGAGTCCAATCTCGGGTAGGACCTAAAGAAGGCACTTCGCGGTTCCCCATTAATCCCACGTCTCCCGTACAATGTCCCGTGCAGCGTCGCAGAGGTAGTCCGCCTGCGTCTCCGCAGATCCTATTTGATAACAAAGGAACGTTATTTTGAAGGTCCAAGTCCGCAATAGGATTCTCATATGTCAGATCCGACTCGGAGCCTACATCGAGAACAACCCAATAATTGTTGCCGGCTATAATTAATAAAATTTTTATTCCACACTATTTTAGATAAGCCAAACAGTAAAGAATACAGGATTTTTTTCCCTTTTTCTCAGGTTACTCAGATGGAGACGAGCTTCCCTTCTAGCTCTACGTTCAACTCCGTAACATCGTGATTGATAGACTTCGAATTGATTTAATTTCTTTTCCTTCTATTTCCAATTTATGTGACAGTTTTTCGGGATGCCAAACCGTTTTTTCGTTTCCTTGTGAGAAACATTTGGAACGGGTAAACTAACTCAATAAAAAAAATTTTTAGTGTTCGCTATAAATACCTTTGCTGACGTTGGACATTTAAAACAATTCCAAAGAAAGCAAGCGAAACTGCACCCGGTGGCACGTATTACCAAAACCAGCCAATCAAAACTAAACATTCATAATATGTGAAAATGCGAGCAACCTTCAGTAAGCGCAAATGACGCAAATTAATTTCTGAACGCTTCCAAGCAGGAATATTGACAGTTGACACGTCTCGAATTTAACTATTTAACAGACAAAAAAATCACACAAACCATACGAGAGCGAAAACATTTTTCTCTGCGACGAGATCTCAGCAGAATTAGCAACTAGGAAAACTACTTTTTCCAAAATGAATCCACGTTTTTCGCTATTCATTAAAGGAAATTACCAATAAAAATTGGCGTGAGAAATCTAAAATGCTGTCTCGGTCCTGCATCGATCCTTCTTCAATCAATCTCCCGACACGACTTACACTCGAGTCGAATTTCATCAGCTGTTTCGGAGCGGCGCGCGGCGTTGGCGGTCCTTGAACGGCCCAATCAGGCGGCGATAAGTAGGTTCTGAGGGGAGCACCTCAAATGCCAGCATGCGCATCGGGCAGTATTCATTCATAAAATCGACGCGGTGTTCATGAAGCAACTACTGGCCATCAAGAAGTAAAACGACGCGATATTGCCAACGAAGATTGGAACCACCCCCAGATATCGCAGTGCAAGGTTGCCGATTTGATGGTTTTAACATCAATCAGGGTCGCGCAAATGGCATAATAAAACTCAAAGTAGATAAAAAATACTTAAGACAATGTTTCCTCGATTCCTAGCTGCTTTTAGAACTCCTAATTGATGTCCCGAACCACATGAAAGGGAACATAAAAGTGCATTATAACCTTTAGCATCTATATACATATATAGATAACGCAATTCCACCCGTAAGGTCTACTTTATTTATAGATAAATAACCAAATAACCCCGGATTAATTAAAATATGGTTAGGCTGATCGACTTTTGTAGTTGACCTCTAAACAAGTTCCTCACATTGAACAATTTTTTTGATCAAAAGGCCAGATTGTACAAGTCACCCTCAAAGTCGGGTTCAGCTAAACTCGACTGGTACTTGAACCCGCCCATAAGAATCGCATTGCTATCAAATTAATTTCATTTATTTAATACTGTCCGGTATATACGTCCTACATGCATCGATTTGAGTCCGGTATAGGTTGCTAGGCAACCAATGCTAGAGAGCTACCGTCTAATGTAAAAAATAACGTTACTTAAATTTGATTAAGATTTTGTCAAATGCTTAGTTGGCGACGACAAAATTTGTTACTCAGTAGTTACGACGTTTGAGATTACTTGTCATTAAATCAAACCATTAATCACATCAACCATCATTTCCTGATATGCGAAACGAGCCTCTAAGTTATTCAGTGAAATTCAAAAATCTCCCCAGTGCCCAGCAGAACCGACTTATTTCAAAGTACTACATATATTTGAAGAAACACAAGCACATTGTTGACGATTTAATGCTGACGTCTCCATCATTTTTTCCATGTAGTAATAATTTTAACAAATTGTAATTTGTGTTAATAAAGTTTTAAAACTAGTAGCTACATATTTTCAAAAGTTTATTTTGGTACCATAAATAGCGTAACTTTAAATCATTATGCTATAGCTCTCGAATTATGAATTTTGACAGTGACAATAATACAGACACCGGCAAATGTCAATACATCTAATTCTTACGTAGTCATTTTTTTCAATTTTTTTAATTTCTAAATCATAAAAAACAGTATGAAATAAAATATTGTACGATACAAGTCCATTAGGTGTTGTTACAGTACTGGTATAACTTTCCAGACTCGGCTCCTGACGTCGCCTCGTCCGTAAAAACCTCGTACTGTAACAGGTCACCTTCTGAACTTGTGGCGTAAATTACTATTGTGAAGCGATCCAAAAACCAGTTTTCTGCAATATTGTCACTTCCCACAGACAAATGGCTGAGATTTCGTACGTGTATTGTCTGGGGGCGACGTTCAATCAAACTCATTTCTCTATCAAGCAGAGGAACCATAGACTGGTTTCGCTCTTATTAAAGCTCATCAGTATGGTATACCTCAAACCTGACAGTAATTTTTTTTTTCGGGGGAGCGACCCCTGGGCATTAAAAAATCTTCTAAAGACACCGGACTACCGCACGACGTTGTCCGGTAGTGTGGGATTCTTACCCACTAAAAAACCCCATGTTTTTTACGCTTGGGGATTCCGGGCCGATTGCCTATAAATCCCCAATCTGCTGCCGGCAGACTTCTCTGGTTTGCGCTCTTTCCTGTTTTCATATCTCATAGCCTCCCCAGCTTGGCTGGTTTGGCTTGACATATCTGGCGGGAGATGTGGCCCTTCTTCTCGGGCGGTTTTTGCGTCTCTGCTGTCGCTCTACTCTGCAGTTTGAGATTACAGTTGGTGCCGTGGCCGCTTCCAGGGTTGCCCTGATGCGGGATCCGGCGCGTAATGGACAAAAGCCCGCAGCAGGTCGTCTGGATGTGCTTCAGCTCGCCGGAATGTCTTCTCGGCTTTGACTCTCATGAAGTCGCGCACTGTTTGCCATTGCAGATTAGCACGAATTTCTTCGTTACCAATGTACAATGGAGCATTCACCGCCATACGAAGGTGAATGTTTTCAACAGCTTTTATCCTTGAGAGGTGGGCCTCCGCCGCGCTCCCCCATGAGGCCGATCCATATGTTAGGATCGGTCGCATGATGGCTTTCAGTAGCAGGAGTTTTCCTCTCACGGGCAGATGGCTTCTTCGGTTGAGCAGGGGGTATAGTGAGGCCATAGCCCCCCTAGCTTTAGCAGCGGCGACCTTGACATGGGGGCCCCAGGTCAGCCCTTTATCCAAGGTTACCCCCAGATAAACGGCTGAGCCTTGCCACGGCACTTCGATTTCATGGATCACAAGTTGATCAGGGATGGCATCGCGACGTCTACCTATCAGGATTGCCTGGCATTTGGTAGGATTGATTTTAATCCTCCAACGTACCAGCCACTCCTGGAGGTCGTCTAACGCATGTTGCAGATTCCGCCGCACGACATCTTTTCTTCGGTGTTTGGATAAAAGAGCCGTGTCGTCGGCGTAGAGCGCGAGCGTAGTCCTTGGTGTTCTAGGAATATCGCTCGTGTACAGCGTGTACAGGTGCGGGGACAATACCGACCCTTGGGGGACACTTGCCTCTAGCGCTCTGGGCGCCGACAGGGATGTTCCGACCTTTACAACGACTGTCCGATCTGTGAGGTAACTGTCGATAAGTTGGCAAATGTTTGCCGACAAACCTAAGTCACTCAACTCAGATCAGGCCTTCTCGCCAGACCCTATCAAACGCTCGCTCCACATCCAGCAGGACCAACCCAGAGGTTA